>CAJQTU010000070.1:1200000-1558258 GCA_906901685.1 Desoria tigrina
CTGTAATTAAAAACCTGGACTTTTTTCTTCGTGATTTCGGATTTATTTTTTCATACCATGTCAGGGACAATTGAAATTGCGGACAGCAACAGGACTTATTTATATTTTGTTTTGTAATTTAGTATCTGCAATCGGTGACCAGATTTTGTGCTGGCCACGGAAAGTGGAAAATATTCGTAGGCGCAATTGATTAGGCGGAAAGTGTACGTAAGCGCAAAGTGTACATAGGCGCAAATGATTAGGCGCAAATAATTAGGCGCAATTGATCAGGCGCAAATGATTAGGCGCAATCATCCGTATACCGTAGTTTCAGGGTATTATCATGTATAGATAATAGACATAGAGTGTAATGTAAACTAACTAAGCGGCAGTTTTAAAATGAGTAAGGGCTTTGAACTGATTTAATCATTTTTTTGGGGGGGGGGGTTAATTTATGGGGGACAGGGGGTGTGACCGATTTGACCCAAGTTCGAACTTACAAGGGAACATTCTCAGATGTAAAATCCCGATATTTTTTTAACCTGTCTCATTCGAAAGAGGAAGTAAAATAAACCATTCAAATGCATACAGCAAAGTATTGGAGAGTAATCACATAATTAGCAAATCATATTATATATATTTGATATATTCGAATGACGTATCAAATGATTAATCTCAATTTGCCCCAACCATAGAGCAAAATTACATACGTCATTCAAAAGCCCTTGATCGTAGCTTTCGAATGACGTATCATACGATTAAAACACACAAAATATAGAAAATCTCAAATCACCCCAGTCATAGAGCAAAATTACATACGTCATTCAAAAGCCCTTGATCATAGCTTTCAAATGACGTATCATACGATTAAAACACACAAAATATAGAAAATCTCAAATCGCCCCAGTCATAGAGCAAAATTACATCCGTCATTCAAAAGCCCTTGATCATAGCTTTCGAATGACGTATCAAACGATTTAACAATAAAGGGGTGAAAATAATCTTTGATCCCGGATCGATGAATCTCGATCAGCAGATCGAAATCGTTTCCATATAAACAATAGAATCCGCGATCCCGGATTCTGCGATCTCCAGATCAGCGATCCAGTGAGCTGGATCAAGCGGGTTATTTTGAATTTCTTCGAGTTTGAATTAGTTTTCAAATAATTTTACATTTTGAATTTCAAAATCCTATACATTCCTCCTTTGAAATAACTCATTTTAAACCAAAATGAGTGGTTCGGATGGATCCGTCCCGAGTCTGTCGACAAGTCAAATGTCAGTTTTCGAAAAAACATATATAACTAGACCTCATAAGTTCATAGAAAGGGGTAGTTGAATGCCAGAAAACCGATTTGGAATTGACAAATTTTCTTTGACACACGTTTTACTATGTTCAAAACTAGGTTGTGAGACTTGAATGCTATCCCCTAAAACATTCCAAATGAACCAGTGGAATCAAACCGTGACAAATTAAAAACTGTATCATTAGACTCGCAAGGGGCATCACCCAAACTTCAGATCCCAAATCTTCTGAGATCTGATCTTTTTTTAGAGCTGAAAATATAAGTATTGTTAACAACGAAAATCGAAAAATTAGCTGCCATAATTGATTTTTAAAATTGTTACACAATGGACCTGCAAATAAATATATAGCAAATCAGTAATGAAATACACCAAAAATTTAAGAAAAAAATTAGAAAAACAAAAATCATAATTTATTGCGGTGGGAAGTGGGAGGATCGCGTAAAACGGTTTAGGAGTGAGCGCAAGAGAACGAGTGAGAGAACTCGATTTTTTTGCTTTCTTTAGTAAATGAGTAAATGCTAGTCTGATTCTAGTGAATTCACTCGTTCAAACGCAATGTTAATTTTCGGGTTCTCCAATGTTCATGCTCTATATCTTTTTCGGACCAAGGCAAAAACTCATGGAAAATTTACTTGAAAATTAGGGCAGCTTTTTAATTTTTTAAATTTTATTGTTCATAAGACTTGTAGTTTCAACTGTAAAAAAAGCAGAATATTTGGGCTCTGACATTTGGGTGATGTCCCTTGTCAGATGGACGACGCGTTAGTGGTACACAAAAGTCGTGTTCTATGATATTTGTTATAAACATAGCCGTGTCGTGGAATCTGATTTTAAAATTCTGTTCGTCGTACAATTCATACGGATTTTGCCTGTCCTTCAGCCTTCTCAAGGGAATTGTCGCAATTCTCAACCTTCTTTGAAACTTGAGAATTCCCCTGAGAAGTTCGAGTTGTCGAAGACTGATCATACCCATTGTTTCCTTTCATTGTTGCTAATTATTGATTAACGATAATCCGAAATTAGCTTACAATAGCTTTGTAATTTAAAATTGGATTTTGGATTGTTTGTCTTTGAAATTTTAATTTTTTTGGACGAGGGCGTGAAAATCACATAAAAAAGTAGAATCCATATTAATTTTGCATACATCTAAAGTTTATTTGTCAGATTTCGGCCGTTTCTGTCGAAAAATCACAATGATCCGACAATTTATCCTACCCCTCAAGGAGGATCAAGTTTTTGATCCGATTTATTTGAGCGGATCAAAAAATCGCTATTCTTAATATCGATTGGATCCGTCGTCAAGGATCCAAAAGATCTTGATCGCGTGATCATATTTTCTCGTGATCCGGATCGCTTTTTCCCTTTATTAATTCAAAAGATCCGCGGATCGGGCTCGGATCGCAAAAATCCTTTATTGTTAATACTGCAATAAAACACACAAAATATCGAAAATCTCAAATTGCCCCAGTCATAGAGTAAAATTACATGCGTCATTCGAAAGCCCTTGATCATAGCTTTCGAATGACGTATCACACATATATGTTTGTTTTTTGACCTCTTTGACCCCTCCCCACCCGTCAGGGGGTGACCCCACCCCCAAATCATATACACCATTGAATAGCCCTTGATCGTAGCTTTCCATCGATGTATAACACATGCGGGGTTACCATTTGAAAAAATGTTGACCTTTGACCTTTCCCCCCTTGACCTTTGACCTACAGGGCCCCCAAACAAACTTGACCTCCGCTTGGATGTCCTATATAGATATCCGAAAGAAAAATTTGAAAAAGTTAAACCGTTCTCGAGTTATCGCGATGACGGACGGACGGACGGCCGGACGGACGGACGGACGGACACCATCAACGAAAACATAAAGTATCTCCGATACTTAATAATGAAACTTTAACATGGTTTCATTATTTTACTTCCTCTTTCGAATGAGACAGATTAAAAATATATCGGGATTTTACATCTGAGAATGTTCCCTTGTTAGCTAAACGTCGAGTCTTGAAAGGATTTCAGAATTCTAAAATAGAGTTTAGTAGTGTTAAAAATTTTTCAAGTAAATACAAAGCCTCATTTTTTAATTTTAATGATTCAGATTCTTGCTAGCCAAAATTTGATTTTGCTTAAAAAATATAAAAATTAATATGTTTGCACTTCCTTATTGAACAGCTTTTTAACTTTAGCAAAATTCAAAATAGATCTGGAACTCGTCGTTCAGCGTAGTGTATTTGAAAATTGGAAAAATTTCGATGATTTGGTCAACTCTCATAATGTCTTTGAAAATCACTTTTCCAGTTATTATTTATGATATCCACAGTCAAAAGTTCAATCCCAAAAAATCAACTCAATGGAAGTTTTGTGTCTCTATTACCTCCCTTGTAACTTGTTAGTTGTCGCTCCCAATAAATAAAAATAAATCGGGGAATTGTATTATTGTATATTTGTTAAAATCTCATTTAAATCAAAATCAATACAAAATTGATTGGGCATGAGGGACTGCTGAAAGCGCAAAAAATCCAACAATCCGTACCCATTGACCGTGGCCACGGTCGGCTCCGGAGGCAATGAGACGTACGGTTCCAAGCAGTTTGCAAGGTTTTCCACCCATGACCTTTCCCCCTTTGACCTTTGACCTGCAGGGCCCCTAAACGAACTTGACCTTCGCTTGGATGTTCTATATAGATATACGAAAGAGAAATTTGAAAAAGGTAAACCGTTGTCGAGTTATCGCGATGACGGACGGACGAACGGACACCACCAACGAAAACATAAAGTATCTCCGATACTTAATAAACCATTCAAATGCATATAGCAAAGTATCGGATAGTAATCCCATAATTAACAAATCATATTATATATATTTGATATATTCGAATGACTTATCAAATGATTAGTCTCAATTTGCCCCAACCATAGAGCAAAATTACATACGTCATTCAAAAGCCCTTGATCATAGCTTTAGAATGACGTATCAAACGATTAAAACAAACAAAATATCGAAAATCTCAAATTGCCTCAGTCATAGAGTAAAATTACATGCGTCATTCGAAAGCCCTAGATCAAGGGGTTTTGAATCCATATATCCATATACATAAGAGTGGCCGTCTGTATGTCACTGACGTTCCATCTATGCGTTTCTTACTGGGTTGACTTATCGAAAAACTGAGATAGCCAAAAATTCACAAAAAATCAGTACTGGTGTAGGCTATATGCCAATTTAAAATTCCGTGACCTGTGACCTTGGCCAACCTGACCTAATGTAATATTGTACCTAAATGGTCGTGTGACATATCTATATGCACCGTTGAGCTTCGACAAATAGTTTGGCTCAGACATATTTTCATAATTTTGATTTCTGGCCTATATAACGGTCAAAAAGGTCGATTTTCTTAAATGATCGTGTGACATACCAATTCATCTCTACTTCCGACGAGAAACTATCACGGCAAACCGTAATATCCCTAATTAGTCCACATAACCCATATAAAACTATGCTCTACTAGGCATAAGCCCGGTAAAAACCGGGATTCTATGTGTTGTGTTGGGTCAAAATTGTTAACCGTACTTCATTCCTGCATCTTCAATGTCAACGTTTCAAGGATTTTTAACGTCATAAAGTCCTTGCTGCTCCTGACTCCACGATGAAAAGTCGTTTTGTCGAGCAAAAATTACTACGAGCCCACACAGATTCGAACCTGTGCCCTTCAAAAATAGACCCGACCCTCTACTACGTACGCTATACACCACTAGTTATGAGAGAACGGGTATTTGCTCCTACTTATATCACACGAATCGACAAAACGGCTTTTCATCGTGGAGTCTGGAGCAGCAAGGACTTTAATTCTGGCCCACCACTTAGAAATTAGAATCCCGGTTTTTACCGGGCTTACGCCTAGTCACACATATATGTTTGTTTTTTGACCTCTTTGACCCCTCCACACCCGTCAGGGGGTGACCCCACCCCTAAATCATATACACCATTGAATAGCCCTTGACAATAACTTTCCATCGATGTATCACACATGGGGAGTTGCTATTTGAAAAAATGTTGACCTTTGACCTTTCTCCCCTTGACCTTTAACCAGCAAGGCTCCCAAACGATGGAAACCCCCCATGTGACATCGATGGAAAGCTATTGTCAATGGCTATTCAATGGTGTATATGATTTGGGGTTGGGGCCACCCCCTGACGGGTGGGGAGGGGTCAAAGAGGTCAAAAAACAAACATATATGTGTGATTCGTCATTCGAAAGCTATGATGAAGGGCTTTCGAATGACGCATGTAATTTTACTCTATGACTGAGGCAATTTGAGATTTTCGATATTTTGTGTATTTTAATCGTTTGATACGTTATTCGAAAGCTATGATCAAGGGGTTTTGAATGACATGTAATTTTGCTCTATGGTTGGGGCAAATTGAGATTAATTATTTGATACGTCATTCGAAAGCTATGAGCAAAGGCTTTCGAATGACGTATGCAATTTTGCTCTATGGTTGGGGCAAATTGAGATTAATCATTTGATACGTCATTCGAAAGCTATGAGCAAGGGCTTTCGATTGATCTATGTAATTTTGCTCTATGGCAGGGGCAATTGGGGAGTTTCTATATTTTGTGTGTTTTAATCGTATGATAGGTCATTCGAAAGCTATGATCAAGGGCTTTTGAATGACATATGTAATTTTGCTCTATGGTTGGGGCAAATTGAGATTAATCATTTGATACGTCATTCAAAAGCTATGAGCAAAGGCTTTCAAATGACGTATGCAATTTTGCTCTATGGCAGGGGCAATTTGAGATTTTCGATATTTCATGCATTTTAAATATTTTAAAACACAGTTTTCAATGTGAACATGTTCAAAAATAGTTTCAATGTGTATTAAACATTATAAAAACGTCACATCTACAATACATGAGTACAACGTTGGACGGTTTATTAATTAGGTGATTACTCTCCGATACTTTGCTATATGCATTTGAATGGTTTATTTTAGTTTTCCTCTTTCAAATGAGACCGGTTTGAAAAATATCGGGGTGGTACAGTTGGAAATGTTCCCTTGTTAGCCTCACTTTTGGACCAAGGAACAAGTGTACATAATTTGGTGACCGTATGCCAAGCCTAGTCATTCGCATAAAGTGTTTTCAACACTTAATGCGAATAATAAAGTAACAAAGAATATTCCCGTACCATCAAATCATCAATCAATTGTAGATTAAAATACTTACCTCGGTTGGGTTCCTTGACGAAATGCTAATGAGCAGGGATTAGTGGAACTGACACTTTTATTTAAAACTCCAAAATTAGCTTATCGACAGTTAATCAATTCCATTCGCCATTCAAATTTAGATCTTGGTTGACGTGGAACAATTCATGTCAGGCGCCGGGTTTTATTGGAATAAATGACTGACGTGGCTTATCAGTTCTTATCAGTAATTGATTCGCAGGTGCAAAATGAGATAGCAAACCTATTATTTTTTGCTATGACATAAATTTCAATTATATTCTGTACTTGATAATTAACATTCTTAACGTACTGCCAACGAGTTGTTGTGCAAAATTGATTGAAATTGTGTAAACACTTTATGTTCAAAAAGTATACACTTAACAATTTTTAATTACAATTTCCATCAAACTTTTGACAAAATGTTATCGTGGCCACGTAGAAATTCCATATGATCAACACTTATCCACCCAAATGAAAAAAAACTACATAAGTACGTGAAAACATTAACAAGCGGTTATCATTAATATCCTAGTAGTTAGTTACACGCATTAAAATAATTAAAATGGAATGGTTTAACCCAGATTTACCTTATTAGCTCGGCTATTAAAAATAGGGTTTAGAGCTAATGATGTCAACCGGTGCGTCTGTCTGTCTATCTGTCTGTCTGTCCGTCCGGCCTTTTTCTCAATGTAAATCAAGACAAATTGCAATATTGCAAAGTGCCAGAAGCAGATGGAAGCAGGCTTTTGAGGTTTGATAGAACGGCTGGAAGCACAATTCTAAGACATTTTGAGGTTTGACATGAATTGTGAAACATGAAAATGGTTTTCGAGGAAATCGTATTGGTTTATATACCAAATCTATACATATGACTTATATGCCTTTTTTCTAAATTTAAAACAATTTTAAGACATTTTGAGGTTTGGTATGAATTGTGAAACATGAAAATGTTTTTCGTGGAAATCGTATTGGTTTATATACCAAATCTATATATATGACTTATGTTTAGTAATATTTAGTCCTTACGTATTCATATTTTTGCATGCAATTCTACTTTAGTAATCATTACATCCTTCGTTGCCTATTACTCTACTTAGCATGCATTCCCTTGGTTTAAAATCATGTCGATATATAGCTCATATCAGCGAGCTGTCTTTAACGTTTACAACATTTTATTGACGATCATTTACGACGATTGCAAATCGCCCATGTATCCTAATTACAAAGTCATGTCTGTGTGTATTTCCCAACTAACTAGATAGGTTATCAATCATGAATATTTAAATGTGCCCACAAGTGAAACAGATGATTACGTGTATCATATATTTTTTGGCAAACCCTTGTTTCCAAACATTTTTAAGTTCTAGCTAGTTTAAACGCGAACAATAGGTGCAGCAATTTTACAGCTTTATTTTAGGCTGATAGAAAACAACATGTGAAACAAAGTCCAATGTGCAAGGCTACTTTTATGTACCAATGTGCGTCTGAAGCTGAGTCACATTAATCTGGACTAGTTTGTTAACCATACATACTTTAAACTACTACTTTATACTGTCAAAACGATTTTAGTCACCGATTGTTCCAATGTTAAAGTTTCATTATTAGCTCGCCTATTGAAAATAGGGTTTAGAGCTAATGAAGTCAACCAGTTCGTCTGTCTGTCTGCCTGTCCGTCCGGCCTTTTTCTCAATGTAAATCAAGACAAATTGCAAAGTGCCAGAAGAAGATGGAAGCAGGCTTTTGAGGTTTGATTATCTCGCCCATTGAAAATAGGGTTTAGAGCTAATGAAGTCAACCAGTCCGTCTGTCCGTCTGTCTGTCTGTCTGTCCGTCCGGACTTTTACTCAATGTAAATCAAGACAAATTGCAAAGTGCCAGAAGCAGATGAAAGCAGGCTTTTGAGGTTTGATATGAATTGTGAAACATGAAAATGGTTTTCGAGGAAATCGTATTGGTTTATATACCAAATCTATATATATGACTTATATGCCCTTTTTCTAAATTTAAAACAATTTTAAGACATTTTGAGGTTTGATATGAAATGTGAAACATGAAAATGGTTTTCGAGAAAATCGTATTGGTTTATATACCAACTGTTTTTTTTAAATTATATTGCTTTAAATAGGTAATCAAAACAACATGAATGATATATCTATATAAAGCAATACGTTTTGAAACAATAATCATATTTTGAAGGTGGTATCAAATTTTATATACAAAACATAATTTAGGGTTCGCGAGAGCCTTAATTTAGACATTGTATGATATTGTTTCATGATCTGTTCAAATGATCCAAAAATTGAATCTATCATTTAAAAACCGTATTTGGGATTTAAACAAATTGATAAAATTTATTTTAACTGCAATTGTGAAACAACAAAATAATTTTTAACGAAATTGTTCAGGTTTAAATAGCAACATGTATTCACAGATTGGGAAACAGTAATATAGAATATAAGTCAATGTTTTTTGGAACAATACTCAAATATTCAGTTTCTTCACGTATTTGTTATGGGAACTATCTTTCTCGAGTTATAGCCAATTGTTTTGGACGTAAATCAACTCATCATAGAACAATTACTAACGCTTCGGGATTAAAACGCAGTCGTCTAGGTGAACGTAAATTATGATATTTTAATTTTATACAATCGAGCAACACGATAAGTAATATTGAACGATAATCTATATGAATTGTGCGAGCTGTCGTTAACGTTTACAACGTTTTATTTGTGTTTCTCTTTCGAATGAGACTAGTTTGAAAAATATCGGGTTTGTACAGTTGGGAATGTTCCCTTGTGAGATGGCATGCCTATTTATGTAGATCATGCAGATCCATTGAGAAGTGTTATATAGAAGGAATATTTACTTCTATATGGTTTAAACATGAAATAACTATAACTTGCTTTTATGAGATAATAAATAAGACACTTCGAACTAATCGATTTCAGTATAATTAGGAACACTCAATTTTATTTCACCGAAAGCGACCGGTTTCTATTTGGCTTCATCAGGCTGTAGGTGAAAAAATATATACAAAAATTACATTCAATTATACCGATGAATTAATTTAAATGATTGAATACTATCAAAAAATACAGAATAATTTGGATTACGATTATGGTGTTTCGAGAGTACATTAAATTATTATTTTATTGGAGTACAGATTTTTACCTTTAGTCGGTTTGATTTCATGAGGTTCTGTCTGAGTCTCGTTCAATATTGAGACCTTTTACGAAGATTTTAGTTTACAAAAGTTTTCAAGTGAGTTTAGCTTTTTAAATGCTACATACAGTTCTAAGTTTTCAATGATATCTTTATAAAGTTCATTGTCTCCTTTTTGGGATTCCTTCTTTATAAACCTTATTACTAGATTATTTAACTTAAATATGTTTTGGTAGAATGGAACTGTTATGAATATCTTGTTTTGTGGTTTACATATTTGGTTTACAAATGATATCTCATATAAAGTTAGAATGTGCGGATTATGGATTCTAAGATTACTGATAAGCAAAGGTTGTTTGGGTTTCAATAATCCTTGTCTGGTCAGTAAGTCTATTTTTTGTTTACAGTGATTTAGTACTTTTTCGGGATACCCTCGGCTTAAGAAATTTTGGAATAATTTAACAATCTCAAGCTGTCTATTATCTATATTAGAGCATATCTTTATAATACGTAAACTTTGACTATAGGGCAACGAGTTCAAGAGATGTCTCGGATGGTTTGACTGATAGTGCATGTATAAATGTTTGGACATGGGTTTTTTATATAAGCTTGTCTCAATTATGTTTCCGTCTTTTAAATGGACTTTTACGTCTAGAAATTCGAGTTCTGATTTAGAATATTTATATGTGAATTTGAGACTAGGATGTTGCAATGTGTTTTTACACCAATTCTCTATATCTATTTGTGTTCCATGTAGGATAAGAAAACCGTCATCAAGAAATCTTACATTAAAAACGATTTCGGATTTATCTGCAAATAGATTTTTTAATTCATGGTATGCACAAATGTTTGCTACGCATACTGCAGCAGCATTTCCCATCTGAATCCCTTTATGTTGAATAAAAAATTGGTCTTTATGAGATATGTAACTGTAATTGAAACATAATTTCATTATCTGTACTAGTTCTTGTTCTAACAATTCTATTGGCGAATCAATAAGATGTTTGAATTTTATGTAGTCTGATATGCAATGTCTTATACATTCGTTTATGTTGAGGTTTGTATACATGGAACATATATCGTACATTACTAAGTAATATTCATAATTTGGGTTTAATTTTAGATCCTCTAACAAAATTAAGAAATGAGAAGTATCTAAAATTAAATTTGGGACGAAATTCATAATTGGTTGGAAAATGTAATCTACAAGAGAACTTATGTTTCTATTAATAGTTCCACACGTACTGCTTATCGGACGGCCAATCGGAAATGTTTCGAAAGGTTTGTGTATCTTGGGAAGTACATAGAAAGATGCAGGTTTGTAATTTGTTATAATTAATGAATCAAGTTTTTTAGAATTAGGTAGAGAAATTTTTAATGATTTGATTTTATCCATAAAATCGTCCATACTAAAGTGAAAATGTCCTTTAGTTGTTGGGAAATACACATCAGTATCGTTAATCTGTCTCATGATTTCGTTATTGTAGTCGGTTGATTTCATAATACAAATGCCTGCATTTTTATCAGCATTTTTAACAATGAAATCACCCTTTTCAAAAAATAGTTTTAAAGAACTAAGACATGAATTTGGAATTAAAACATCCTTCAAGTGTTAGACTGTAATAAATTATAAAAGCTATTTCGAATAAAATTATTAAGGAAAATCTTGGATTTTAATTCACATGCAATTGGGATGACATTTTTTCTCTTTTTGCAAGCAATAAAAAATCTATCAAAACTCGTAAGAGTCTTTTCCAATCCCCTTTCTTTAAAATATATTATCCAACTCAATTTTCTTAAGATTTCGTCTATAAAATGATTGGTAACTTTTTTATCGGGAGTGACTTCTACACAAAATTTTAAACCAAGTGAGAGACAAAATTTGGTATCCCGAAAAAGTACTAAATCACTGTAAACAAAAAATAGACTTACTGACCAGACAAGGATTATTGAAACCCAAACAACCTTTGCTTATCAGTAATCTTAGAATCCATAATCCACACATTCTAACTTTATATGAGATATCATTTGTAAACCAAATATGTAAACCACAAAACAAGATATTCATAACAGTTCCATTCTACCAAAACATATTTAAGTTAAATAATCTAGTAATAAGGTTTATAAAGAAGGAATCCCAAAAAGGAGACAATGAACTTTATAAAGATATCATTGAAAACTTAGAACTGTATGTAGCATTTAAAAAGCTAAACTCACTTGAAAACTTTTGTAAACTAAAATCTTCGTAAAAGGTCTCAATATTGAACGAGACTCAGACAGAACCTCATGAAATCAAACCGACTAAAGGTAAAAATCTGTACTCCAATAAAATAATAATTTAATGTACTCTCAAAACACCATAATCGTAATCCAAATTATTCTGTATTTTTTGATAGTATTCAATCATTTAAATTAATTCATCGGTATAATTGAATGTAATTTTTGTATATATTTTTTTACCTACAGCCTGATGAAGCCAAATAGAAACCGGTCGCTTTCGGTGAAATAAAATTAAGTGTTCCTAATTATACTGAAATCGATTAGTTCGAAGTGTCTTATTTATTATCTCACAAAAAAAGTGAACCAATTAAAAACAACACTATTTTTGCTCAAGTAATCCAGACTTTTACTACTTAAAAGTAGTTCAATTTTTTAAATTCCTGAAACTTGTCATTCGAAGATGCAGTTAGTCTATCTACGATACTAAGTAAGGGTTTTTCAACAAAAATAGTCATAGGCGAGGAGAAACCAAGTATCGCCCCATGATAAATAAACCGATGTAACGGGTGTAACCAAGTGTTGAAAATATAACGATAAACAAACTAAATCTCAATTTCCCCCAAAAGCTCAAGTTTCGCACCCTGGTGTCGGTGGGAGTGGTCCTGTATGTGTCAAAGATGTTTTATTACTCATGAGAATCGTTTAAACACCAAATCTCAATTTTCCCCAACAGCCCGGGTACTGCACCCTGGTGTCAGTGGGAGTGGTCCCGTATGCGGAAAAGATGTTCTATTACTCATGGGAATCGTTTAAACCCCATATCTCAATTTCCCCAAAAAGCCCGGGGTTTGCACTCTGGTGGCAGTAGGAGTGGTCCCGTATTCGTCAAAGATGTTGTATTACTCATGGGAACCGTTTAAACCCCCAAATCTCAATTTCCCCAAAAAGCCCGGGTACTGCACCCTGGTGTCAGTTGGAGTGGTCCCGTATCCGTCAAAGATGTTCTATTACTCATGGGAATCGTTTAAACCCCAAATCTCAATTTCCCCAAAAAGCCCGGGTACTGCACCCTGGTGTCAGTAGGAGTGGTCCCGTATACGTCAAAGATGTTCTATTACTCATGAGAATCGTTTAAACCCCAAATCTCAATTTCACCAAAAAGCCCGGGTTTTGCTCCCTGGTGTCAGTAGGAGTGGTCCCGTATCCGTCAAAGATGTTCTATTACTGATGGGAATCGTTTAAACCCCAAATGTCAATTTCCCAAAAAAGCGGGGTTTCGCACTCTGAAATGTAGTTTCAGGGTATTATCATGTATAGATGATAGACATAGAGTGTAATGTAAACTCCATAAGCGGCAGCTTTAAAATGAGTAAGAGCTTTGAACTGATTTTTAATGATTTTCTTGGGGGAGTTAATTTATGGGGGACAGGGGGTGTGACCGATGTGACCCAAGTTCAAACTTAGCCTCCGTTATGACCCAAAGAACAAGTGTACAAAATTTGGTGATCCTAGGTCAAGCCGTTCTCCAGTTATCGCACCGACAGACGGGCGGACGGACGGACAGCCTAGACATTCGCATAATGTGTTTTCAACACTTAATAAACCGTACAACGAATGTACTGATGTATCGTAGATATAACGTTTTTATAACGTTTCATACACATCGAAACATGTTCACAGTGAAAACTGTGTTTTAAAATATTTAAAAGCATGAAATATCGAAAATCTCAAATTGCCCCAACCATAGAGCAAAATTACATACGTCATACACAAGCACTTAATCATAGCTTTCGAATGACGTATCAAATGACTAATCTCAATTTGCCCCAACCATAGAGCAAAATTACATACGTCATTCGAAGGCCCCTGATCATAGCTTTCCATCGATGTATCACACATGGGGGGTTGCTATTTGAAAAAATGTTGACCTTTGACCTTTCCCCCCTTGACCTTTGACCTACAGGGCCCCCAAACAAACTTGACCTCCGTTTGGATGTCCTAAATAGATAACTGAAAGAAAAATTTCAAAAAGTTAAGCCGTTCTCGAGTTATCGCGTTTACAGACAGACGGACAGACAGACAGACAGACAGACAGACACCGAGGCATAAACATAATGTATCTACGATACATAATAAATGTAAGTAGGTATATACCACTACTCCTGGAATAGTTTTAATCCACAACTAAATATTTGATTTTAAGTAAATAAGTTGAACTGTATTTATTGATTTTTTGTAAAATTGACATAAATTACGATCAATTAAAGAAAGGGATCATTGACAACAGTTTAAGCGTACCATGAAATGGTTGCATATGATCATAGTGGTGTGTTGATCGCATTTGTTTAAGCTGATGCTCGCCATGACTCTTATGATTATTATTTTGCATAATCGACGCTATCCAAGGGATTTGCATGAAAGTCTGGAGCTGTTGCTTCCGGTGTTGGACAAACAGTTCCAGCATTCCAGTATGTTTCTCGAATTTATTGACACCTTTCTGAAGCAAATTTCGGAGGACTCGAGTCGTCATATCATCGGATTCCGATTTCCGGTTCAAATGACCAAACCTCCGTTCCTCCTCAAGGTCTTTGTAGTTACGTTTTAATTGCTTCAGTTTGGCAATCAAATCCATTTTCCGGGACACGATTGTCATGAAAATTGCCATCTGTTGCCATACAAAAGGTGCTATATGGTCATTTTATGTTTATGTCTTTAATAGGATTTTTAATTAAATCATGTTTTTAAAGACAATAATTAGACTTTAAAGAATTACGGGGTTAAAAGATCTCATCCCAGCGAGACGCCGGCTCTTTTGTTGACTGTCGCCAAAATCCGAATTTGGGTTTTTTTTTCGGTGTGAATGATAATTATGATCGAATCTGTGCCCATCGAACACAACGTTATTAAAATCCGGAGATTTCGATTGGTGTGAATGATAATTTTGATCGAAACTATGCCCGATCGAAGCAACGTTACTAAAGTGGTAGTAATCGGCCTGATTTAAAACGGGCTGAGTCCGGGGTGTAACTGTACTCTGTTTATAAGACACGTTAACTGGTCTTTCACTCATAATTGTAACTCTAGAACTTGTGGTGTTTATAACTACAGGTGTGGGTGGCACAACCGGGTTTTCTGCACCGTTTTCGAAGTTAAATTCTTCGGAAATTTTAATAAAAGAGCCGAGGAATATTATTATTAAGAGGATTGAAGATTGAAAAATTCCCATTTTATTACTATTAATTACAACAAAAATGTAACACTAAAACTTGAGACCCTATCACCATTTAAACGGTCAGTACAGGACTAAAATTCCTTAGTTTGTGTATTAAACCACGTCAAATGAAAGCTGTAGTTAGTCGACATAATTGCATGTATAACCTTAGCTTAGTTTGAGGTTATCATAAAAATTCGCGTTCATGGATCTTCTCATTGTTTCCTCCTAGAGTTCATATAGAATTGTGCCATTTTGGTTGAATATTAGAGATTATTAGTCACACTAGAACATAATATATAAGACCACCTTGAACTTCCTGAAATAAAAGCGATTGTATGGGAACTTGGTCTACTAAAATCATTTTAAAACTGCGCTGGTTCATTAAATTAACTATCCGTTTTAACCTATTAGTTTACGGATACTATAAAACCATTATATAAGTATATTAATTCTCGACAAATAATACACATTTTCAGAACCTTAAAAAAATGGGTCGTTCTCAGGGAACAGATACTTATAAAAATATGAGCCTTAAATTAAAATGAACTATGTATAGATGTATGTGTAAAATATTTGAGCATGTCTTTACTATCTGTAAGTTAGCATTGTCAATTGTATGTAGGACATAACAGCCCCTATGTTAGGTATATGTAATTGTAAATCAGATCATGTGAACTACTTACTAAAAAAAATTGATAACCATTATTCTAAGGATTATATTGCAGTTTCAAAATTTCAAACCTAGTCCATAATATTTCTCCTTATATAATGTAACTATGATAAATGTCTACAAGCTACTGCTCTGTGGTGATAATTTGATTTTGTTAGTGAATATATCTCATCATATTCCCAGAATATTATTAAGTGTTGAAAACACTTTATGCGAATGACTAGGCTGTCCGTCCGTCCGTCCGTCCGTCTGTCGGTGCGATAACTGACGAACGGCTTGACCTACGGTCACCAAATTTTGTACACTTGTTCCTTGGGACCTAACACAGGCTAAGTTCGAACTTGGGTCACATCGGTCACACCCCCTGTCCCCCATAAATTAACCCCCCCAAAAAAATCATTAAATCAGATCAAAGCTCTTACTCATTTTAAAACTGCCGCTTATGGAGTTTACATTACACTCTATGTCTATCATCTATACATGATAATAACCTGAAACTACATTTCAGAGTGCGAACCCCGCTTTTTGGGGAAATTGAGATTTGGGGTTTAAACGATTCCCATTAGTAATAGAACATCTTTTCCGCATACGGGACCACTCCCACTGGCACCAGGGTGCAAAACCCGGGCTTTTTGAGGAAATTAAGATTTGGGGTTTTAAACGATTCCCATTAGTAATAGAACATCTTTTCCGCATACGGGACCACTCCTACTGACACCAGGGTGCAAAACCCGGGCTTTTTGGGGAAATTGAGATTTGGGGTTTAAACGGATCCCATGAGTAATAGAACATCTTTGACGGATACGGGACCACTCCTACTGACACCAGGGTGCAGTACCCGGGCTTTTTGGGGAAATTGAGATTTGGGGTTTAAACGATTCCCATGAGTAATAGAACATCTTTGACGGATACGGGACCACTCCTACTGACATCAGGGTGCAGTACCCGGGCTTTTTGGGGAAATTGAGATTTGGGGTTTAAACGGATCCCATGAGTAATAGAACATCTTTTCCGCATACGGGTACGCTCCTACTGACACCAGGGAGCAAAACCCGGGCTTTTTGGGGAAATTGAGATTTGGGGTTTAAACGGATCCCATGAGTAATTGAACATCTTTGACGGATACGGGACCACTCCTACTGACACCAGGGTGCAGTACCCGGGCTTTTTGGGGAAATTGAGATTTGGGGTTTAAACGATTCCCATGAGTAATAGAACATCTTTGACGGATACGGGACCACTCCTACTGACACTAGGGTGCAGTACCTGGGCTTTTTGGGGAAATTGAGATTTTGGGTTTAAACGGATCCCATGAGTAATAGAACATCTTTGACGGATACGGGACCACTCCTACTGACACCAGGGTGCAGTACCCGGGCTTTTTGGGGAAATTGAGATTTGGGGTTTAAACGATTCCCATGAGTAATAGAACATCTTTGACGGATACGGGACCACTCCTACTGACATCAAGGTGCAGTACCCGGGCTTTTTGGGGAAATTGAGATTTGGGGTTTAAACGGATCCCATGAGTAATAGAACATCTTTTCCGCATACGGGACCACTCCCACTGACACCAGGGTGCAGTACCCGGGCTTTTGGGGAAAATTGAGATTTAGTTTGTTTATCGTTATATTTTCAACACTTGGTTACACCCGTTACATCGGTTTATTATATCCAAATGTTTTAGGTTTATTTTTTAAACGGCATGGTTTAGTTAAATTGAGTAGTCGTTCACGCAGCAGTTCTCCCATAATTTCATGTCATCTTGTACCGTTTTCATTTGCAATCTGTTTAGGTGCAATTTAAACAAAAAACGAAGCTAAATTGTCCTATTACTTATGAATAGGTTGGAGCAAAAGATAAACTACTTAGAGTGTTTCCTATTATTTTATCTTAAATTAAGTGATATGATCGGTTTAAACATTTTTCATAATTGATAAAATAACCCATAACCGTCGAAAGTTAATTCTAAAACGATGAGGGCGAATTACTCCTAAATCGCGTCCCGCGGTCGAGGCACCCTAGAACCTCGTTGTAATAAGGATTTCGCAATCTCCGCTCATCTCCTGTTCCACAATTGCAATTAGCAATATTTAATTAATTGTACTCGTTAGAGATAGTTAAACAAGAGACGTAATACCTTCGTCAGAACACGTGATGATAGATGTCCGAGATTCTGTCCTAGGTACCGTTTCTCGTTTCGAACGATAAGACTCGTACCAAAGACGTAGGAGGAAATAGAACGGTTCGACGAGACTCATGACACTCAAGCCAAGAAACAGGCCAAGAATACCACCCACACTGGCTGCAATTAATTAGACAGAGATAGCATTAATTAAAATTAGTTATCTTATTGTTCTATAGTTTTTTTTTAATTCGAACCGAAAAGCTGGTTGTATCCGAAGATTTTCTTCCGAATTCTGAAATATATCATTTCCGCTCCGAAGAATACGTGAACGATGGATGCGTTTTTCCCAGCCCTGAAATAAGATAGAAATATGCAGTTTTAACAGCTGAACATTAATTAGTAATTAAGAGTGATTTCAAATCAAATTCAAACCAGGAAGCGGTTTCATCATCTTTCTTCCAAATCCCGAAATTATCCAAAATCGGCATTGACGAGCTTTGTGTATTGTAGTCCACTTGAGTACAGCTTCATAAACCGAGAAAGCGACAATTTATTCGCAATTTTGATCATTTTTAAAAGCAGCCTTATCAATTAGTTTTTAAAATTCTTAAACGTCAATATCCCCTGGTTATTTCTGGACAAAATTAAACAATGATCTTGGTCCTAGAGCTAACAAATGGTTTTTTTCGTAATTTACTTGAACTTAATTTAATCGAGCGTTTTTTGGCCTGACTATCATTTTTCGAGACTAATCACAATTCACAATCATAGTCACCTAAAATACATTAAAACATTAAAAGTCGAGTATTTAAAAATTTTACCTTGGCAAGCACTTGGGGCAATTGCTCGTTGTTCCTTGGCTACTGATGTTCTCTGTCGAACATCAAAACAAAATATTACTGGTTGGGGTCAAGTGTTTAAAACTTAAGGGGGTTAAGTTCTTAAGTTTGTTATTTTTAAGCTTTTTTAATACAAATTAACAGGAAATAGTTCTGACTTTTAATTTGCTCGGAACAGCGATAGCCTTCACCTGTACAGATTGTCTGGTTAGGATTCCAAAGTTCTACAGAAACAGAAATATGATACAATTAATCATTTTTTTACCTTGTTTGTCATAAGTGTGTTTGCAAATAGATATCCCCCAAATAAATAGATCTTATCCCAATTAATTGTTTACACAACGGCAAAATTAAAATTAACATGATAATCGAAACGAAATGTCGATTCTGAGGTTCATTTTTACTCTCCAATTTTAGAGAAAAATCTCTAGAATTCTCGGCGTCCTAGCCTGAGAAGAGTGTGGGTTTTCCTCATACTTCATACTCTCAATGGTGTTGACTGTTGAGAGCATGAACTTGAGTATTTTCTTTATTATTACATGAATTAATGATTGAATATTTGTATGAAATGATGATAAAAATGAAAATCGATATGAACAATTAGACATGAATAAATACGTACGGTTTTGTTATTTTAAAAAAAAATTCTCGGAATATATCCCCACCCCGAAACAAATCCTCACTTTTGCTTGGAGATTTACATACAGATATTAAAAAAAACAGAATCTAAATTTAAAAAAATTAAAACATCCCCTTACGAAGCAAGTCCATGCTGAAGCAGTGGCACTCCTCATTTATTTTTCTCGAGATGCATTCATCAACGCAGTTTGAGGCGGTGTAATAGCGATAATATTCCAGTTGGTATTCATCCAGGAAATAGCATTTTCTTTGACTCTGTAGAAATTAATAATTTGTAAGCGGTCATTAGGAAAAGATGGCTTATAGCAATTGATTAATTCATATCATAAAAGCTTGTTTTTTCTGAAGCAAATAAAAAACATGCTGAAAACTGTTGTTTATTCTGTAGAACAAAAAAGAAGCACTTACTACAGATAAGGTTTTAATTCCGTCTTCCACGACGGTTACAACGGGTTCGATGTTCAAGAACGCTTCTAAATCTGGTCCCACTGCCAAACCCAAGTCAGCAACATGTGGCGAACTAATTGGCGAGCTGGGATAAATCTGAGGACAATTCATTACTTTGAAACCTGATGTATTTTTAATTAATTCAACCCCCGAAATAAGAAGTCTATGAAATATCCCATAGCACATTGGTTTTTTTATTTGTAATTTGCAATAATTACTTCTCTGGGGGACTTATTACAGTAAATACGGTACCGGTACTCTTAAATCTTAAAAGGGAATATTTTCAGATGTAAAACTACTATCGGATGTAAACTTTTCATTTGAAAGAGGAAGTAAAATAGTAAAAATTTAATGTAGGGACTATCCGCGAATAAAATCATTTTGTCCTAGTAGAGTGGGTTTCAAGATCAACGATTTTAGTCCCTGATAGCTCCTATATTTAAGTTTCATTAGTTTACTTGCTCCTTCGAATGATATAACTTTAAAGCCAATCGAGATTTAACATCTGAAAATGTTCCCTTGTAAGCCATTCCGTAAACATTAAAACCAACCCGATATCCGATCGAAGAATGTCCGGTACAGAAATAATCCTCAAGATCCGGATTAAGAACAACCGACAAACCCGATCCCTGTCCAGCTTTTGACTGATGCTTTGGATAATCGGAATCATATTCAGGTATTGGGAAACCTTTCCTCAAAAACCCGTAACTCTGGTTGAATTCTTTCCATTTTGCAATGACCCCCTCGGGTACCGCTTTTTCAACTACGTCGACGCGGGGGTCATCTCTCCTGTGAACATTTACTGCATTTTTTTAATGAAAAATGCCAAGTTTAATCATCATATTTTTTTTTAAATCTTACGACATCTTTGTCATGACCAATGTGGACATTAAGTTGAAGGAACAGCACAACCCGAAATCCGTCATCACGGTCGTAAAGGCTTCCGTGCAATTGATAACTTGCCCTTCCCATAAACAGAGTGGAATCATCTCGTCACAGTGTTGAAATGCCTTTTGCAATCAAACCGTTTAATTAAGTTTAATTAAGGATTTAAATACTTAATTAGACATTCTGACACTGACCTCGTAGAGGTGTTGGTAATTTCTCCCCTTATGATTGTGCATAGAAACGGGTGGGACATGTAACTTTTTGAGGTCAAGGGTCGTCTCACTTAGGGAGAAGTTGTATCTGACACTTAGGCTCTTCTTGGAATTACAAAGGTTACTCATCGCCATAAGGACTCGTTGGGCGTCTGTTTTTGTTTCCTCTGTCTCGTTATAACTCTCGTTCCTGAAAATTCTGAAAACTCATATGATTTTTTGGAAATTCGAGAGTTTTAATTTTTTTTAGATTATGGTAGCTTTATAGATGCATCTTACTTGAGATTCTCTTCAAATTTGGACTTCCGGAACCGGTTGATATTGCAGATCGTGACGGAGGGGAAGGGTATCATTGTAATCGGAGATTGGGATGGCTCAAAGGATATTATCACCGGACTGTCGTAGAGTTTAGCAAATGCATTGTAGCCGAGATACATGGCGAAGCCCGTACAGGTCAGGACCGTTATCAGCCAGAACAATCTGATTTAAATGGGTAGAAATTAGGATATATAAGGAATTTAGTAGTTTTAATTTTAAAAAATAAGGATGATCTGATTAGGAATTAAATCCATGATGATTAACGCAAATTCAGGATACGGTACGAGCGTTATAACGACGCTTGAGGTCTTACCTCGTGTTACCGTTTACGTATACAAATATTGTCTTAATAAACTGTTACCAACGCACGTACAAAAGGGGTGAAACCACGAAAATAATTCCCAATGAACAACGTTTTATTTAAGGTTTAAGACGCCTGGAATAGGAATAATTCTGTAAATGGAACGGTTAAGTAGTTTATTATGAATTTGGGCAACATTTATAATATCTATAATATATGTGTACACAGTTATATGAATTTGGAGTTTCAAATTTTTTGTGAACGTTAGCGATAGGTGTGACCGATTGCTTCAGAAAACAATAGGCCTATGGCCAGGCCAAATATGAAAGAATAAATTTAAAAACTTTAACCGTTCGACCGCTGGAGTACAGCCGGACGGACGGACGGACGGACGACGGACATGATGAAGACAAGGGGTTAGATATATACGTCGGGTGATTAGTTAAATAAGTTCATTGTCAGTTTATAAATTTGCTTATTTTATTAGTATTACCGTTGACCGTAGATTTTGAAGTAATTTTTACCTCTCTGTAATATGACGCCCAGGTTGAGCTGTATATTTGACCCCATGAATACTGGACTCTCGAATTAGTTGAAGGAGTAAGTAGTCCTCTTTGGGTTGCCAGTTCCATAAATCCGATAGGACGCTTTTACCTTGAGTTTCAGAGTTACTTTTGTAATAGCCATTGTTATCGGTGCGATAATCATAATCCATCACGGTTTACTCGACTAAAACTAATGATAAGTTTGTAGTTCTTATTGTTCTCTAAGAAAGCAGTTTTAAAAAAAATAAAATTCGACAAAATATTTTTTACGTGTTCGGGACGGAGTTTTGGAACACTCTAATTTATGCTTAAAGTAGCATAACATCTGAAATCGGGCAATGTCCAAAATCAATAATTTCAAAATTATTACATATATTGTTTTTATTATGCGTGTTTAAAATTTAGACACCTCGACAGGATATCTGTACTTTACCTTATTGATCTCAATTTAAAGAGCTTATTTCGAGTAGATAGTATTTTAATATACGGACTAACCTACGTTTAGCCTACAAATAAACAGGAAACTATCCTCATTAGTGAATGAATGAGGAATATTGGAACTACTTGTCGAAGGCTATAAGTTTGAGGAAATAATGCTTTCTTCCATGAAACGAATAATTTTTATTTACGGTAATAATTTGTAGAGATATTATTCAAAAATTTTAAAGTTCAAAAACAGTAAATATTGATTTTAAACCACTATTTACTGGAGTTAAAAACATTTGGAAATGCTAGTGATTCTATTAAAATATTCTGTCAAAAATGCCCGAAAATTGTATTCCATTTTGATTCAACAAGGACACGATTTACAGAAAATGTGATTTATGATCAATGATCCCAAACGGGCATAAACTTTAGTAATTCGATTATTTAAGTAATAAAAATCTCAAAACATTCTCATTTCCTTCTGCATATTGGCCACATCTCAAAAACATTCAAACGCTAAAAACCCCGAAAAACCCGAATTAACCCGTTTTTAGAAGCCTGTCTAGCCGGTACAGTTTTTATTGCACATTTTTAGCTAAAAGCTGCGAGATAATTGTACATGTGTCAGAATCTCAGAATTTAACCAATGTACCGATTTACATGTCAATTTATAAGTACAAAGTACACAAATAAGAAGCACATATTATACACAATGCTATTTTATTTTTTAAAACCCCTATAGTGCTACCTGCTACCTGCAATTTACCGATGAGATGAGGTATCTAAAAATGAGTTAGATATGAATCTTCTCGTGTAGTTTATAGGAGACGAGGAGCCTCGAGGGATTTTAACACTTTAACTCCTAATAACAACAAAGGAAAAAGCGTCTGCCAACTCAAAATGCAAATCCAGAGTTACGAAATGCAGGACAAATACTAATCTTAAGAATAAGTCCTTTAGCCCAGCCTTTAGCTTCAGCTTTTATTCTATTATTTTGACTATTTCACTGTAGAAGTGCATATGGGGATTAGTATTATTTTGGCTTTAAGTGTTAGTGTGTATAAGATTATTAGTAGTTTAGGTTAGTATTATTACTATTATTGTCATTTTAAAGGGCTTATTCTTCTTAGAAAACAGTTTCCCTTTTTTCTCAAGGGAATTTTTCCAACTCTGTTTTGGACTTATTATAACTTATTATGAGCTATAGTCTACAGCCTACAAGGCTCAGGAATGTTCAGTACCGTACACTGTACAATGCTCAGTATTTCAGACACATTTGTATGTATTAGGTGGGCACATATTTCAGACACATTTACTCATCATCTCAGTCATCAGTGGCTTAAGCATAATATATGAACCTCCTGTGTTTGATATTGACCAACCTAAAGAGCTTTTAAACATTTAAGCCTTGACTGCCTTCTGATTTTAAAGGTCCATTCATTTTAATGGAATCGAATTTTAGTTTGGAAGCATGTATTTGGCATTTGGTTTTCCCTCGGTTCAAAAATTAAGTAAAAGTAGAGTCTATTTTAACAGTTAGTATCAATTTGACCTTAAAATAAAAGGATCAATATCAATTTGACCTTAAAAGGGTCAAAATCAATTTGACCTTAAAAGGGTCAATATCAATTTGACCTTAAAAGGGTCAATATCAATTTGACCTGAAAAGGGTCAAATTGACCCCTTAATAAAACATGTCTCGGTAGATGTCAGGACCGGTGTTTGTTAGACCTTACATTTTGGGGTCCGTTTATCCGAGCGTTTATGTCTTTTAAGAAGATACAATGGAATATGACGTATGACACGGTTTTCCCCTCGTTACTCAGCGCTATCAAACTTTTTAAAGCGCGTCCAATAGCCCCATTAAGGCGTGGATTTCAGCTGCTATTTTTAAGTTTGGTTAATGACCCTAGAGATCAGCCTTATCATTATATGAGCCCTTAAATCACAATTATTTATAGAACTGCAATTAGAGGTTATATAAGACAATTAATTTTAACTCTGATTTCATTCAAATATTCAGAATCCAGAACATGGCCCGTTTTCCCATGTTAACGTTTTCTGCCCTAATTACCCCTCATAAGAACATTTTAAAACATTTAAAGAAAATGCAGTATCAAAGAACTGTTTATTTTGAGTGATTTATGGATAAGCCTTGAAGTTGCATAGTTCCCATTCATAAGAAATGTGAGTAAGGATTTCAGTCCATCTTCAACTTGTCAGTAAGTACGAGCTGAATGGGAGTCTGCATATCACACTTCTCTTGTAATAATATATGCATTACTATCATAAACATTTACAAAAGACCTCAACATCATCTCAATAAGCAAAAGACAATAATATTGCCACTAATAATAACATTATCTTTAAATCTGGATTGGACCTCCTGTATGGAACACGCCTTGACCATTCCATCGTCACTTCGTCACCTTCAGTCTTGAGACTCGTCAATTGACATCCCTTCCTCATGTCCAGACAACCGCTTGACAGGTTGACAAGTTTGAGTTGTGACAGTTGTGACATTATCTCCCAAATCAACTCAATTAAATCCAACATCAATCTGTATCGATTTACAGTCTGCAGAGGAACAAACGTGTAATTGTTGTTTTGGTCGGAACCTTGTAGATTAATTGGAAATTGGGAACAAGTAAACGACGCTATCAATAAAACAAAGTAACAAACGAGTCTCAGATTTTTTACCCCGTTTCTGATTGTAAAAAAAATGGTCTTGTCTGGAATGTGATAGGTGGGTGGGGTATTAGTATAAGAGATTCGAGATTAAAAATAAAACCTTGATCTTGAACGGTTTAATCCTTAATTTCCTGCCTCTCTCTATCTAACCGGAAAGGGACATATGGATTGGTGACGTACTTAAAATACAATACTCAATGGAAAAAACGAGAGTTTAAACGTTTTTAAAATAACTAAATCCTAATCCATCATTTAAAGGGTTAAAAGGCTATTGTTTAGAGATATTATTGTAAATTTAAACAACTTTCGAAATTAAAAAATCGTTTTTCCGATAAGAAATACTAGGAATTGTAAATCAATAGATTGATCTGTCTTTAAAATTAAAATTTAAAAGTACCTAATAAAGGTTCATTAGCATATCCCCGTTATAACTAACTATAAGGCTATAGATAGACAACGAGCGTTTATTTAACTGTGATAGTAATTATACATTTATTTTTATTTAGGAGATAATTAAGATATTCGTGCGGGTCGTGCCGAGGGCTGAGAATTGAATCTGAAGAAGCCGAGTCTCGAATTGATTGATTATTTCATCAGAGGCTTCTTTGTTATTGTTCTTAACGATCAATCACTAAACCTACTTGCAATGTTTGTTATTTGCTATTTAGGGATTGACTAATAATAATAATACCTGCATTCGACATAAATATCTCTCGCCCTAATCATCAGTAACAATACAGTAGGAACAAGTTGGGTGATGAAAAATCTAAAACCAAGCCAGTTTAAATGTTAAATCTCTCTTGCGAAGTAAATTAACGTGAGCCAGTTCGTATAAATTGTATTGTAAGGTTGTGATTATAAGGCTAATAAAATTGCAAGTGATCGGGCTCTTAACAGTAAGTGTTTTGAAGATCTCTATATCATGACGAGTATGATTATACTTCTGGGTTAGCGGAACAAAACCCTTGAGATGGAATACCATCAATGATCCAGTCCTCAGTGTCATTTTATAGTTCCTCTCGATAACTTGGACATTAGAAATTGAGTGTTTTTTTTATTTTTTTAAAGACGATTTCGAAATCGAAAGTGAAGAATAAGTTCTCAAAGTGCCCCGAATAAAAACAATTTCTGGATAAGCCCAACGATAAGGCTGTCAGTTATTATGGTAAGACGATTTTTTCTTATCAAAAGAGTTGTATACGTTTTTAAATACTAATTTTAAAGTAACTATGCAGGGGGAATTGAAGCTAGTGCTTAATTTGTCTAACAAGGGAAATTCCACGAAGACAAATCTCACAATCAGATGACGGGGAAAATAGCGGCCTAATTTTATATTTGCTGACAAGTTAACCAAATTTCTTGAACTTAAAAATCTTCAAATGGTCAGAAAACAAAGAGTTATGGTCCGATTTTCAATTTTTTCTGAAAAGAGTGATTTTCAAGGAATTGGAAATATGCATTTTGGCTCAAAATTTTCTTTTTAAACCTTCTTTACTTCATTTAGGTACTGGTAATTTTCCAATTTTCCCAAACATTTTGCAAATAAATGAGCATGTAATTTTTGAAAAATTATGTTTTGATGAGTTGCAACTTATTTCTAGCTGTAAAAAGCCGGACTCATAACAATGCAAGAAAGGATGGAGATTTTGCAATGTTAATTTAATATAAAAAGCAGATAAAGATGCTCTTTTGATATATCTTCTTCATGATTCATGATATTCATGAATGAAAGGTAAAAAATCAGCATGCGTCAAATTTCGATATTTTCATCAAGAAACAAGTTACGTTTTAATACGAACTTACACAATACATTTCAAGACTAAACGATGATTTATATCTTTAAGCGTTTCTGAAGTAAATTCAGCCTTAAAAACGCATAATAAATTGAAAATAAAAATATGAATCTGTCCACAATATGCTAATTTTATTAATTTGTAACTCCCAACCTGCCATAACTTAACGTTTTTTGTCCAAAATCAATTAATTAAGAACTGAGAAACCTTTCTGTCGCCTTTCCAGATAATTAACCGATTTAAGAACTTAACATTTTTACAAAAAATTAACAACTCAACATCTTCATTCTTAAGATGATCATTATATTTAATAATATTATGTAAACTCGTTTAAAAAAATTAAAATCCTTAAATCTTCATCTACGTTTCATGCCGGTGGTTTTGGCATGTTTTTCTGCCGTAATTGATCCTATCTCATTTCCTCCAGATTTTTTGTTTCGTTTTTTTTAACTCTTTATATATAAATTATACATGCTTCTGTACTATTACTGTAGTAGGTTCCTCTTTCGATTTTGCATGCCAGTTTCTTTGTGAATTTGCAAAACTCCTATTCTGTCATCGTCTGAATTCGAAGAGGAAGCTGGAATTATCTGGAAATTTCGAGTCATTTTAAGAGCTACGTTTGTAATCCAAAAATTGGATTATATTGACATTAGAATTGAGGTATTTGGCAGTTGAACTTTGATAATTAATTTATCCTATGAGGGGAATTCAGTGTCAAATTTTATATATTTTGAAGATTAATTTTGCAAGCCTTCAAAATAATTTTTCAAATACACCAAAATTACACCTCCAAACTAACCTGATAAATAATTGAATGGATTAAAAACTAAACCGGAGTATTGGCTACAATAGGGCCAAACCGAGTTTGATAACTTCTTTCGAGTATGGGGTTATTTTATTTCCTTTTATGAGGGGAAATCAATGTCAATTTCGATTTTTTTTATAAAAATTACTTCTGGACCCTTAAAATTTCCATATTTTGACAAATTTTAATTATCTATTTATAGATTTTCAGAATGGAAACGGTTGTAATATCAAGTCTGCTATTGACAACAATAGCCCTGGGGGGCTACCCCGCCAGTTCGTACTACCCTCAGGTGAAGAAGTACCCCTACCTTCCAGCCCCGCCCGGACAGACGCCCCATTGTGCCAAAAGTGGGGCAACTTATTGCGAAAAAATTGATACTTATCCCACGTAAGTACAGCTAATCCAACATTTAGTTTGTTTTAATTTTAACCAAAGACATTTTAACTCTGTGTAATTTAATAGTATCTTCGATGTTAATTACAATTCACATTTCTTTTATTCCGAAAAACAAGTAGCGTTTTAATCAGGAAGGACAATGAGAACATGTTATTATTTAGATCAAGATCTGGAAAGAACTAAAACATCCAATTATTTTATACTACTTTCCCAATGATAAAAATCCCATGTTCTCAAATCATATTTTAATTGGCAATTTTTGAGAGAAATAGAAATGTCGGGGAATCCCGGACTGTTTTACACTTGTAGTTTTTACGCAATTATTATTGTAGGTTAACAAAGAAACATTTTATAGCTAATTTAAATAACCTAGTTTTTGTTATCATATTCTGCTAGAAGGATAGGTTAGTTCGTTATGTAATCTGTACCGTGAGATTGAAGGGGATGATTAGCCTATTATTTTAAATATACAATTTACTTTAAACTATTAAAGTAGATTAAATGTCAGGTATAAGGACATAAAACGAATAGTATAAAATTTTAGATGATTACTAGTTAAATAATATTATTTGAGCTTATTTTCAAAGACTGAATAAAATTAGTCAATTGATTTTTTTGAAATAACAAGGTTTTAAAAAAAGTTAATTTTTAAACAAATCATCGAATTATATACGCAAGTCAAAGATTGCTATAATTCGTAACGCGAGCTTATTGGTTTGTCAATTGTATTAAAACTTGGGATTTTTCTGTTTGATTAAGAGTTATATGACGAAATTTTAAACGATAATTTGGGCAATATAAATTATAAATTGCTCGAATATTTGTGAGGTATGAATACACAGTCATTGACACATTAGGCTCAGAAAATTACGGGAGTATCGAAATATCGACAACAATAGCCCAAAAATGAGAATGCAGTTTTAGGATTGATATGATGGGAAAATAGTAGCTTAACTTCGTATTAAAAATTCATAACTCTTTCCGTAATATAAAGTTGTGTTTGCATTTAGCAACAATGATTTGGCACTTAATTTTTAATATTGTAATAAAAGAAGGTATTTTAGGTAAATATTACAATTTACAACTGCATATGACAGCTATATTTACATAGGAATAGCTTTGCAATTAATTGCTTATTTAGTCGTGTGAATTCGTTTGCAAAGTTACGAGAATGTCTGCATTTCGGCATACTTGCATTTAAAGTGTGGTACTGAGGTGTGGGAATCTTTGTTCTCTGTCTTCAGCCGACAGTTGACATAATTTCCTGTCAAACTGATAAGTTTGTAGTAAAATTAGTTGGAGTCTGTCTGTCGGAATTAACGAAGGCACTGAAATAAGTCCCCATGGGGAGTTATTGAGGTGATTACTAGTCAAACTAATAATTTTGTAGCCAAAAGAGACAGTCTGATTGTCGGAGTTCACGGGGACACTGAAATAAGCCCCCATGGGGAGTTATTATGGTTTCAAAAGATTTGGGTATGATATTGACTTGGTAGACGATGAGGAGTTATTCCGACGGATTTATGACATAAAATATTCAATTAAATTAAAATTTTAAGTAAAGGCTAATCTCAATAATTTAGTGCATAGCTAAATTTTTTCTCAAAAATTTGGAATTCCTCGCTAAAAATTTAAAGCATGGCCCATTCATAAGCAAATAAATCCCTTGATATATTCGGAATTAAAAGCGCATTATCATTGACCGACTGTCATTTACGAATGATTAAATTCCAGAGAACGTGTCAGGGAAATATTTTCTAATTAATGGACCTGAATCTCCGCAGAAGAATATGTGAAAAATGCTAAGAAAAATGTCAGCAATTGAAATGAAATGTCAGTAGCAGAAGTGAAATATAATCGAGAAATATCGTGTCGTTTTAAAAGCAACTTTCCCTATTCTTTAGCTTAAAATGCATATTGAACAAAGTACCTACAAAGGGTTCGTTTAACAGTCGCTTTTAGTATCATATTAATATCACAAGATACGGTCTTTCTAATATTATTATTAGTTTATCTTAATTTTTGAGATTGCTTTTAGTAATTAGTTGAAGACGGATCGGGAGTATTGATGGAACTAGATAGTTATTACAAGTTTACTTAAAATACTATATAGTAAACTTATATAGGGGTGGGGTAGTATTTCGAGGGCTTATACTATTTTATTCTTTTAACTCTCGAATAGGATGGGGCTCTATTCCGGGGGGCTTCATGTCGCTTCATGTAGAAATGATCGTAAAATGGTTTAAAGAACTGATGCAAATTTGGGTTTATTTACGAATGTCATGGAATATTTGTCGTAGGAATAATTGTGGTAGAGATGTGTGCTTCATGCTTGGACTACCAAAGTGTGTCTGAACATTCCGGACGCGAAAACCTCAAAGAAATAGCTTTTAAATGAAAGTTAGTTAGTCAAATATTGAGTTAACTGTAAAGTCTTTTAACACCTCTTAATTACAGGTAGGTTGCACATGTTCGATGTACGGCTTACATAATAAAATTATGCTTTCTGGTTTTGACAACTTCAGGACTGCAGGATCCTGTCTTTAAATGTACCAAAGGTGCTATAATTAGAACATACATAAGGTCTGATTGGCTTCTTTCAAGAGACTAGACTTAAAATAACCAATTTAAGAACAGTAAATGCTGTTTCTTAAGGTAGGTGCATTAAAAACCTCAAAGTCTCCTCATTTTTAGTTGGTATTTTAACCGTATCTCAAAAATGGTATGGACTTTTACTGTTTTGATTAGGTATATGCACACTTCTAATTAAATTCGCAACACAATTATGCATGCTACGTCCGGCTACTTAAATCGTAGAGTTGTTTTAAGGTCAAAACCTCGGAAAAAACCCGAATTTTACCCGATTTTCGGGGTATATGACAAAAACGCTCAGGATTTAAAGCAATCAGTAATCACTAATTTAAAGTAATATATATTAAAATATTGATGGTTACATTACAGAGAAGTAATATCGTACCTCCTGTACAAATGGGGACGCACCTACGAGCAATTCATTCGAAGCGAGTCGGACCGAGACTTCTTCCTGATTTCGAAAACGTACGGACCAGCCCCATACGATTCCTATAGCAAACCTCCAGTAACGGGAGGTTACGGTGACCAACCCTCTTCATCCTATCTCCCAATCAACAACAACAACAATAACAACAACAACAACAACAATTACCAACAAGGGTACACGAACGGGCAAAGTGGAAACGCTTCCAACTCTAACAGCAACCAAGAGTACGTTGCGTCTTACTACAGGAACCCGGCCAGTTATGGGGGATCGGGTACCCCAAATAATCGACATCAACGGGAACATTCCAACGGTAATTAATTACAAATTAAAATTATGTCACGAAACATTTATTCATATCACATATCAATTGGTAGTGTAAAAATAATCAAAACTGAAATATGTCCCCTGTGTTATCCGGTGTCCAATGTCAAAGGTCAGCCATTCATATGATCAACGGTTCTTGAGACAAAGTTCAAAAAAAGATTAAAATAATTGTTAATGAGACCTGCTAACAGAGACTCTTATTTGCTATGCAATAAAAAACATAAAGAAATGAGTTTACAAAAGTTACATACACATTTATAACCTGTTGATTTGGACATTAAGGTAACGGTTTGGGTCACTCGGGACCACAATCAGGGTACGGGGGCTATGCTTTTTCGGTCCCGTCGTCCCCAAAGGAAGACAACCACCAGTTGATGGCAGCCGCAGTGCCCCCGATCCTACATTCCATTTGGTGGAACCATCGAGATCCGAATAACAACAACCAAGCCGCATTTCCGCAACTCAATCAACATAATCAACAGTCTTGGGAGCAACGGTGGCGGAGAAGGGCCAAGCGACAGGCTAATTCAGAAAATCAGGTTCGAATTTTATATTGAAAAAAAAATCGAAAATTATGAATCGGATTTCCATCCATAAAAACGCAAATTCGACGGGATCGTGTTAGTCAAGGTCTTATTATCGTTAAAGTCCCTACTCTTCTTGACTCGCCGGGTAAAACTCCTTTCCAGGTTACTATATACACATTTTTACCCGGAGAGTCCACTAGCATAGTGACATCACACCCAAAAAACTGTCAAAAACAGGAGTGAGATTCGTATCATAAACATTTTAAACTTTAAAGTCAAAGTTGAAGAAGCCGTACTGAACTGAAGCTAGAACCAATCGATCTGTCAGGCTTGGATGATTTTGTAGTTTCGTCTAAACGACGACGGATGTTACTTACTGTTAATGCACCTCTGCCTGGTAATTCCTGACAGAGGTTGATTGACAAGTGTCAAAGCCCAATTATTTTGGGGGAATGCCCATGAAATCATAGTCGAAAGACTCGTTTTTTGCCGACTTTGATACTTAAAATACATTTGAGTTTGCTAGTATCCTCCAGGAATCAGTCATTTATTCATTAATTTATTCATTCATGAATCATCAATATGCTAGCATACTGGAAATTCCAGTCCAACAGTTTAGAGGTATATTTAGACAAGGGACACGAAGACGTACGAATGACGAATGAAGAATCTTGAATATTCTTTTTTTAAATAATATTTATCGACTATTTGTCATGTCCAAAATGAGTCGAATCTGTTTCCGGAGGAATTATCAGTTAGTTATTGAACTGATATTTTTAAAACTGTAGAGCTAGACTGAAATTTTGACTCGAGAAAATCCAAAAAAATGCATGCATTTTCTAACAAATATATTGATTTTGACAGTTTTAATGAATAAGCGTTAAACGACGGAAATATTTCTCACATTCAATTCTGACAAAATTGTATAAAAAATGTCAAATTAATTCGTAAAAATCGGGATTCGATTCTAATTGAAATTTTAACGAATTTGTCTACATAAACTGATATTTTCTGTACGTAAATCATCCTCTATAATTTTTTTTTATTAAATTTTTCAGCTATGCCCGATCGTGTCCAATTACATCACGCCCCAAGCAGCGATGAACAATGAAGGTAACTGGATGTACGTGGTGAACATGGACAATTCCGCCCAGTATCTGCAGAGGGTCAAGAGCGAGGTTTGCGCCCAAGGGGACGGGTCGCCCTGCAACGGTCTCTGTTCCATCCCCCCAGGATTTTCGGCAACTTGTCGACAAAAGTACGTCCAGAAGCGACTCGTCGCCCTCGACGGTTCTGGAGAGAGACTGATGAATGACGTCTTCTGGTTCGCACATTGTTGCTCCTGTGAGGTCAATTAGGGGTCAATCATTAGGGTCAAGGTCAATTTATTCATGACCTCGAATAGCACCACTTTACGTTGTCATTCAGTTGATTTAGAGTTATTTAATATATATGTACCACCGACTACTACCATTAAACAAAATACATTTTTATAAATTCCACTTCATTTTTCTTTCGATTTCAGATTTTTCTTTTTAAAATCGCTAAAAGGTCTATGCAAAAGAAATTATCAATTATGTTCCTCCCTCACCACGTGACCCAATGTTAATTTTTTTCATCGACATGGGTCAGTGTTGACATGTGGACAACCTTGACCTTTAGAAAAGGTCACCTACTTTTACCTTTCATTGATGTTGACAATCAATTTTATTTAGGAAATCCGTTAATGGTAATTATCTAATCATAGATGTACTCTAAAATCTTCTCTGCGGGCCTATTTGTAGTTTGTTCCAATTTTAGTATATGAGAACCCGATGGATCGTCTATGTACTGTGTCCGATTTCAGATACCATAACATGAGCATGAAGCACTAAAGATTAATTACAATAATGTGTAAAAGACTAATTATAGTTGTAAGTTGTAATGACAATAAAATAATTAACAAAGATATGATTGATGGTTATTAAAAAAGGTATTCAAATGAAAAAAAAAACTCCAAACAAAAGGAAAGAACTTAAACAATCTATTTGATATTTCTTAATCAATAATTAATTCACGTCTTACAATCAGTTTGTCTTCGTATTGTAAATAAAAATGACAATCTAATGCAAGACCGCAATGCTTTGTCAACCAACTCTTCCTATCCATGAAACCATGTATTTTTAAATTGTATTATGATTTCATATAATGTTTTGTCTATTTTTTGTTAAAAAATAATAAAATGGAACGGTTTTTCATAGCCTGGAATGGATTCGTCATTTTTCATATCTAATTTTCTAACGTTTCATGAAAATTCATATTTTACAATTCATATGGAACTTCCATGCTCTTATGGCCTGGTAGCTAAGCAAAGTAGTTATTTGGGGGTTCTTATTTGGGGGGGGGGGGAACTTATTTTATTATTTACGGTGGTAGATATTTGTTGTGATTATTTTCATGTAAGACTAACTCCTGATAAATCTCAAAATCGTAATTCCGGGAAATTTGAATTTGCCATGTGCGGCATATATACAGCACGGCTTTGGACTTGAACGAGTCGAGTGGGTTATTGATTTTTTTAAGGTTTTTGGTTTTAACGTTTTTTGAGAAAATCGCGAATTAATTTCGCCAAAATGGGACCTATGCGCGGTGGTAGAGGTAAGATAATTACTTTATGTTATTATTTTTTTAACCTATTAAACTGATTACACATACATTGACATTAACAAACAAACAATATGCAAAAATAAAAACAATCCATTAAAAATCAAAAATAAATAAACATGCATTGCTTGTGTGGCATGGCTATGGGCTATGGCTGATGGCATTTTGGCTTGGCATTGCACATTGCACATTGTGCATTGATTGAGATTTATATTGAAACGTGAAATGATTTTAAAATTTTGGATTTTAAAACGTGTTTTTAAATAATATTCCACAGGAGATGGTGGTGGTTATGGCGGAGGCAGAGGAAGGGGAGGTGGATTTGGGGGTGGCCGAGGCGGAGGGTTTGGTAAATCAAAGTTTTTTTGTTAATTCATTTTTTTTTATTACATATTATAATTTATAAAAATACAATGTTGAATGTGCTTGTAGTTTATGAAAAAGCTAAACGACCCAAAATATTGAATATTGAATTATTGAGTACACAAATTGTAAATGTGAAATGAAATTGATTATTTGTTATTGATTGTAAACTTTCAGGCGGGCGCGGTGGGGGTGGCAGATTTCAAGATCAGGGTCCACCAGAACACGTAATTCCCTTGGGTTACTTCATGCACACCTGCGAAAATGATCTGGTCTGTAAAGTAACCGTCGAAGACGTCCCGTACTTCAATGCCCCTATCTACCTCAAGAATATGCAGCAGATCGGGAAGTTGGACGAAATCTTCGGAACCGTTAGGGACTACTCCATATCCGTTAAATTGTCGGACGATGTTAAAGCAAGTTCCTTCAAGGAGAAGGATGAGGTCGGTTTGAAATTAAATTATGAATTCAGACAGTAAAAGTTATAATTACAGGGGAAGGAGTGTTGTTTTTAACAAATCTGTTGTTTTGAATAGATTTATATTGACCCCGCTAAAATGCTGCCCTTAATACGATTCACTGGACCCCAAACAAGAGGAGGTGGAGGCCGAGGGGGTAGGGGAGGTGGGCGTGGAGGCGGTGGCCGAGGTGGAGGTAACCCAGATTTTCGAAGCATTACTGAAGAAATTATTAAAAATCATATTTGCAATTTTTATTAATTATTTTTTTGTTTATCGCAGGAGGCAGAGGTGGATTTGGAGGAGGTAGAGGCGGTGGGGGATTTGGAGGTGGTAGAGGGGGTGGAGGTCGTGGGGGCGGTTTTGGAGGTGGTCGTGGTGGCGGTGGTTTTGGTGGTGGCCGAGGAGGTATTTAAATAAAACAATTCGAAGCATCTGCATATTGGTCACGTATGTAATACAGTGGAAAAGAGTTACTAATATAATCTTATCATTGTAGGTGGATTCGGCGGTGGTGGTAGAGGAGGAGGAGGATTTGGCGGTGGTCGCGGTGGGGGTGGGGGCAGAGGTCGAGGAGGCTACTAAAGCCTACTTCCCTTATTTTAGTGTATGTTTTTTAAAAGGAAAGAATGTGAAAATCCGAAAATCATGGTTTGTTCAAAGCGAGAATGACTTTAGATACTACAAACTGTAAATAGACTAAGACATTTATAATTATAATTAATTACTATTAGACTACTGGCTGAGACATTAATCAGAGCATTTGTTTTATTACTTTGTTAATGGACAATAAATCAAATCCTATTTCTCGATAAAAGCTATTCCTGGGGTACTTTTGTCCTGTCGAAAGTCGAAATCCATGTTGGAATTATGGAATAGGTTGAATAGTTGCATATCACATATAGAAATGAAGGTAGGGTAGTAATAGTGCAGTGGTAAATTGGGATTGAGATTGAAGAGCTAAAGTCTAGGGCTGTATTTGAATATGAAGGCGCCTAAAATGTTAATCCCAAATCAAAACATTTCATAAAATAATTTATCTCGCTGGTTCTTCCTTTTAATTCTTCCAATTCACAATCTTTATTTGTTATTGAATCTTTGATCTTTATCCATAGCTTTCAAAATATTCAAACTACAAATTATACGTCGGAAGACGAATTCAATATTTTACCAAGTTAGAAAGAAAGAAGAATCAAAACACAAAAGGCGAAAGGTGAAAGGATTTCGTGTTTTGGATTTCAGATTTACGCGAAGCGAATTCGTAAGTTTGAAGTTCAAAGTTGAATTGAAGCCCATTCATTCAAGCAAGGGACCGTCGCCGAGTTGCAATTCACAATCCGAACAATCTGCAATCCATGACTAATTTAAATGATGATGATAGAGGATATGTAAGTTTAATTTGTAATACAAGATTAAGATGCAAGACCAAAGATGAAAGACACAAACCACAAACGCAGATATTTCTTGTACGCCTATCCGCCTAACCTATCCATGTTATAGTAGGTAGGGGGAATCCCGAGCCATCCATACACTCCTCACACGCACACACTCCTATCCTATCCATGTTATAGTAGGTAGGGGGAATCCCGAGCCATCCATACACTCCTCACACACACACACTCCTATCCTATCCATGTTATAGTAGGTATATGGGGAATCACGAGCCATCCATCCACTCCTCACACACACACTCCTATCTTATCCATGTTATTGTAGGTATGGGGAATCCCGAGCCTTCCGTCCACTCCTCTCTCACACACACACACACCTATCCTATTTCCATGTTATAGTAGGTAGGGTAATCCCGAGCCACCCATCCACTCCTCACACACACACACACACACACACACTCCTATCCTATACGTGTTATAGTAGATAGGAAGGAGGAATCCCGAGCCATCCGTCCGCTCCCCTCACACACACACACACCTATACATTACAATCTTCTTTTACAATCCTCACACTTAATGGCATCTATAGATAATAATAATAATAATAATAATAATAATGTATCGAGCTTTTTTTGTCACGAGCACTTGTAGACCAGCGCTCGCGGTTAACGAAATTTTTTGAGAAACTGCTTCGGGCTCACACGAGCCTCAAAATGAAAAAGACATGTACGGAAACCAACACGTAACAGCGCCTGAAATTAAAGTATATATTCACATTTAAATTACAGAAATGGACACCATTAGGGCAAGGCTCGTCTCCGCACCCAGGAGAGCAGAAGGGAAGAATGTTTGGCAAATGTCCACCGTGGGTGACCTTAAATCGGAACCTCAGATGTCTCGTATTCATCGGAACCCTGATAATCCTTTGGATTACTATCCGAACCGTTCATTACATTAAGTTTGAGTATGATCAAGACTACCGTCTCGTCAGGATTGGGGCATCTATGGAAATTGGGCACCTTAAACCATCCGATTTTGCAGTTCCGACGTTACCTACGGTGTGTACTTTATGATTTACGACTATTTGTTAATATATGTACATAGACAAAAGGTATATTTATTGAAGTATTTTTTTGTAATTAAAAGGTCTGGTACGAAGAACGCTGTTTCCCAGGTGGACGACAACTCGGCCAAAGTGTGGCCGACATTTATGAAAAGCTGGAGCTCCTCAAAGGATCGAATATTCCAGAGTGTCTTATCATTTGGATCATCTTTGATCGAATGTTCAGAATGGATTTGATTCATGCTCCTATAGTTTTGCCTACAGAATTCCAGACAGAGGTCAAAGGATGGTTGGCAAATGATCCAAAACTGTTTGATCAAGTTAATCATCAAGTAGGAAATATTTACGTAACTAGTTGAAAAGCTTTGTTTTCATTTTAATTCCAAATGATTCAAAAAATTGACCCACACTTTTTTATGGCTTTACAGGTAGTTTATAAAATAGTCAATAAAGATTCCTTTGAAGAAACGGTTTTCAACCCCCTTCGGTCCAGACGACCGGTTTCTAAGTCAGATGAAGATCCGTTGGAATACATTGCCAATTTGGCGAATTCAACTAAAGCCAGTTGTGATTTTTGCAAATATAAAGAACACACCGCGGCCGATGTTTTTGGAAGGTTCAAATTTTATTTAGTCATCCAGGATACATTACATTTTATGTCATGTACTGACCTAATGCACTTTCAAATTTTTACTTTTTCAGGATTGAAAATAAATATTCCGCAAGTGCATCAAATACTTTCAAATTAGCAAAATTTCACGGCCTATTTTTTCCAAAGACTCATCATCCTCTTGGTATTTTATTGTTGTATTGATTTACTCATTGCAAGTACGTATGGTTAATTGCTTTTAAATAGATTATGAATATTAACACTACATATAACGTATAACAATATAGATGTGTCGTATGAAGCAATAGCTGACCTGTTTATCAACACAAGCCGGCAGTGGTTTTCTCAGGCCCAACAGTCAGATGTATCACAAAGGTGTGTATCGGTTAAAATCATCTAATATAGAAATATAACAATCTCGCGGTTAATAAATACCAAGATAACAATTTCAATTATATCATCCTTAAATGCAGATATCCTTCATTACTTTGGGATGTATTGCCACACGCGGGGGCAAGCCAAGTTCATCCCCACGTTCATGGAATCCTGGATTCGCACCAGTACGCCGGGTCTCTAGAGAAAATGCACGACATTGCTCAGCGATATTTCATAACGTACAGGAAGTCTTATTGGACAGATTTGATTCTTGTTCATTGGGCTCTGGGATTAGGACTTTCTTACGACAAAGCAGTTGCCATTGTGCCTTTGGTACTGAAAATATTCAATGAATATCTAGCCTCGTGTTCGTAAAATGAAATTGGTACTTAATAATTTGTAATTCTTTTATTGCAAAGTTTGCTAGAAAAGACCACGAGTACATGATATTCTCGGAGACCGTGAATGAAAACTTTGCCAAAATGATACACAAGGTTTTAGAAAGCTATAAAAAGCATCTCGGGGTATATTGCTTCAGTTCCGGAGGTGCTTATCCAGTGATTGGAGACCCTACAGATATTGACCGTTACACTGAACCTGGATTACCAGTCATGTTCCGATTTGGTTCTCGAGGCGTTTGCACTTCAAGGTCCTCTGATGTCAGCTCTCTAGATCTTTACACCGTAATAAGATAATATGTGTTTTTAGTTTTTATAACAAATTCAAAACCAATTTAAACGAATGAATAAATGAATGAATTGATATTACGATTTCCTGTAGGTCAACAATATTAATTCCGATATCAGCAAAACTTTTCATGCTCTGAAGGACTCGTTTAAATTCTCAAGCCTGGCCACCCCACAGTGAGATTCAGATTCTGAGATTTATACTGAAAAAGATTTTGTGTGTGATATATTGTGTTACAAAGTTGCTTAAGAGCTTTAAATTTCAACTGAGTAAGTCCATTTTTAGCCAGTTGAATTTGTCATCAGTATCAGTTAAGTATGGTAACAGTATTTCTAGTCTATTATTTTATCGTTTACTGACCACTGCACTGGCTACCTTTTAATTTTTCGACGTTGAATTTATAATGGTGCCAAAACCAAATGAAATTACATGAAACCATACCATGACATTAGCAGTACTATTAAGGTTTAGTATTTTATGTAGTAAAGTTGTTGAGTATGTTTTGCAAACTTTCATGAAAGGAATAAAAAATAAGATAAACCTTTTACAAATTTAGCATTTTAATTACAATTTTTCAAACCATGTAATATTATAGTACAGGATTTATTATGTAAATGCACGGCCAAAAATCGATGAGCAAAATATTTACAGTAAATTATAGTGGTTCCGAGTCCGAAAGGAAACGGTCATTATAATCGATAGTAATTAACACAATACAGTCTAAACAAGTTATAACATTAAAACACACTACTAAAAATCCAAACAAAATTGAAATCTTTCAAAACGAGCAAAAAATATGCTGTCATAACATAATTATGTAAAGCAAACTGTCCGACCACAACGGGTTATAATATAATGCAAGTCTAATTAGCGATTTAAGACCATCTTGGAACCAAGCACAAACGTATTGAATTCGTATAAAATAGTATATTTTACAAACTTTCAAAAAACGGTATTCCAACTAAATACATAGAAAAATGGACAATCCATCAGCAAAGAGAAGAAGACACAAGTAGGTAAGTGTTCACAAATAGTTGATACACAATTTGAAATCAATAATATTTACATTTAATAACATTTAAAACTTTTAATATTTAAGGTAGAGGATTGCATCGACAAACACAACAGGATGGAAACAAGAACCAGTCCATGAAGATTCCTCGGCAGTCGTTATCGGGATCGTAGGCGAGGAGCCTGTGCCATTTGTACTTCTGCTCGCAACCGCAATCCCCCGTGCACCTCTTCGTCGAAGTTTTCGCACAAACTTCTTGGTGAATTGCTTGCTCGAAATGCTGAGTGTTCACAATCGCTCGTACCTTCCCTGCGCTATTTGCTGCCCAGTAGGGTGTTACTATTTCCACGGTTGATTCACACGAGTCGATCCTGGATTTAAAGCAACAGGTTCCATGAATGAGGACTTATCAAAATTTAGGAGTGGTTGTTGTGGACATTGGTCCTAAAATTAAATAGTCGTAGTATTTAATTTCAATTACAAACCTATTTGATTTCGGCTGCTGGGTGGGTCCTCCATTTTTGGGGTTGACAGTCTGTCTCGCCGTTCTAATATGGGCTCCGTCGTGAGCAGTAGCATTTCCAGTAGTAGAAGTGCCCTTGGGCAGATTTACCGAATGTTTCGAAGTCGGATCAGCGTTTTTGGGGTTTCCGAACATGGCTGACACTTCGTCCTCATATATTTCTCGAGTACTTCGTCTCAAGGAATTCCCCCCTGGGGGACCAGCGAAAGCATCCGAACTCATAATAAATTCACCGTACATCCGCTTGATCAATGCCTTGTTCTCGTCAATGAACCGCTCGATGTTGTCCCTGTATCAAGGCAAAAATCACAGATATGTTAGAATGGGCCCAGGAGTAACGCTATTTACCGAAATAAGAGCCCCGGAATCACTCGCTGGTTCTAGCTTTTAAGGCAAACAGATTTTGAGCATTAAAAGAACAGCTTGGACTGGGGACTTATTTCGGTAAAATTAATTAATTTCAAAAGTACAGTAAACTTACAATGGATAAGTGTTTCCGGCAGTTGGGCAGAAGAGCTGGTTGAGTCGCTTGATACAAGGAAGTCCTCGGAGGATTTCTCCACGGATTTCCAAGCCCAAAGCGTACGACAGGGCCGTCCATAATATCTGGAATTAGTAACAAAATAGGAAATGAACATATTTTGACTCGCATTTTAATGTAGCCGAGCATTCATGGTTGTATAATATTATCATGGTCTTAAACTGTGGCAGTTGTTCATTTTTGGCTAGTAATTTGATGAAATTTTACAGAAATTATATTGAGCCTGTAATTGCAATATATCATAAAAAAAAATTTGGCTCGAAGTTCCCCTCATATAATGGAAAATTTATGTAAAAAACACTACAAGTGACTAGGTATTTGTCCATTTCTCTAAAACTGTATAAAATTATAGGGATTGGGATACCGATCCGTACTTGCCATTACATCTGTAAAACATGGGTACACCATATATTTGCCCCATAAATCCGATAAAATCCATAATTAATTTTTAATAATACCCAGATTTTGGGTCATATCCTTAAATTTGGTCGTTTTTAGTGCATTTTAATCACGCATAATAACAATATATTCAAACACCCCTTAAAATTTAAAAAAAAAAATTTTTGTATGTTATTCATAGTAGTTAGTGTTAAATAATAAAAGCTTCTAAAATACTAGCTTTTGCCACGTGCAAGTGCCTCGAATAAATCCTATGCTAAGTTGCTAAATCCTCGTCTCTAAAGACCGATACAAAAGCCGTTAAATAAGCCAGCATGTGGAAGGCTACAGCTTCTGCCTCGTGCATTTTGTTGCAAAAAAATGAACATATACCGTCAAAACCAGGAGACAAAGTCCATTCATCCTCCTCATTGCAAATTGCAAAATCCAAACCTTAAAACGGCCTTAGTTTACACTTAAACTTGAGCACTTAAAATGACACAGTGGGACCCCAGGGCTCTATATACTATATAGCACCCTAAACTAACTAACTTCCGTTAATTGTAATTAACTACAAAAAAACGTGCTCAAACCGGCTATTATACAACCCTATTGTAATTACAGCTAAAAGAGATCCTCAGCTCAGCTTCCGAAGGATTATCCTCAGATTTTCCGACACAATTAAAAATCCTTATACAAATGATGACGGGAAAAATTCTCGAATCTTTGTCCTAAACAATTTAATTCTTTTTAATTGTAATTAACAAAGACAAATATAAGCCTCTCAGTTAACTGGCTATTGTATAGCTCTAATTGTAATTAAGGTTAAGAGAGATCTTCAACTCCGCTTTCGAAGGTTTATCTGACTCTTAAAAATACTATACAATTTTTTCTTATTTCAATTCTGAATTCTAAGCTCAGATCCCTTATATTTTTTTAAGCCTTTGTTAGTCGACCACCTTCAATTCGGAAGATCAAAGTAGACTAACAATTGATACGATTTTAACCCCCAAAATTAACGTAATTAAATTTTAGTTAATTCTATGAAATTCAAGCCGACTAGCTGGATGGATTAATAAAAATCAAAGTGGCAAGTCTTATGATTCACGTATTTTTGACTCCTTTTCTGTGAATAAGTCACGGGCTGCTGAACTTCCAAATCTTTTCCAAGGCTTGTATCCTAAGTTAACCTATTATTACTTGATCATACCTGTTCCCCCATATACAGACTTATTGTTAGACTTACTGCACATTATTACCAGAGGATTTTTATCTTATAGAAACAGTATGCATATATTTACTTTTTATTGCTAGAAAAAACCCAGAAAAAACACATATTTCATTCTTTATTACATGGTATTTTGGTCTATTCTGTTGCATATTCCATGCATTTTAGAGAAGAAGCCCTAACATCCTGTAAGAACTATAAGAACCATGAGATGTTCACCTCAGATTATTATTTATTAATTAATGCAGAACGTCTCTAGATTCCCAAAATCTTGATTTTGGTCAAGTTGCTTTTTATGTCGATTGCCGAGAAATCTCTGGAATTAATGACCTCGTAATTGGACTCAAGAACTCTTAAAACTCATTAGAAACCAATTAAAAATAAAAGTGTGGACGAAAGCTTTACAGCTTCCGACACAATGAGTCGTAAAATCGTATTTGTTTTACCGAAATTATGGAATAAAATTCAGACAATTAACGTCACCCTGGACTAGAAATACCACCCACGAAATGGAATATGATTTATATTTCTAGTCTTTAGTGTCTCATTAAAATTTAGGCCTATTAAAAGAGTAATTTTTAATAAGAATCACATCCGAGGCAAGTTTGACAAGTCCAAGGGCAATTTACAGAGACTCGACTCTCAAAAGTCAAGTCTCATGCTGTGACTGTTAGGCATATTAGGATATATCATTTTTAAGACGTCTTAAAAACAAGGAAATGGCTTCACTTGATTATTTCATATCAAAAACAAAATGCAAAATGTAATATTAAGTTACGTATAAATTATAGTCATTAATCTTTGAACGAGTCATGTGGAGGGGGTGTGGTCGTGGGGAAGAAATAAGGTAGTTTATAAATGGACCTTTTATATAAAAACCCCTCGAAATAACTCCCCATACAATCTGCTACGAATTTTAGCCAATCACGACTCTTCTCAACTCCAAAATAAGTCCCCACGCACGCTAATTAGGTAGGTTTTTAATTTAATCTACTGTTAAAATTTAAACTGATATGCCTTACAACGATTATATACACGTCTGTATCAATGACTTCGAAATAACTCCCCATTCTTATAATAAATCTATCACCTCGACTCCTCAACTCCGAAATAATTCCCCACCCATACCATTCAGACCGGATTTGTTTTACCGTTCAAATTTAAACTGATAAACCTTACAACTTACAACGATCATCTATAAACGTATATATAAATAAATGACACTAAATAACAGATATGAAAAAGAGCTTAAAATATATGTTTTATGAGGGGGTACCAGTGCCAAATTTTAAGCAGGAAATAAGAAAATGTATCATCGGTAAAGTAGATATTAAATCCTGACACATACTTAACTCAATTTTGCAATTAACAGGTTGATTAGTTAATAATTACTAGAGTTAAAAAACCCATGAGTCATGCCACCACCACCACCACCACTACCTTGACCTAGCTAATAATTGCAGCTTCCGTTGCACGTTACACACTCCGTCATACCTTATATCGTTGCTCTTTAAAATACATAAGGATAATGTTATCAGATATTAAAAAGCGCTCCTATTGCTTGTAATATCAATATTTAATATCTCAATTAAGATGTACATAGCAAGTACGAACCGTTACGAGTTCCGATAAACAAATAAATCCATGAAAAAGTAAAGTCAATGTCAACCTTTTGTTCTAATTTCCAAGAGATTTAACGTCAGACGATATGCCGTCATTTTTAATTGTTCTTCTATCTCCTGTCAACTCCAAAAAACCTCTAGATTGTTAAACAGTATGGAATTTCCTTTTGTAGTTTGATGACAGGTAAAAAATATGAAAATATGGATAAGAAATGCTTTACAATAATATTATAAAACATTGATCGATCACCTCGACGAATCTGAATTGAGTTGAGTTTTAGACTTAAATTTAATTTCTCAGGGATCAGGATTTTCAAATTAAAACTTATGAACTACGATGGTGACTGTGTAATGAATTGACAGTCTATTAGTTTTCAACATTTGTCATTAGCACTCCCAAAATATGATTTCTTTTATTTGTTTAATTTAAACTATTTTAACCAATTGCTTAAGGCGTCGTTTTCTACAACATAGTGACAATAGATCCAAAAAACACACTCCAGTTTTGGTTTTACGTGGTTTGCTTTAATAATTTTATTATTACCCAATCCTGAGTTGGGTCTCATCAATATTTGTACATTTACTTGCAAATACTGTAAATCTCTGCCCCCTAAATAAATCCCCACTCTTGGAAGCACCTATGAAAGGATCTCAAAGAATATATCCCCATCTCTAAACGAAAGATTATGTAAATCTCGTTTAATAAACGTGCTAGATCGGGATATGTTATTTAAGATTTAAGATGAATTATAGAGAAGTTGAAATATGGTTTCCTCCAAAACTATGCATATAAATACATTGTCAAAATATAGACTGAAATGCCGCATTAAATTGCATAAATAACTACAAAAAAAGCAGATTCTGGATTCTAATGATGTAATAGATGATGACGAAGAAGGAACTGATGACGGACAGATAGAACTACCTGATTACACACCCGATAAGCCTAACCAATATTCTTGCCCCCGTTGGGGCCATTCATATCCTCCATATCAGGTAGGGTCGGGGTAGGGGGCTAGAATTTGGGGCATGGGGCGACCTAAAAATTATCTGATGACTGTTGGTATTGCGAAAAATAGCCCTGTAATTTCTGAACGGCCCAATTAGTACATGAATTAGTTATGCATTGACGTTGTCCCGTTCTGACTTCATTAATGATGGATCACTTGGAGCATCTACGTCTTGAAGATCCACGAGATTCGTGCTTATCAACACAAGAGATCAAGCATGAATAAATTATGCCATTTGAATTGAATTATGCTAATTCTACTTATAATACATTATGTTATAATGTTTAATGAATAATATGAAACTAGTCCGTTTTTTGGCTGAACTTTTTATGCCAATTTTTAATGGGATAAACCCAACTGATGAAGGATGTACGTGTAAACTCCCAGTATTTTAAGTTGACATTTTTTAGAGGATTTTTTAACGAATTTCCAAAAAGTTTGGACATCCGGGAAGTTACCATCCGTCTTTAGCGAAGAATATTTCTGTTAGTCATTAAATAATTTCCTAATTAACGGTAGGGATCAGTCAATGCTAAATTAGTGACAGAATTTGGATGAATCGGTAGAAAGTAAATAGGGGAAGCTTTGAGGATGATTCAGGTGTTTTCTCCGTAAAAAATCGAACTTTGCGAAATGATTAAAAATTGTAGAATTTTAATTGGAATTTGCGACCGATCTTTGATTAAAGTAGCCATTCCGATCGTTTTTATCATAATTGATAACCTTGATTATATATCCCTATCCAAATAATCTCAAAGTCAAAGTCAATCAAAATCATATGATCCAATCGAAGGATTGGGAGTTGATCTCATCGAATCAATCAATCAATCAATAAAACCAACGCATATTGGTTTCAAAGTCCAAAATAACTGATCAATTTAAATTCAATCATGGGTTATCTTTTGTATGGATTTGCTTCATTTGATATGGTCTTATTGAGTAATTAAGTTAAGATAAGGTCAGGCTTACCGGGATTTGAAGGAACGTCCCATTGTTAACATGCGGGTAAGAATAGAGAGGGACAACAGGGACGAAGCCGTCTTTGGCAAAAATTGGACCCTGAATCGGGGTGACCCTCAATAGGTCAGTGGTACTAGCTGGACGGTTGTCTTGAAGTTGTTGTTGTGGTTGTTGTTGTTGTTTTTGTTTTGGATTGGGCAGGGGGTTAAAATTCTGGAAATTTTGAAAGTTCTGAAACTGCTGAACATGTTCAGGGGCGTAATTGAGCCCCTGTTGAGCCAGCCCCGCGTTCCTCGCTCGAGAGCCCTTAGTTCGACGCCTCCGCCCTTGTTGTTGTGGCACTTGCTGAATATTGTTATTGTTGTTGTTATTGTTGTAGTCTTGTTGTTGTTGGTAGTTCTGAGGATTTTCGTAAAATCCATTGTTCTGGTTCGGTTGTGGAGAGGAAATGGTGTTACTGTTCAGGTTTCCATTCGATGGAGGGTGAGAAGGATTCCCATAGTAGTCGATGTAAGACTGTGGATTTTGAACGATGGATTCGGGGATTGGGAGATTGGCCGTGGATGCTGGTCCTTTGTTCGTATACTGTGAGTTTTGCTGGCTTGTATCGAATCGGTTCGGGGCTCCGAAGGGGGCTTGAGGGGCAAACCCGTTAGCCCCGAGCCCCAGGTTGGGGGCGAAGGAGTAGTTGAAGCCTTGTAGGAAGCTCATCTTGCTGATTTTTTTGGACCTGGATTTTGGATTTATTTTTGAAATCAGTTTAAAATTCGGTTCGAAATTTTCTGAAGTGGCAGATATTTGCAACCGATAAAATGTAGAAATTGGCCAAAATTCGATTATTTTGCAAAATGACCATAAAATGTGGATGTGGTACAACTTTTGTTATTGACTTATTTTTCAGAGGATCAGTGTCATCGGGATTATTTTTATTTTTCGGGATGTAAAAGAATATTCTTTAAAAGCCGTCCAAGGATTAATAAATAATAAAATAAGCGTTTTAATTAACAGCCAAATCCGTAACAATTTTGATTTGATACAAATTTTCAACGGATTTGCAATAATTACGTTCATAGTTTAAAGTTCTTTGACTTTAATTTTCTATAGTCCATCCAGAATCCAGTATGTTGAGTTTGCGTAAAAAATTTAGTGTCAAAGTAGTCAAACCAAATAGTTCTGAATTTCTTAATGATCAATCTATCGAATATTTAATGTGTACCAGAAATAATTAAAAATGATTTAAAGCTGATTATTAATTGTTATTACCTGATTTCGTACTTTGATTCTAAATATCCACCTCTCAAGAGTAAATTAAACCCTTAAAATCGAGGCTAGTATTTTATTTTAAGGAGGGATTTATTTGAGAATTTACGGTATTACCCTAGGGGGCTACCTGAATTTTATCATCCTATTTTAATTTCCAAATAAAAACTAAAAAATTATTTCCGATTTAAAATCCAGTATATAAAATATTTCACACAATTCCAAGGCCAACTTTGGTTTCATGTGGAAAGTAAATAAGTGTAATACTTGTACAGATTGACAATTGTTGGTGGTGGTATGTTGAATTCGTCGAACTAGTTTGCTACCCCAGAAATCGGAGTTATTCCGGGTGGGGATTTATTAAAATAAAAAATTAGCCTTACCTTGCTTAAGGTCCTTAAGATCCAATCCGAAATTCGAGACACAGTTGCAGTGTTCCAGTTCTAATAAAACCCGTCCACTTTAAGAGCACTTAATCACTCTTTTAAATCCCGATTTAAAGTTTCAATTTCCAGCTACTAATTTTAAAATCCAAATTTTTAAATTTCCGAAAATTGTTCAAAATTTCCAACTAGGTTTTAGGGCTGCAGAAGTGGTATCTCCCTTGGGTTAGGTTTGTGGAAGTACTGGCAAACTGGGAGGAGGGTCGAGAGGACTAAATAGTTAATATCTCTCGAACAGATCTGATTTTTACTGGAGCTTTTTTAAGTCACGGAAGAGAGGCTGTTTCCAATCTATATGCAGAGATCAGGAGCTATTTTTCAGGTCTAAAGCTATTGGGATCAGTACCTTATTTCTGCAACTATCGATACATTTTACATCTAGTCATGGGCCCATTTATGAGCCACAAGCCATAGGAAACAAAGGGCACAGTCCTAGTATTATATTATGGAGATGTAGATCAGAATAATAATTCCGATGTACTAATTCATTTGGTGGATGCACTATATAGGTGTCTATAGGTATATAATAATCATGATAACGTCAATAAAAAATATATTGATGTGAGTAAGGTAGGCCATGATTGTCCATTTGCTCCTAACTGCAACAGCTATTAAAAGTTATGCAGTAGTGGAAGCTAGTTTGGGATCAGGGGCTGTTCGATACCTTCGTCTAAATAAGTCCCCATGGGGAGTTATTTAAGTAAGATTTAAAGTGGTTTAAAATTAAAAAAATAAGTGATGTTTTTAAACGGGAGCCATGAAGTATTGGACAGGATCACCAAATGTTTTGGTGAAGGAGGTTAAAAATCCGTTAAAACCGTTTAAAATTAAAAATAATCTTGATTTGGACTGTTTTTAATAACTTATTACAAACGTTATTGTTAGTTTATTCTAACAACGAGAGGATAGGCAGGGACTGGGGAGTTATTCCGGGGTTATATTTCGTATAACTTATTTCGTTCTTGACATTTAGAGAAAGTCACCCTGGGGACTTATTTCAGGAATTACCGTATCGAATTCTCTTATTTAGGGGTAGTTTTTGTGGACAACCCTTTGTTGTAGATTGGAAATTGCAAGTGACTTGTCATTATCTGGGCACTTGCAAAAAAGACCTTGGCTTTGCCTTTGCCAATTTCGGCTGAGCAGAATAATGTTAGGAACTTAAGGCTTCAATATTTGTTATGGCATCTGAAATGATAAAACATACACCCTACTGTTTAACCAGCCTCATTTTTTATCAAAGAAACTAGAAGAATTTAATCTTAAATCTGTATTACATATTTAGTAGTTTTTAAAACCACTTTAAGTTACAATTATCCTAATGGGTTATAAGAGCATATAAAACAAAAAAAAATCTTAATAAATGCTTTGATTTTTTCAAGTAATCGTTTTTATGCCCATTTTGCGACTACATGTCTTTGTGGATTTTTTGGGGGTATAACTGGGATTATTTTAAAATGGGGATTAAATGTCGGGGGATTAAGTTCTTCCGGAATATATGTCGATAAATTATGACATATTATGTCCAGGAATAAATGTCACAGAATTCGAGCCATAAATCAGATAATGAATATGAACTGTGATATATCGTAACATTGACAGTAAGAGACTAGGAATTGGCCCTAATTACTTCTTGGTTTTTTCCTCGACAGGTAAAAATGTTCCGTTTAATTAAGACAAGTTGTTAATTAATTGTGAGGTGAGGATTGGCATGAATGCTAATTAAAAAGAACTAGTTGCCTGATTAAAATTTAATTACTTTCGTATATCATGTCTTGTTAGAGTTGTTAGATTGACAGGTTATATAAACGTTCAACTGATTAAAAAATACTTCTCGTTTTTGTTTTTTGCTAATATTTTATGATTTATTTATTTATTTACGTTTCAATCCTAAAGTATAAATTTGAATAAATCATTTGAATAGTTTTACTCGGATTTTTACTATTTATTTGTCATAATTGCCCGAATTAGTTTTTAATGTCTTTACAATTAAGTGGGCTGCTTATTAAATGAATTTAGCTACCTCGGTTATTTGAAACTGGCTTCTTGTCAGTAATTATGTGGAATATCGTTTAATTAAATCGATCGTTTAATTTATAAAATAACATTGTAATGCTATAGATTCATATATATATATATGTACATGTTCGTAAACTACATATTTTAGAGTATTGCAAAATCCGGGATAATTTTTTTATCTTCAAGTAATATAAGATATTTAGATGGCAGCTTAAATTCAAATAAATAAATATCACTGAAAGTTAAACTGACTGAATGATTTGCTTTTTTTTATTGGAAAGGGATTAGTAAGGATTTAAATGTATTACTACTTAATCTATTATGTATTGGGCTAATCTGGATTAGATCTCTATGTTCTTAAGTGAGGAATGCAACAAAGAAGCCTGATCATCGTAAATCATCACAAAATGCTCCAGCTCCCTTTTTGTCAGAGACAGGTCTCCTAAGGCCCGTTCATAAAAACGCGTCAATTTTAACAAAAAAAATTAAAAATTAAATTTTTGCCCCTAAAATCCCCTCATAAAAATCGGTATAAGCCACTATTATATACAGACTCCTCCAAATAAAAGTCCCATGGGCTCTTATTTAGAACGTGCTTGCTGTAAACCCTTAGCGCCTCCCCGAAATAAGTCCCCATCCCGCCATTCTAGCATTCAAAGATCTTGCAAAGTGTAACTGCCCTTGGGGACTTATTTAGGGCGTGTTTCCGGCTCTGGAATCTCGGGATGGTCCCATCGCCTAAAGCTGTAAAATGTGAGCTACTTCTCGAAATAAGTCCCCACCCTGCTATTTTCCACTCTCTTCCAAAGTATAACTGCCCTTGGGGACTTATTTAAGTGTGTTTCCGGCTCTGTAATTTCTGAATGGTCCCAGTACCTAAAAAATGTTGGAGACGGAAAAGCAGAAGCTGATTGCTCCTTAGGGTGTGGCCTTTAAGGATTGGCAATGAGTTTTTGCACTTGAATATCCAACACCAAGAAACCGTATGCAATCTGACTGCAAAATCAAGTCTTCTGAATCTACACTTGAACAGCATCACAAATTCACGATTAAGCTAAACTACCTTCTGGATGGTGTAGGGATTGAAGATTTGACTATTGGACGTTTTGTTCTTATGGAATACAAGCCCCAGACTCTGAATCTTGAAACAGTTTTAAAATCAATGGGATATGAATGGCTGTAATAGCGTAATAATTTATAAAATGTATTTATATAATAAAATTATTACTCTGTAATAAGAAGGTGTACGAAATGATAAAATATTCTAAGAATGATTGGGAATGTGCATGGGTGATCGTGATCTTCTTGGCATGACCACACCCGACCAAATTCCTCAACAGTATAGTATAGAGGGATGAGATAAAAACACACAAAATATTTAGGATAAATCCATGGAATACGTGTGTCAAATGTGGTTTAAACACATTGAACTAAAATAATCAATGTTTAATGAAGACGTATACGTTTTCTGCAGTTAATCACCTTAATTTTCATGAAGAACTTACTGTTCGTGAAATTTTGAATTGAAAAAAATGCTTAATTTTTTTTTGCTATTTAGACGCGTTTAAATCCGTTCACTCGAGTAGTGTTATATTAATTTTTACACTGTGATTATAGATTATCACCTAGAATTGAAAATATTTCGTTAAATTTGGAATGTTATCATTAAGTGGATAAATTAAAATTAAATTATGATTGAATTATTATAACCGATTTGAATGCATTTATTATCCAAGACATGTTACGTTCATCCTTCATCCATCAAACATATTTGATATTATATATGTATTTCGAAAATATTCCGTTATTTATTGTGTTGCCTTTTAAAAAATAAGATATATGTAAATATTCTCAGGACTTGATTTAAATATTTTTAGACGATGATGTTAGTTGGTTTTTAATTGCTTATAATGTTTTAATTACGGCTAACAATAAAAAAGGCAGAAGGACTCTTTTATGAGATGTAAATACTCGTGACCAGATTAAAGTGTGGGACAGTTTGCCAAAAACAATTTTTATTGCGAATTCGTTGTTACAAGGGGTGAAACGCTTTATGGGAACACCTTGTATGCTTGTCTGTTTGTCCGTAATATTATTATATACTATTTAATGCACCACCCCCGCTGAGACTAGGGGGTGTGCCACAGTATATAAGGAAAATTGATATTTCAGCCCCAAATGACTCACACTGACATATAATATCATGGAAACATGGTTTTTACGAACGTTATTAATTTTTCTATTCCTTCAGTATGGTTTCGCCCCTTCTTTATGGTACTTTGTAACGATTTATCGGGATTGCCATTGCAGGGTCCATTAAACCTACTGTCTGCACATTAATCTTAAATGTTTTGGTTGAGGATCATATTATTTGAGGATGTGAAATAACAATCAAGCATTAAATAAAATCCATGAGTCACGGAATGAGGTTCCAACTGCATTTCTAGGCCTACATAACAGAACCGTCTTTGACTCTGTTCTTCGTGTTGGAATGGAAAGATAAGACATTTGATCTCTGATCCTATTAAATAAAACTGATTCCGAGTTTTGCCTAACAAATAGGGACGATTAAATATATAATGACTCTAAAAGTTAAAAAAAATGCTCCCTATATTATATTATATATGGCTTTAGTTAATTCATAATTGACGATTCGGGTCTTTGCTAATATTTTAACTCGAGTAAGGTTTGATGCCCTCATTCCGAATCCTGACTTCTGGAAGCGATCAGAGCTAACCAAACTCTTAATTTCTAAAACAACTGCCCGTCTTCGTTTATTAGGTAGCTTATTCTTAATTACACAACTAATTTAATTTAAATTTAAACCTAATTAAAACTTGGCAATTTCAGTCAAAACTCATCGTCATGAAGGACTTTCACGGATACGCTACCCTGAAGACTACGGGTCAATTTGTGATGGACCTTGGGTCAGTGGTCACACATATCGCCAAATTGATTAATTTCCTAACTAATGGAAACTCAGAGACGTATCTTGGTCGGATCTTCCTCTGGTTCCTCGTCGGTGTTATATCGTTTCAGGTAATTTGACAATTAAAATATTTAAAATAAGCTTCATACCAGGAATTAATTTTTTTAACCGTTTCGGTCGTTAAATTTTCAGATAATTGTTGCGATCGGACTGTTTGTTTTTCGATGGATGGACCTGAACGAAGACGTGAATCACCGAGCTGCTCATCGATGGAACATCGTCTTCTTTGTGGCAGTTATACTTGTTACGTTGGCCGAGATATTCTTGGGAATGTTTGAGCATTTTGGTTTGGATCATGGGCCAGGTTATATTCCTATTAATGTTACGGTTATGGGACTACGTAATGGACTTTGAATTTTAATTATGTTTTAAAAATGTGAAGGTTTTTATCTCAGAAATGTCAATCCATTTCTTCCGTTTTTATAGATTTATAACAACCTCAAGTTTTATAATGAACAATTGTTTTATAAAATCACAATAAAATTTTATTAATTTTGAATTGGCAATGTTTTATTTGAAACTGAGACTTTAGATTTTAGAGCATTAGAGTACTATCAGATGCAAAGCACGATTTTAATTGTACCGTTCCCTTGAAGTAAAATAAACCGTTGCAAACGCACATCGTAAAAGGGTGAAACCTCAAGAACAACACGTCAAAAATGTTTAACGTCCTTGCCTTACACGTTGGAGACGTTTTGTTGAAGAATCTCACGTTTCCCCAACCATAGAGTTAAGTCATGTACAATATTGAATAGTACGTCACAGTAGCTTTGTAAACATGTATCATACACGTAGGGTCGCAATTTGAAAGCGGTGTGACTGATATGGTCCAACTTCGAACTGAACCTTAGTTAGTACCCATAAAATAAATATTCGAAAAAAATTTGAAAAAATTCTACCGTTCCCGAGTTATTAAAGGGTTTCACCCTTTAATAATTAAAAGCGATTATAGAAATATGGAATTGCATTCAAAGAATTAAAATACAGCTAATGTTTTCCCCTCACATTTTGCATTTTAAAGCTTAACAACGTTTATGCATATTCCAAAGCAAAAAATAAATTTAAATCTATAAAGATTGGGAACGTGTCTTGATTTAGGCTACTTTTTTATCTAAAATGTCCGGAGTTGAAACAATTAATTCCACACTGATGACTAAATGAGACAATTAAAAAGGCATCGTCATTAAAAACAATGATTCTAATGCTAAGCTGAGATTTCCTAATATATTTATATTATTCCAACGTTTCTTGACCCAGTTTTTTCTCGAATTTGTAATTGTATACTTATTTAAAAAAAATAATTGCAATTAGCTCTCAACACCTCGTCATTACTCTGATTAGTGGAGCAATATTATAGGATCAAGAATTTTCAACAAGGCTATGGCTCACCTTAAACTATAAGAAACCAATTAAAACATCGGCACTCTTCATCACAACTTACTGCATTTAATTGGGGAATAAAATATGCAAAATAAAAATCGTAATGATAGATTTCTGCTTTATACTTGCTTCCGATATCAATTCATTCATGATGCAACTCACTAGGCCCATTCATAAACATCCGGAACAAAAACAAAACAGTTTTTGTTGTTCAGATATTTGCTCGCATTTGTTTTGTTGAATAAAACTACTAAAACGGTGTAAACTCCAGCAATCTGTACAAGTACATGTAAAAATATTTTTGTTCCATTTTAAAACATTGGCTTCTTACCGAAATAAGTAGTCTCAGCATTGATTTTAAAGCTCCCAAAACAGAACATGGGGACTTATTAAGGGGACATTTTTACGATCTCCGTTACAAAAAACCTAAACTTTGATATTATGACTCATTCGTTAACAACAATAGGAAAATAGTCAACGGATCTAAACACAATGTAGGCTAATCAGACATTAATTAATGACTTGTTAGCATAAAAAGAAGCATGTACATCATTCTACCTGCGTTTTTTTTTAAATAAAAAATGCACCTATCGAATTTACATATTATTTATGATATAGTTCATATCAGAACAAAAGGCACCTTGTTTCAAATTGAAATGAGTCGATTATTAACGATCCGTCGGCTCTTTTTAATGCAAAATCTGATTTATTTCGAAATTGATTATTCTCTGGATGATAAAAATAGGCTGGAAATTGCAAAGTCATGGTGGACGATTGATTTTGCTGAAGAAATCGTCGTTGTTCAGGGAATATGATCATATTTCAGTGAGATTAGACCAATCTTTTAGTGTGTCTCGATGACGAATGTTAAACAGAATGTATATTAAAATGCTATATAATAAAATACAAAAAATTTGATAATTATCATTAATTATCAGAATTTGGGAGAAAGAGTCGATTTTGATTTTGATTTTGAATGTTGTTATTTGTGACAGTTTACTATATAATTTTAATTTTCTAATTTTTACTCACATCCATTGCATTAACTAACGACTCGAATAGTTTAAATTATTGAAGTTTATGGCATAGATAGACTTAATTTACCGAAATAAGTCCCCATGGGATGAAATCCTCCAAATAGAACCCATCCTTCTGAGGTATTTCGGGAAGAAATTCCTGGACAATTAATTAAAACCTGGGGACTTATTCCGGTGTTTTAAATTAAGGCAAGAGAACTTTATACCGTGGGAACTGCGTTTTTAGACCCTGGAATTTATTCATTCAGGGCCATTTATTTGGGGTGGGGCATGTTATTTCAGTATATTCAGTTTCAGTTATTTAAAATTTGCAACCTATTAAAAAATTCCTTATCAATGAAGCATTGTTATGACTAGGAGAGTGCGTGTGGTTGTAGGCCCAACCCGGATACCACAATTGATCCATAAAAACTAGACTTCTCGATTACTGTCAATACTGCAGTTACCAATTATTAAAGCTAACTTTTTATAATTAGAAAATGATTAATCACTTAATCAATTGATTATTCTCGTCTGGATCTGCTTCAATGAAGAGGTGTATTTCTAATATAATATTTTGTCCAGAATTACTAGCCACTTGTTAAAAACAAATGTTAGCAGTTGCAAAAAAACTTGACTTTTATAGCTTCAATTAAACAAATTAGATAGCCATACTTTTCGTTCCCATTTGTCTTCCTATACAAATAAGATCATTTAAGCAATTAACATACTCGAAGGGCCATTCATATTCGTGTAAATTAACGGCTAACATTGTGAAAGAACACAAATTGTATAGATTTTTGAGTAAATTTATTCTGCCTCACGTTCATTCACTAAAATTATTAGTTTGAAAAACTAAAAATTTACAGGTCTCGAAAATTTTTCATATTTTAGGCTTAAAACCGATTCAGATACGACAATTACTCCAGAATTTTGATGTAACGTCATTTTAGAGGTAAAAAACCACGGATTTTAACAGATTTTTTGGCGATCGGAACTTTCCTGGTTTAATATTTCTTTTAATAAGTTAACGGTTTAGACGGCTCAGCCCTTTAATTCCAAACACGTGCGTTTTAGACGTTAAAATCCTCGAATTTTAAACTGGTTTTAGTCGTTTTAGGCAATATCGTGATTCGTCATGGGACTTGGACCATAATGATTTTCGGGGTTTGTTCTAATATTGCTTATAAGTTCGTGTTTTTACACGAACTTTAATCTCTAAAGATACGAATTTTATCATACCGAAAAAGATCCCCATCTCGAAAAAAATTCTAATTTCAAAGGTTCGTCGAACCTTTGAAATTAGAATTTTTTCGAATTTTCGAAATATGAACAGACCCCAACTAAACTGATTTTCGAACGATCAAGAATATCATATTGTTAGAACAAATACATCAAATCAGTTGATAACTTAATTATCAACCCTATAGCTATCCTCAGATCCCAGCAGATCCTGTTCCCCATCAAGTTAAAAAAAACTGCTCTATTTGCATTAATAAATCCAAGAGTTCGGTCTTATTATTACAGAGAAGGGACGTTATATATTTTACGGAGTAATCAACCTATCAATGATAAATGATGCATTCTGGACTTGCAAAAAATAACTGACAAGGCCCTATGCAGAAGACTATAGACATATCGCAAATTAAAATTACGAGAGACCCGTGCCATAAATTGTTAGCCTGCGATAACCACTAATAAAATCAAGCCCTAATTTACAGGCAAATAAATTGGGAATTTGCAAAAAAAACTTTTCGCACATCCGTGATTTTGGCGAATTGAAGTTGTACTGATCACGAACTTGGTCCTAATTAGTATTCATTACAGGTCGCGCTGTCGGATTAAATATTCCAGGTTCCCTGAGGTGTTGGGATTTTTGGAGCCCTGTTCTCCCGAGAATTTGAAGTTTTTCATAAAAAATCTAAAGTTACTGCACAGTTTTGAATTTAAAAATAGAGTAAAATTGTCGGAAAACACGCTATCTTCCTCCTAGGATGTGTTTTGTATTAAACAAAATAAATTAAGTTTTATGAATTAAAAATGTTTGTATACTTCTCGCAAGTTTGCAAATTTTGTTTAGAACTGGAGATGATTTCCAGACATATATTTGTAACAGAATACTTGTCAAAAATATCTTAAAACTAAAACTTGTTGATTTTCTAGTCGAACAAGGTGTATTTATTCGACTCAAATCCAAGCATGCTTGTTCTATTTTTGTCACATAAATTCTTTAGTAACCATGTTCAAGTTGGCAAAAATTTGGCGAAATTAGCCAAAAACTGAAAAACATACTCAATCAAATTAAACTCTCTTTACAATTTACTGTAAATATATTGAAATATAAAGACATTGAAAATGATAATTCCAACACGGATCTTTTATAATCTTACTTATATTTTAATATAAAAACATGATTTTTTTAACTGTCAAAGTTTTGAGTTCCAAGCTGCAGTTCAAGTTCAAGTCAACGAACAATGCCCAAAATCCATAAACTTAAGAATAGGAAGCGATAAAAGAAACCACAGAATCAGATAGGAAATAAATTAACAGCTCTATCAGCTACTGACATATACCTAAGAACCAGTATATACTCTATAAAATATTATGATTCCAAGATACAAATGTACATATTGTACTCCTCTATATAGATATATACCCCGAAATAGAACCCCACCCTTTGTTGTTATGGATATCAACGTAAAATTATATTATAAATAGCCTTTCAAACAAAAGCAAAGCAAACAGCATATTGATCAAAAGTAAAGAGTTTTCGTAAACTATTTGGGAGTTCTAACAAATTCTCCCGAAATAAGACAACCACCCCCTAATTACAGCCCCATCAAATTAACGATTTAAAAAATAAAATCCCAGGGGATATAATCAAATATATACGGTATGTATCTCAGAAACATGCAATCCCATCCATCCAAAAGCCAGCCCCTCCCATTTTAATTTAATTTGGCATCGATTTAATTATAAGAATCCATAACATCAATTACATTAGAACTTACGAACCAACCTGAGAACAGAAACTGTAACAATTACAGTCCGATAGACCACGTGCTAGTCAAGAATATTCATTCAGATCCCGTACTCTCTATATAGATGAGTAAACCTGTAGTTCTAATAATTCTATCGTAAATTGTAATTTGTAACTGCAACTGCAATAGGAACTAGAGGGAGAGAACCAGAAATGATTTCGAGAACGAATGTCAAAGTCAAGAGCATAATTTATTATTGTTCATTAAATTGATTTTAATTTCGATTAATTTTAATAATCAATTATCTTCCCTTTCGTCCAGCTCGTATTAACTTTAGAGGTGTACGCATATAGGGATTGAGGATTGATTTGATTTATTGATAACAGATAGTTAAAACAGGACGTATTTTTTTCCATAACGGAAATAAAGATTTATTATTAGTACTGGAAACACCTAAATAAGAACCCCAGGGGAATTATTTTTTCAAACCCTCAGGAGTAGGTGTATTTTACGATGTGTCAGGCGACAAAGCTTCCAGGCGACAAAGCTGCCAGGCGACAATAGTGTCAGGCGACAAAGGTGTCGTATTTTTTCTACGACATACATGCAGCATTTTTCGATTAAATTAGAATGAAATTGTAATTGTAAATCGTTTTTTGAGAAACTTAATTCCAATTCTTTAGGCATGCGATTCTGAAATTCTGATCACCTAGATTTTTTTATTTTTAAGAGTTAAAAATCATGTAAGAAACCCTAGATAAAAAATCGAGGTTCGCATTATTAGCAATCAGTCCATTTTTTAAAGAACTGTTTGACATTACAGGATTTAATCATTATATCTTTTTTTAAACTATCAAAAGATCAATCCATTTGAAATGTGAATGGAAGGAAGCTAATGGATTTCAATCCCCTGTCAATTAGTCAAAACAAGGTATCATATTATCTCCGACGACTCCAAAAAACAATAGATTCGTTGATAATTGAAATGTTTAACAAACGAAGGGGTCTGGATTTCAACAAAAACAATTCAAGTTAGTTACGAGTCCAACTGCTCCTTGATTTCATGTTCAAATTGTAGTTCTGAGAATTTAAAGAGGAAGCTGGAGGCAAATAACACATTCCTTACGGGTTTTTTACATCCTAAAAGAACCCTTGATAATACACCAATAAATTAATAATAATCATATTTTTTATACTAATAAGACGTATGGAGAAGGATCAGTCAAACCACACCCTGTTTAACATGAGGATCCAAAGAAGTATAATAGTAGGTTGAGTAAAACTGCAGTTTCTATCTATTAATTCTTAGGTAGGCCTAGTATAGTGGGTTCATTCTGGGGTGGGGAGTTATTTCGGTGAGAAATTACAACTACAAGGAAATGAACTAGAGCGGTGTTTGATTTTTCAGGATATTAATTTGAAATGATTAGAAGTAAGGCGATTTTAACAGACTTATTTTTTTTAATTGTAAAAAAAATTCAAAAATTTCTAAAATCCGACCATAGCTGTGTAAAATGACATTTCGGTGATTTTTAATTTCCGATAATTTTTCAACAAGTCAATAAGTTTTTCTGAGAGTTCTGATTAAGTAATTACATGGAGGAGTTTATTTAGGGATGAATTGTTCCGGCCTAGGAAATATTCAGGGTGGGGAGTTATTGAGGGGATTACTCCAGATATATTTAATTGTAGTAGTACTCAACTCATTGGTCTGATCAAAACGATTGAGGTCTTGAGATCCTGGAGTTGTTTAGTCTTGTGTGTTCTATCTTCCCATGAGAAGGCTAATATACGGCTTTAGCTATAATATCTCATAAATATTATAGGTAGGGATTGAAATTGAAATGAGATGCTGTTTTTTATTTAAGGACGGGCTGTTTTTATGCAAAATCTAGATCTTTAAGATGATGGATGCTGACAAGTCTGCAAAACAAGGCTTTTGTACTTGGCCACATTTGATTTCTGATATGATCTGTCTGATTGTGTGAATGAATGCAATTAGGACTCGACTTACGTTTTACGATCACGAATGATGATCTCGTAATTTAATATTTTCTTTAATTGAATTCAATTGCTGGTCTTCCGCATACCAAGATTTATATGAACGAGACTGTATGGTAAAAGGAACATGCTCCGTAATTAAGTTATTACAATAAAAACCTGCTAAATTATATTATAACTAATTATTTAGGGTTTAATGGAACAGTTAATTATTATAAAACTGATTCTATTTGACAGAGGTGTAGCATTACATGTTCTAAGAGAAGTCCATTGTGCTAAGAAACGTTAGAATTTCTTTCCAGCTTAATGGACGCTTAATGCTACTTATATTTAAATTAAAATCCATAAATTAAATGAAATTGAGGTAGAATTATTGGATTTTCTTGAAATGTCATAACTCAAAATTAAATCGTTTCAAATGTATCTGACTTGGATTGGATTATAGACTAGACCAAAAAAAAAAGGTTTTTACCCGGTTAGTGGGGTTTATCTCGAAATTTAAGAAACAAAACCCCTCAGGGAACTATCCTACTAAACTACCAAAAGTCCAAATCCATACATGTTATTCCAATCTATCATTATCATTGACTTACTATCGTTTTGTTTTTAATAATTGAATGCAAAAGAAGGAATTTGGATTTGCATTTTAAGTAACTTTGCTCTTAAAATGGACGCTTAATTGGGATTATAATTAAATTTTAATTGATCAACTGGAAGTTTGTGTGGATTGTTTCCAGTTTTTGGTGGGTCTAAAAGTGTGGTTGAGAGAGGTGAGCATATTAAACAACCTTCCATCTCGGCTTATGCTGAGGTGGAGGTTCAATTTTTGACTTCACCTGGACGCATTTGCGACGGGTGCCTAATTTCGTTAAAAATAAAGGTAACCCTTTTGATCCTATCAGTAAATCCCGAAATAAATGCCCTGGGGGCTTCTATTTTAATTTTTAATGAGCTCTGTTATGTTTTAAATCTTCACTAGATGTTAGAAATGTAGGTGGATCTCAATATGCATTAATTTATGTAAATCCCGAAATAAATGCCCCTGGGGGCTTCTATTTTAATTTTTAGTGAACTCTGTTAAGTTTTAAATCTTCACTAGATGTTAGAAATGTAGGTTGATCTCAATATGCATTGATTTATGTAAATCCCGAAATAAATGCCCCTGGGGGCTTCTATTTTAATTTTTAGTGAACTCTGTTATGTTTTAAACCTTAACTAGGTGTTAGATCTAGTAGGTTGATCTCAATATGCATTAATTTATGTAAATCCCGAAATAAATGCCCCTGGGGGCTTCTATTTTAATTTTTAGTGAACTCTGTTATGTTTTAAATCTTGACTAGATGTTAGAATTATGTAGGTTGATCTCAATATGCATTAATTTATGTAAATCCCGAAATAAATGCCCATGGGCTTCTATTTTAATTTGTAATGGGCTCTGTTATGTTTTAAATCTTTGCTAGATGTTAGAATTTAGAAGTGTAGGTTGATCTCAATATGCATTAATTTATGTAAATCCCGAAATAAATGCCCATGGGCTTCTATTTTAATTTGTAATGGGCTCTGTTATGTTTTAAATCTTTGCTAGATGTTAGAATTTAGAAGTGTAGGTTGATCTCAATATGCATTAATTTATGTAAATCCCGAAATAAATGCCCCTGGGGGGTTCTATTTTAATTTTTAGTGAACTCTGTTGTGTTTTAAATCTTTACTAGATGTTAGACCTAGTAGGTTGATCTCAATATGCATTAATTTATGTAAATCCCGAAATAAATGCCCATGGGCTTCTATTTTAATGTGTAATGAACTCTGTTATGTTTTAAATCTTCACTAGATGTTAGAATTATGTAGGTTGACCTCAATATGCATTAATTTATTATTACAGTATGAACTTCGTATTTTAGGAATTGTTGCCATTAAAAGACAAGCAAAATTATCTTCCATTTCATGTCAAAGGCAACAAAGTGGGCTTATATTTAGTCAATTTGCTGTAAATGCGACATCCACATTAAGATTAAGTTTCAGTTTAAATTACGGCCTTGAAAGCTATTAGTGACGGCAGTATTGTCATACGAAATTAGTAAATGCCATTCGACGACAGGATTAAGGTGTTTCTAAAATCATGTATTAAAAAAATCAGTTGTTTAAAAAAATATTGTGACAAGAAAATCGGTTTTATCGATCACATTATGAAATAAAATCATTGAAAAATTAGTTGGCGGGAAGGAGGGATTTTTTGAATTCTCAGAGCGATTTTTTTTTGTTTCACGCTCGTCCAAGAATTCTTGCATCTTGTTGTAACGTGAACGTTGTAAGTTAGACCTAGAGGTCAAGCACAAAGGACTCGATTCTTCCATTTCCGGTTTATCTGAACAAGGTCAAAGGTCATCCCATTCACATATTGCAATGATGTCTAATCTAATAGGGCACAGGATTTTGGTAAGTACAAAACAAATGAAGCGAACTCGGAATTGTTTTGTTTCTGTTAATTCTGTTTGCTGTTTGTTGTTCATAGTTCATTTATTTCATAGTTGATACTTGATAGTCAATTTAAAAGAAAATGTATGAAATGCAATTTATTGCGACATGAATATACAGGAATGAACTATAAAGTAGAAATTAAAAATCTTAAAAAACGGCTCGCGCTTTCATTCACAGCTCAAGCTTCAGGCTTTAAAATAAAATGCTGGCCATGATAGTTTTTGGTTTTTGATTTTGATAGTTTGATATTCTAAAGGTCAAAGGTTGATGGATGGTTGTTGAAGTACCGTTGAGGCGAAGCTTAAATGGCAAACAGTCCACAGTCGGAAACGGAAACAGAAACTGCGACCTAGCATATACACGTTCAGCACGAAGAACGACGCCACTACACATTCATTACGAGGTTATCAAGCTTGTCACATCACACATCGGGCCATAGATCTTTAAACATTGAAATGGAGGCAAACAGCCCAGAAGCGCAACTCGTTAATCCATTTGAAAGCGAAGAGACGGAGCAGATTATCAAATTGGAGAGACCCGAAATCCAAATCTTTGAGACGTACGCGGAAGGGTTGCTCGATACCGCAACAGATGAGATCCCATCCTGCTCCAGTCAATATCAAGATCCCTTGGGCTCGGGACCCGCTGTCCTACAGGATGAACCGTCAGTTCCAACTAATTCTATGGAGGACACACTCCCTTCAGATCAAGACGTATTGACCGAAATGAAGCCAACAATATATGTTGCCTCCGGTGTTGGGGACGAACTTCTGGTGGATCATGAACTGGAACAAACCGCTGAAACTGAATATCCGGAAGAAGAACAGCAACAGTTATTGACAATTGTTGACGTTACTGCTATAGAGGGAATTATTACTGAAGATCCGGATAACTTAATGCTAGAAGCGGGTGGGGAGGAGACTTCAGATGTGGAATTGAAGCCGACAATAGTTAAAACCGAGAGGCAGTCTGAATTACAGTGTATGGACACTATGGACGAATCAAATTCTAGATCAGGAGCTGATGACGATGGAATGATTGTGCCACACGAGACAGACTGGAGGAAGGAATATAGATCTCATATAAATAAACTGTCATATCTAATGAGGACTCCACGACGTTTTCAAGATGTTGCTTTCATTGTCGGTCCGACTAAGGAAAGGATTTTAGCCCATTCGTTCATTTTGTTGATGAATTCGGCTGTTTTTGAGGAGATTTTGAGCGGAAATGACAATCCCGATGAAGAGCCCGTGATTCAAAAAGAAGGGATCAAGGAAATCATTCTAGAAGATATCTCGCTCGATGTATTCAAAATAATTTTAAACGTAAGACATGAACTAACAATGTAACAAGTTGAAACTGCATGCAATTGGCGTATTGTAGTTTTTTGCAGAGTTTGATCAATCCGAAATTATAATAATTTTAATTTGTATATTTCACAGTTTATGTACACCGAGGAAGTCAATGTTAACATTCATAACGTTGAGGATGTGTATAAGGCAGCGAAAAAAACGTTTCAGATTTACGAGTTAGCTGACCAGTGTCAAGAAATTTTAAGGAATAATATCTCATTTGGGACTGCTATCAATATTCTTCAACTTGCTGAAGAGTTTCAGGAGGATGAACTTTATAAGGAGTCTTTATCCTTCATATTACAGTATGTTCTTAATTTGTAGCTACATTGCGTAAAATTAAATATTTCCTGACTGAGTCCTCCAATTTATAATATATGCGTTAATATCGTTGTTATAATTGATTTGCGTGAAACAGAAATGGTGAAATTATCCTGCATTCTGAAGAGTTCCTACACCTCAACCGAAAAAATCTGTCTGAAGTTCTTGGAAGTGATCACTTAGCTGCGTCCGAACTGACGATTTTTCAAGCCACATTGAAGTATAAAAAACGCTATATTTCTCGTGTTACATTCTTTTTATATTACTGTTTCTTTGATATTTCAGTTCTTGTGCTTGTAGACGCAACAGTTACTGAATATACTGATGTTTACTACATAGGTATACTACATAATGTTTACTACATAAATATCTTCTACCTTATTTCAGATGGGCAAACAATGTCTGTTTAGTTTTGGAACAACAACCGACACAACAGAATTTACGAACCGTACTGGATGAAGTTATTTACAAGATAAGATTTCCTCTTATGACTGCCGAAGAGTTCAAGTTGGATGTAGTGTCCGCTAACATACTTCTACCAACAGAGATTATCGATTTATTTAGTTACTTCACTCCACCATTTCAAACTGTCAGTTCCAACTTCCCCTTTTCAACAACCCTTCGATTGCACAACGAATTGGAGGCCAATGTGTCCAACGTTGATAGTGTGATCGAGGAAGATTGTACAACTCGTAGGGACAGTAGCAGAAGTCGGAGATCCAGTTCAAATATTGACGTGGACAATAATGGATCCGGTACAAGCAGTATTTGCAGTAAAAGAAATGCTAAAAGGAGCAAGGATGACGATAACAAGGCAGAATCCAGCAATACTCGTAGAAGAGGACTTAGAGGACGGCCCAGAAAAATAACTGATAGATTACAATACGCAAAAAATAGAAAAGGTTATAACGGTTGGACACTTAAAAAAAGAACAAAACTTTCAAATGATGACGATGATGGTGTTATCAATATCTCATCATCCGGCTCTGACGAAGATTGGAAAAAATCGAGTGAAGATTCAGCCTCTGATTCATCTGATGCCGACTACGTTCCTAAGAGTAAGCCAAAAGCATCCAGATTTTAAGTTGACTTTGGTAAACAAAAAATATATATATTTATATACCTATTGCTGTTTCATAGGTTTGACAAGGAAACCACGACAGCAGTCGCGATTTCCAGCATTACCAAGTATGCCACAAATGCTACCATTACTTCCTATTAATACATCTCCAGGACAAAACATACTGGGGGCCGAGTTCATTAAAAACATGAGGGCTACGGGAATAAAAATGCCATATAAATCAGTAATACCAATTCCACAATTACGAGAATTGAAGTCAATTAAAGTGGACAGAAATATTAAAGAAAGTAAGGCAGATGAGATATCAACCTTCATACAACGACTGATAAATTACAAAGAAAAGAATACAATCACCAAAATAAATGAACACCTAAGGATTGACGAACTACCCAAATTCCGTGTTTGCTTACCCAGTATCCAAGACTGCACGTTGAGTCTCACGAATGGATTGTTGGCAAAGGCCCAGAATATTACGGAATTCAAGGAAACTGCAGGTCCTCTTCTCCGTGCTATGAGAGAATTGATATTCTTTGGAACATCTGAAACAAACGGTGGAAAAGTTAGGAATATGGAATTAGAGAGAGTCTGGACTTCAGGGGTTAAGTTTAATATTATCCTAAATGGGGTTCGAGTTTTCCGATCGAGCCTTCAGGACGGGGATATGTGTTGCTGTTTTGTTCGGAGTCCAGCTTTGCAAAGCATTATAAATGGGATTGCGTATCAGCAAGGATCTTTGAAGCGACTGATAATTGCAGAATGTGAATTCCGGCTATTCCCAGTTGTCCCGACGTCAGCTTTGAGATTCCTCACGATCTTAAAGGTGTCTGGATTAGATGGGATTAACAACTTCCTCAGACGATGCACGAATTTACGAGAACTGCACTGGGATGGAAATGGAGTAGGATATAGAATAATAACTTTAGACGAAGATCTCAATCTATTCTCACCGAATTGTAAACTCAGAAAGCTCGTCGTCTCGAATGCGTTGATAAGCACAAAAGAACAGCCCTCCACACCTGCCATGGTCCAGCTCCCCTTGTTCTTCTTCTGTGAATTCTCGCCTTACATTATCCAGAATTTTCAAACGATTTTCCCGTCGGTACATCAAATCCATTTCCGGAACTACCCCGTCGTCTCATTTTTCGAAAAACTGTTGGACATGGAATCCGTTGTACACATAGGGATCTGGGGAGCGAAACTCGTCACGGAGGGTCAGTGGGATAAAGTCGAAGCCGTTAACTTCACCCGATTCATTAGCCATGAAGACCTAAAGGCAAGGATTCGACGAGAGAGTATTCCGAATAAGGTGGGGAAAAAATTTGCATCTCATGCCTTCTTCTTGGCGAGGAGGGCCAAATCGGATGTCAATGCGGGTTCTCTGCACTGGCATGTAACGGAGACAGTTCGAAATGCTGTCAATGATTGTTGGAAGGATGAGTTCCTAACGAAAATATATAACGCGTTCCAGTATTCTATTATTTTAGATTATGATCAGTATATCAAGCTCTTTAGGAATAATTACTGATATGATGGGGGTAAAACATTTGCGATTCCTGACTACGAATCCAATTGTTTCTCCCCGCAGAATTGTTGATTAAATCAATTACTATAATTCTGTAAATTGTAGATTCTATTGAGATTCTTAATTAAATGAATGTTTACACCAACTTCAAGCGTAATAAACAAATATCTGATATAAGATTTTATCATTTTATCGGATATAATCTAACTAAGACCATTCATTATTTGTTGGAATATAGGAATATAGAGGTGAAAATGTTATCAAAGCAGATCCAAGCAGAATTAGAGTTCTGCTTTGTTTATTAAATAATGGTCAGACAAACTCGCGAAATTCAATAATTAGGGTTACATTTATTTCCCTTTTAATTTATTCAGGCCTCAAAAAACTGGATAAGTAATCATCATCATAATCATTTCGTATGTATGCATGACCTATTTATCCACTTAAACTATATATTACCGCTTCCTCAACAATGTGTATATGTATTGTATGTGTTTGTGTAGGTAATTCTTATACTTACATAGTTTCCCTTTAACTGTGTTTAATGTCAATCTCGCACGCAGATCTCTTATTACCATTATCATCATCATCATCTACTACTTATGATACAACAAACAGGTTTTTGAATTCATTTCATTATATAGTTTAAGCAGTGAAATGTCGCTTCTTCGTTTCGTTTTTGTTTCTTCGTCTTTTTCCACTTCTCAAAATCCTTGTTAGCCTTAATCGCTCTTTTTGGAGGGGGGTTACAAAAATTCCAGAGCTTTAGGTGAACAATAACTTCGACGTGCCTCGTTCTCAATCAACTATTCAAAAAACAAAAAAACAAAGCTACGATTTCTTGGTTTCTCGGTTTGAGTCAAGTCTCTCTCTACATTAATTTGAAGAACGAGTCAAAGCAAGGCAGATACGGTCGTCCTTTTCGGTAGGCAAAGTCCGTGGGGGCGAACTAAATTATACCATAATCCGTTCGACCTCTCCGCTTACATCTGACTGTACAGAAAGTTACGTTTATATCTTCTAGAGAACAGCTTTTTCAAAATGGTTACGGTTTACATGTATAAGTTCATCTCAAATCTTAACAGTATTGTAGTCTATAATAGCAAACAGCACGGCTTGGTGCTTCAACTTCCAATTTCTACTTCGTGAATCAATCCACCCTTTCTTCTACAAAACTTCTACTTCGTCATCATCAATTTGTTATATTATTTTATCTTCAGCAGTAGTAACTGGATTGAACTGATCGTGATCGTGATGTGTCACTAATCATAATAATTCGCCTAAAACTACACGTATAATTCTTTGTAACTCTAACAAAAATCAAAAACAAATTGTGAACTAACGAATTTTGCGCAATTCTAATTCAATAACATTCCAATTAACAAACGAAAAAATACAAACTCAAATTGAACTGCATAGCTAAGGTATGCACAACGATGATAGTACAATTTTCAACGGCCGAAAAAGTCACGATCAAGTTCATCGGATTCCATGTCTTGCATTAGTTACCCCACTTTGTGCCTCCCCATCCTCCCTGCTGTTAAACGGTTACAACACAAAATTTTAGAATTTTAATTCACGCTTTAAACAATTTGTCATATCCATCCCAGCATCCCAACATTTGACACGTACCATATGTTTATCATCCATTATAGGATGCGATTCCCACTGCTGATCAAGTTTTGGGACACTTTGTTGCTCCAAATGTTCCAACCCAAAAGGGTACATTGCAGGATTCAGATGAGGTGGGGCGTTTGGCATGTGCATCATTGGAGGAATGTTTCCACCATTCATTATTCTTTGTTGACCATCGTAAATCTAAATAAAGTAGTATAATATTATAAAATATCAGTAAGTTGTCCCTAAAGATAATTTTGAAACTGGCCATACCTGTTGAAACTCATGCATTCGATTAGGAATATTAGGATCCATGTCCTCAATAAATCGTCGATTGATTGAACGATCGCCGGCCCGAGGACCCGCACCAGGTTGTGGTTGCGGAGGTCCATGAGCACTTAATCCTCCGTAAAGTTGTTGTTGGGTAGAAGAAGGGAAGCCCGTCGGCTGAGATGAGCCTCCATGCCCGTGCATCGCCAGCCACGAGCTCCCCTGAGGAGGGTTGCCATTTCCATGATTAGTAGACGGAAGTGAGATTGGCTGAGGCAATGGACCCGCATCCATGCAATCCAAAATTGAAAAAGATGTCATATTTCCAATCGAACCACCGTTTCCACCTTTCCAAGTTCTTTCTCCTCCAATCGGCCTTGGGAGTCGGCGGTCTTCTAATTTCATTGCATCTACACATTCAAATCAATTTTAGGGGTTAGGAGTACGACAATATTTTATAATTTAAAAAAATGCATCATACACCCGCAAGTCACTACTCACTTTGATTGTCATGTAGGTCCATTCCGGACAGGAGAGCGGATGGATCCATCATTGCGGGGCCACCTAATGCTGCCAATCCTTGGAATACAGTCAAGTCATCCACACCCCCATTACCAATGTTACCACCGTAGCCAGTCCACCCACTACCAACTCCTGCTGCTGATCGGACAGGGACACCCATCCCAGACCTTCCACCATACTGAGAATTTGGCCCACTTCCGCTCATGTTCTTGTACTGCATATTGTTATACTGACTCTGCTGAGTCGATGCAAAAGCGGAATTGGCAGACTGTTGACTTCCTTGAAGACTGTGATTTGGTGGTGGTAGCTGCTGTTGTTGACCTGGTTGGACTTTGGCCATGAAACTTGGAGCCCTTGGATTTAGCCTGGAGGAGAGGACGACATTTGTTGGTACAGGAAGAACAGGAGGACCCACCACAGGCGTCCCACTAGCATTACCACCCCAAAACCAACACCAAAAACGGATTCAAGTTCGTTAGACGAAACCATTAACCAAACAGTTAATACAGTCAAAACAGACAGGATGGAGTAGAGCAAGGGAAGAAAGTAACTCACGAACAAAATACGAAATAGTTAGTAACGAAAAAAACTGAAAGATAGGAGATAGGACCATGTGAAAATATTTAATTTGGGTTTTTTACAAATAAAAAATAGACACAAAATATGACCCCCCATTACGCTTTTAATCGGATTCAAAGCACTTGATAAGGCAAAAGAAGACAACTGTATTAAGCAATAAAATTATACAATTTGCATTTTAAATATGCGAATTTTGCTTATAATTTAGCCCGAACAAACCAATGCATCTAGCCTAACCCAAACGCCAAAATTTGTGGTGGATCACTTCGCTTCAAACCAGCCATTACTTTCAATTAGGTAGTTAAAACCAAACATGCATTTATTTCCAGTTTTCCAGACCAATGCTCATTTGAAATATAAAGGAAAAAATAATAAAGCAGATGACAGATACTTTTGTTAAAAATAGACGATCCATACCTGTTACCAGAATACAACATTGGATTTCCTCCATTCATGGACTGCTGATGTGCATTCATCATATTGGCAGCCATGTCTTGAGACGAATACTGATTAGCCACCCCTGGCTGTCCAGATGGACCATAATTTTGTCGAGCTTGATTGTAGTTCATCATATTATTATGATTTAAGCCGCCTGGATTTAGTCCAGCTGCAGAAGCAAAATGTGATGACAATGGCCCGTCCATATTGTAATTCGAATTTGGAAGATTTGAGGCTGTTGGCTGTTGGGTTTGCTGCAATCGAAGGATCGGAGATCCCATGGTTGTACTACCTCTGTATCCCGGTGCCTTAGATGCATCTGCTTTAGGAACTTCACTTTCTTGATGCCCTTCCGTCAACGACGTGGATTTTCCCATTGTGATCATTCCAGAGACCATATTGTTACCATTCTGTACTCCTTGACCGATTGCGGCTTGGCTCATTTGTGCTGTTGTTGTGCTCATAGAAGACGAAATTCCTGAGGCAGCAACAGAAGCAAAATTCATAGCTCTGGATGCAGACAGTGCGCTTGTGCTACCTCCAGTCGCAATACTTGTAATGAGGTTGCTCGTTCCAAATTGCTGAGAATTCACTCCATTCGGGTTGGTACTCTCTCTGACAGCCAAATCTCCAGGAAACCATCCGGTCGTTTTGCTAAACGTATAATTAAATGGAGAATATTCAAGTGGTGGAGGTTGTTGTTGGTCTTGATTACTTGCTTCACTGGAACTTCTGTAAAATAACCAAATGTTAAAAAAGTATTAGTATAATACTTTACTTCAAAGCAACTGGCTATACTTCAAAAATACCAAAAACAAAATATTTCTCAGATTTCGTCACCTTTCACAGGCATTGGATCTATTTGAGCCAATCGCTGCATTAGGATTTGTGCCGGGTGCAAGGTTCCTTATAACAACAGAACCGCCGAAGTTTGATGGGTCCACACCACCTGATGGTCCGTTCAGCTGCTGACTTACAACTTCTGATTCCTTGGAAGCCCTTTCTGTTCCGGTGCTACTGACATTCGCGTTGTGAAGGTGACCAATATTAGATCCAAAAGTCGGCAATGTCGATGGGATTGGCTGCCGTTCTCCAAGGTTCTGGCTATGAACAGTATGCGAACTCGTCCGGTGGGACTGCTGGCTGTGATTTTTATTACTTATATTATTGGTGGTCATATTTTCGGAGGCAATAACTGGAGGTGGTGTCAATGATTCTGTTGAATTCACAGTTGCCCCAAAGGAAGTAGGAGTTTTAACTCTACTAGAAGTTGGAGTTGGGTTCCGTTGTTTATTGTCCCAGGATTGTTTCTCATGGGTAATTGGAGCGTTGTGGTGACTCATTTGGTTTAACTTTGACGCAAACGACGATGTTGTAGTACTTGTGGATGATGTATTGGAGGATACCGCTGAAGCACTTGGCGTGAAGACCATAGATCGCTTCCCGATCATTCCCAAGGGATACGATTTGTTGTAAGCCTCAGAGTTTACTTCCGATAGTGAGAAGTTTCCAATTTCAAAATTACTGTTATTGGTCGAAACATGTGACGCAGAAACGCTTGAGACTACGGTCGGTTTTTTTATGGGTGGAGATCCACCCTTAGCTGAAGTTAGAGGAGGAGATACTGAAGAACTCAAACCGGTTTTCGACGTTGGTGAACCCTTCATATTGGTGGATTTTCCGGTACTGAAACCTTTGCTGATTTCAATTGGAGCAGAAGTTGTGCTAACATTTAATTGCTGAGTTGACTGGATAGGTGGGCCCGAAGTGGCCACAGCCATAGGCTGGCCAATCGGTGGAAGTGGAGTTGAGGCTGATCCAATGATTGGAAACGCATTAGTGCAGAGGATAGGGGTTGGTGTCGAAGAACTTGCGCCGCCACTACTTGCAGATGACGAAGCACCAACACGTTGTTGTGGAATTAGTTTTTTGATGTCAACATCCGGTTCAGTCATCAAAGCTGAAATCAAATTGTAAGCCTGCTTTGTAGCATCCGCGGATCCCTTAATTTGAATGGTTCGTTCCGGTTGGACCTGTCCTTTTTGTTGTTTCTCTACTTCAATATGAGCCCCAGTCGCTTCTCTAATTGCATTGATGTTACATCCGCCACGACCAATTACGCGAGAGATCACCGACGAAGGTACAATGACCTTTTTTGATCGGGAAGACGGGCAACTTCGAGTTACTTCCTTCCATCCGTCATCCTTTCTACCAGGACCGGTCTTAGCAGAGGCTGTTCCACTAACTTGACTATTAACGGGCTTTCCACTTGGTGCAGTGAAAGTATGGCTTACATGAGACTCACGTTCGTGCTCGAAGGGCGCTTTTCTTAATTGAGACGGGTTGAGAGAGATACCCATTAAAGGTTCCGGTCCTTGTGCTAAAGGATCCACTTTCCCTTTCTTGTTGATTGGAGCCCTGTTTGGTAAATTAGTGTTACTTTATAGAAATTCAATACATATCAACAAATAAATAAAATATGTATACCAAATATGTGGGCTCAACTTCAATTATATAAATATTAATATATCAATGAAATCAAGTGATACTTACCCTCCATGAGCTAAGAGATTTGATCCTTTGCCAGATTGTTGATGCTGAGTAAGATCTTTATGACACTCTGCCTCTTTCAGATTCTTTTTATCCTCAGACGTCTCCCTTCCTTTCTTCTCTTTCTTGACTTTTCCAACGCTGATTTCCTCAACCTCTTTGATTTTTTCTTTAAGAATTTCTTTCTCAGACTTTGTTGAAATTTTCCCCTTAGAACTGACGTTTTCTTTTTCATTCGCTTTCGGGGCTTGTTTCAAATGAACCTCGGCCGGAGCTGGCACCGGTTCCACAACAGGTTCAACGTTGCCTGTACCTTTAGAACCTCTACTCTTCTTCTTTCGACTCTTAACGTTGACTTCCTTAGTCGGCTCAGGGACAGGAACTTCACGATCTGAAGGTAACAAAGGGACTTCCACAATGTTTTTTCTAGAATTGTTGACTGCTTGCTTAGTTGGTGGTTTTAGCGCCGCTTGTTGAAGGTTCTCTTTATTACTCTTTCCTTTGATAATGTTACTATTCGATTGTTGCCCTTTCTTTTTATGGTCAGCAGACGAGGAATTCGTATTAAGACAGTTAACTTCGATTCCCGAGTCCATGAATTCAATCATACCAACGTCTTCGTTATTATCATCGTTGTCGTCTTCATCTTCATCGTTTTCGTCATCTCGATCATCATCATTATCAGCTGAAAAAGTAAGGTCCAATTAAGATATCGATTTTTAAGAAATAATAGGAAATATTAGACTTTCATGCCATATATTACAACTTTACCAGAAGGGGAGTATTGGTGCTTCTTTTCTTGTTTCTTCTTCTTTTTCTTTTCCCTCCGCTTAGCAGCAGCGAGGCGCTTACTTTCTTCTCTGGATCGTTCCAACTCCAATTCCTCCAATAGGATGTTTGCATTTTTGCTGGCTTCAACCGCTTGCTTGTCTTTGGCTTGTTTAATATATTCCATACATTGTTGGGCTCTTTTCAATAACTCAACTTCACTTGTTATACTTAGGAAGTATCTGGACATCTCCTGGTCGTTAGGAAATTGTTTTACGTGCTTTACAATCCATCGGACAATCTTTACATGCCCCCTTTTGAAGGAGGCCATGAGACATGAAATTCTCCGATTGTCTTGAGCATCAATATCAGCCCTGGCCTTTTGTAACGCTTGGGCAACATCAAGATGGCCACCATTACAAGCCAGCCACAGTGGGGTGCAGCCCTTCTTATTCCTTACATCGGTGTTTGCTTGACTATATTCAAAATAACAATGCAATTATAGCTTTCGTCTATGTGTAAGTGATTATCAAAATTGTTTTTTTAAATCCGGAAACGTACGAAAGTATTAGCATTTCAACAAATCGGTTATGGCCTTTATCGGCAGCGATAGTTAGAGCGGTGTCACGAGTTGCAGGAACCGGAAGAGCATTTACGTCAGCTCCTTTTTCGATTAAAACTTTTCCTACTTCAACGTAGCCACCATTTGCTGCCTCCATTAGCGGCGTCAGACCAGTCTAAATGAGGAAACAAATTCTTTAATTGGCTGATATTCAAACTCAACAATACGGAATTTAATTGAACTATATAATTACTTTAGCACGATGTTCAAGATTGGCTTTTCTATCCAATAACAATTGGACAACTTCATGTCTTCCTTGGAAGCACGCGAGAGTCAAAGCCGTGTTCTTATTGGTTTCTATCTGCGCATTGATATCAGATCCCATGTCGAGGAGGAGTTTGACTGCAGCTGTGTTTCCATTCATCGCAGCCAACATAAGGGGTGAGATACCAAGTTTGGAACCCGTTCGGGAGTTAATTTCTGCCCCATACTGAAGCAAAAGTTTAATGATATTCACGAATCCTCCCGATGCTGCTAAACTTAGCGGGGTATAGTCTGACACATTTCGGTGTTCTTTGTTTGCACCTCGTTTTAGTAGAAGTTCGACAACCTGAGGAAAAATCGATTTAATTCAATGATATATTAAAATTTTAAAGCAGCTTTGTAAACTTCCAGTTCCATGTAATGAAAGTCTTTATGGCATGACTGATCTGTTTTTGCTTTCTAACCTCGTATCTTCCTTTCGTACATGCTAACGATAAAGCAGTATCCTTAGTTCTTTCGGATTGGGCTTCAATCTCGGATCCATGATTAAGCAGAAGTTCTACTACTTTTTCATGCCCCCCATCAGCGGCTAAGATCAACGGAGTGCAACCTTTCTTGTCTCGGTGTTCTGCAAAGATATGTAATGGCTAAATGAGAACATGTTCCTTTTATAAATGTAACAAGATAAGTTTAGGCATGTATCAATCATTTAACGACCAATTTTATTCTAACTTACCAATATGGGCTTTTCGTGTGAGCAAGAACTCAACGACTTCATAGTGACCTTGACCAGCAGCAATACTTAGAGATGTTTCTCCGTTACTTTCGGTCGCAGAATCAACATCAAGGGCTTTAGGAGCTTTGTCATTTCCAGACAGTGGAGTCTGCGTGGAGGCAACGGAATGACCTCCTTTTTGATTGTTAGAACATGCTCCATGAGAGACTTGCCCGTTAGGCCCTTGACTGAATGGCCGAGTTCGTTTGGCGGTTTGCTTTTTCTGAACGGGTACAGCAGTAGGAGTTGATAGAGTCGTTGCTTGAGCTCCCTGTGTTGTTGTAGTAGGCACAGGTCCTTTGACTGGATAGGTTCCTTTGTCTTTTAATGTCGTTGGTGTAGTACCCCTTTGCACAACTTTCCCTGCAGGACCCGATTTGACTTGATGATTTGCTTGGGGTTGAACCTGGCGAATGGGTCCTTCAGGAGGTGCTCCAGATGGGGGGATCAAACCAGCAGCTGCAGCAGCGGCAGAAATAGCGGCTGGTAAAGGTGGTGGATGAGGCAAAAGAATCTGCGGTTGAAAATTCCCACTGCCCGAGTTGATTATTGTTGTTGTATGCATTGTCGTTGTAGTCAGTGGGGACATGCCGGATGTGAGGTCTCCGGATACTCCCATGCCAACACTCAGACCAGCTGGCGAGCTTAGTTGGTAGGACTGAACTTGAACTTGGCCTCCAGAAGAACTGCCTGACCCAGACAAAGCACCACCGGGCATGGAGTAACAATCAATCGGGAAGGCAGCTGCTGCAGCAGTCATAATCATTTCATTAGTTCCAGGAGGTAAGTTGTCTCCTTCAATTATCGTCTCCGTATCTCCATTTCCATGCGTCACTACAACAGTAGTGGTAGTGGTTGTTGTGGTTGTTCCTGCAGAACTAACCCCTGATCCAGGACCACCAGGAGATGTTGGAAGTTGATGTCCCACAGAAGCTCCAGGCGGATATTGACCGCTCAGTGTTCCACTAGCTACAACTTGGGAGAACTCGACTGCCTCTCCGGAATCCAATGGCAGCCCTCCATCGAAACATTCATATTTCCGATCTCCTTTGTAAATCAGCTGGGATTGGTGATGTTGGGTGAATATCTGCATTAATTGTTTAGCATCCAGAGTGAAATGTGTCTCGCTCAAAGCAAATTCGCATTTTCCACCGCCTCTTACCTGTTGAACTTGCATCTGGAGTAGCGTTGGAGCTGGGATGAACTACATATAAAAAACAACTTGTTAACTTATCATACAATTATTTCACTTTAATGCCCTTTGAAATCACGATTGTAACCCTTACTAATTAACTAATTATGAACTTGCAACTGAAACTTCTTCCTTATAAAAATAAAAATACAAGCGGAAGAAAATTAACTAAAGAATTTACGGAGTAAATTCAAAACCGATCAAACAAAGTCTATACTACAAAGTAATAGGCCTGTTGATTTCAAAGCTCGATAAGTTATTTCGAACGTACCGATGGATTCGGATTTCCAGCAGCAGCAGCAGCAGGAGTGAGTCTCGTATTGTCTGGGGTTGAGGCCAGAAGCCCAGCATTACTTCCACCAGGACTTGTCCCAGCTGAAGATACTGGTGAAACTCCAGTGCTAGGACTGCCATGGTGAAGTTGCACGGTTTTATCGCTTCCAGTAGGCGAGACTCCTCCAGAGTGAAGTAACTGCTGGATTGCTAAAGTTTGTTGGATCTGCTGCTGCAACTGGATTTGTTTCCTTGCACTCGGTTTGTTTGCTTTTGCTTTTGGTCTCTCGCTTATCGCTGTGGCTGCCGTCACCTATTAAATTTCAATTGAACACGACGTGGAGAAGTACATAATAAACCCTGAATTAGTACGCACTCTCTCCTTAAATTTTAGCTGTCGTTAAAAAGTTAGTGAGGGCACAACGTATTTAATTCACATTTAGATTTAGGAAGCTTGATGTCATTTGTTGAATGTTCATGTTAGAGTTTTGCATATAGGGTTTCAATCGTTCAATCTCTACACTCCCAAACCTCAAACTTCAATATTGAAAATCAACAAACCTGAGATGGAACAAGCGGCGGTCCACAAGTCGAGCTGGAAGAACTTGTAGATGGACCTGAAACAGCGGATGTATTTCCCCCTGGTAAAACTGGTAAAGTTTCAGCTGACCGTTTAACGTGTACATGGCCATGCGGTTGCTCAGCAGACGTTTTGGCATTACATTCCGTGCAAACATTCGATGGAACGGCAGATGATGAAGGAGTAGCAGTTTTACGATTTCCCACGTTGGAATTTTTATCCACAATAGCGACAGGTGTTGGTACTGGAACTGGCTTTTTTCGAACTTCTTCAGAAGAAGCAACTTGAGGTTTGCCATCCCCCAATGACAAAGTCAAGTTCTTCAACAATGGACTATTCGCTGGAATCGATGTCATCGGCGGAAGCGGCTTAGATTTTCCTTCTCCACTTGCACTCGCCGTATTCCCTTTCTGTAAAATCAAGTATCACTATTATAGCATACATAGGTCCTGTTTAACGAGTCTTTATATTGCTCTTAGAGTTTAAAAAATGATGTCCAGATACATAATAAACTACGTTTAAACGTTTAACTTACTTGGACAGAAGAATCCAAAGTGGATGTTGAACGACTCTTTCTAAGAAGTTTTCCTTGGTTTGCTCCTAAAATATTAACAGATTATTATTTAATTTAAACTTGCTCTTAGCTGTTTACGGTATATATCACGGTATTTTCTTTCATTTTCATGATACAGCTCTTCAAAAAGTTGTAAAAATAAAATATGAGTTTCGAATTATCAATTCGAAATTTACCTGTTTTAGACAATTCAACAGCTTGAGCCCTTTGCTGAGTGTGACCAGATTGATTAGAAGTGGAACCTTTAGGATGTTGTTTGGCATGTCCCGGTTGGCCTCCTTTTTCAGGTCCCCGGTTGGGTGCATGGTCTAATAAGGCTCGGATCACACTGGTATGACCACCTCTAGCTGCCTCAATAATCATGGTTGAATTGTCCTTCAGTTTATGGTAAGGATTGGCCCCAGCAGCCAGGAGAACCTCTACCGCAGCGATGTGCCCCCCAGCACACGCCAGCGAAAGTGGTGTATGGTCATTAGTATCAGATTGTCGATTAACATCTGCTCCCTTCGAGATGAGTAACTTGATTACATCTCCGTGGCCACCCCTACATGCTTTCATCAATGGTGTTCTCCCTCCGTCAGCCAGATGTTCATAATCGTCACCCTTCTCTATAAGTAATTCCACAACGTCCACATGCCCATTTTCACAGGCAAAGGTCAACGCTGTATCCTTATTTTGGGTTTCACGGGTGATGTCTGCATTCCGGTCCAGGAGGTACCTAAAAGTTTAAGTAGGTAGTCATTAAAGTACGGAAGAAAGCCTTGAAGATTTATATCGCGATCTATGCTTGAACTGAATCTAACAAGAACACATTCTCGATAACGCCAATAGGCAAACGTACTTGACAACTTGGTAGTGTCCCTCTTGAGCAGCCTCCATTACTGGAGTAGAAGCACCGATCTCAATGTCCGCTCCATGATGACAAAGTGTATCCACTACGTCCAGGAACCCCCCACAGGCAGCTAGGGTCAATGCGGTTTCATGAGTCTCCTCTGTCTCAGCATTAATTGTGGCCGTGTTTTTTAGTAAACACTTAACCACAGCGAGATGACCCTCCCTTGCAGCCTCCATCAGGGGTGTGTAACCTTCGTCGTTCACCTGCAGAAGAAAAAATAATATGATATTAGAAATAGCATATTTATGCCACTCGGAAGTAATAAATAAATTTATAAATTATCCTCATCGATAAGATATTATGATATCCGATGGAAATATATTGGAATTGGAAACTATTTGTAATGGAAGATGAACTAATATGGCTAATTTTCATTATTTAGAATTTTAAATGTTTTGCTTAATTTGTTATAATATATCATTATATCATATCCTACATCCAATCATCCAACGCTGCAAAGTACCTTAATCTTAATCCTTTTATTCCTTTTAGTTTTAGTACTCGAGCGTGTCTCTTCGGCACACGAAGCCTTCTCGCGGTATAAAGTGTCACAATCACAACCACAACATTTACCCCCATAACCCCATTTGATTAATCGCATTATCGAGGCAGCTGGAGTTAGTTTCTGTTTCTTGCCATTCTTGCTACCCCGATATTCTGGCATTTTATTAAAATCACAGCTATCTAAATCTAAAATCATTTTCTTTTCTTCCTCCCACATCGCCTCTAGTTTCTTTTTGAATTCCATAATGTCGAAATTTGTAAGGTTTTTGAACGACTCTTTTTGTTCCTTACTAAAAGTTATGTCTTTGGGAACCAAGTTATACTTTTCCCGACCAAGCAACAACTCTATAATCTTCGGATGTATCGGTAGGGTTGTGCCCAAGCCTTTATAATGTTCATCTGCATACGATGAAGCTGAATGGCGTACGGACTGGACTTCCACCGTTTTGCCTGATGTATCCGAAGAAGCTGAGCTTTCTTCACTTTCCGATTCCGATTCATTCTCGTCTTCGTCTGACGAATATTCAGTGTCCGATGAAAGTTCTGATTCCGAAGTATCGGCTCGCCGTTTCAGGCCCAAGCCGCGGTTGTCCTTGTTGGTTTCACAAGAATGGAAGAGTGAACAGCAACTCTGTCCATTCATTTCCATATCTGCTAACGTCGCAGCTGCTAGTTTTGATATCAGGAACCTTGAATTTGCATTTTCCTCCTCTGAGATGTCTTCTAACTGTTTGAGTACTGCTGGAGACAGATCTGGGAACTCAGAACGCAAGTCGATATTTTTGGGGACGGATGTGGGAGAGTTAATTTTTGTATTTTTCGTTATATCTAATTCCTTTGACTCTTGGTGGTCGTCGTGGTTGTCAGAATCAGAATGCTCAACTATATGTATTTTGAGTAATTCGTTGTCCTCGACTTTCTCCTTCTTTTCAACAATAGTGTCAGCTGAATTAGAGGAAGTCGGTAATGAAATCGTCCCTGCGGTGTCATCATCTACACCTTCTTCTCGCTCATTTACATCAGAAGACTGGGAAATGGTCGTTCGAAACCCCGCAGAAGAAGAAGCCGAATATGACATGTCCTTGCCAGTCTCTTCCTCTTGAGAATTTGTTATTGGCTCTACGTTAGAGGTTCCAAGCGATTTGTGAATTTCTCTTGCAGCCGTTGCAGCCTGGTTCAAATACTCCCTTTTTAATAATTCCTGGAGACTGGTACGTCCAACTGGCCGAGGTAGAAAGAGGTTAAGTGGCTTCTTCACCTCCTCATCCTCTGTCTTTGGTTCGTTAGGTTCGGTTCCCTTTTTTGACCTCTTTTTAGCCTTTTTGAGATCATTTCCGTCTTTAACTCGTTCTGAGACTATTGGATGGAGAATAGCAGATACCACTGTGCAGGAAGGTGTTGGCGTAGCTTGACTTAGAGTAGAAGATATATGTCTGCAGGGTTCAGATCCTCCAGTAACAGTAACTGATTCTTTGGATTTAAGTTGGACTTTCTTCTGTTTCCCTTGTCTGTTCAATGGAGCATGAGAGCAACAGAGAGTAGATCCATTTCCATGCCCTTCGCATCCCGTTCCGTTTTCGTCGAATAGATTTTGGTACACTGGCAACAGCTTATTGCATCGTCTTCGTCGTGTTCGCCCCATCCTGATTCCGAATTTTTACTTAATCCCGATTCTAACGGTTAAGCGAGTGGAAGGTTGATGGTAATAATGGGGAAGGTCATTCAAAGATAAATATTATTCTTGTGGATTCTGGATCCAGTAGATTCAGCTACTTAAAGTATTAAAACAAGTATCAAGTTTGTTTGAAGAAGTTATAAACGTATGAATAAATACATACTACTTTTTAACAATTATTTTTGATCATATTTCATAATCATATCGACTACAGAGACTACAAACTACAAACTATATCTATACAATTATCAAATATAAGTAAATGATTGAATTAAATACAAAATATACTTAACTAGAATACATTGTATATTACACAATCAATCAATGTGCAATGATCAGTGAGCTACAAACTATTTTGTTTTTGGTATTCGGATTCCTCTGTTTGCTGTTCTGCAATATTCTGCATTCAGATCTTCCCAATTCTGAATTCTGTCTTTATTCTTTCGATTCTCTGTTTACATATATGCAATCAATAGTGAATAAAAAATATAGAAATACAGTTTAGAATGTTCAGATAGTCGTTAGTGCATAGCACATAGTGAACCAGAGTTTCAGAGTTGGAGTACAGACAAAGAGAGTCAGCTTCAATGTTCAATTCAAATGAAATTCAAAATTATTGCAATGTTTTGTTATTTTGTATTTGCTTTGTGTTTGATAATTCATAACAAAATATCAAATTTAAGATTTTGGAGTTCAGACTCTGGACTCAGAGTAGTTTGTGGTTCATTTGGTTTGGGACGTTTGGGGTTTTATTTTGGGGCTTCATTTTTTTGTTTTTGGTCTTGTCTGACGCTCGCTTTCGCTTTTCTTGAACGTGAACGTTGAAAGACAAAAAAGAACTGATTGTTTCTGCTAATCACTTTTACAAAGAAGAAATTCAGAACAAAAACAATAAATCCAAGCTTACTTTCCAAATCCAAATACAAAATCAATATCAAATACAAAATATGAAACAAAAAGCAAACACTGACGTCTTTAGTTCTTTTGTTCTTCCGTTCTGCCCTGAATGCATGCCAAGCTCTTGCCTTTTTGACTTTCCCGGTTCAATGCGCTGCGTATCTCTAGCTTTCTGTCGCAGGATTTAAACTCGTAATTACAATTTACACTGCTTACACTTTTTTTCTATTTTCATCTTTTAGTCAATAATATAATTAAAGTATTAAAGTAATTACTAATTATTATTAATTAAAAAAATAAATATAATAACCTGAGCTATTGTGATTATCAGGGTATTTAAAAGGTCCTTGATAAACGTTACAAGTTGCAACCCAGACCAACTGATGTGACGCGTAGACTAATTGTGGAGCGGTGGAGTGGAGAAGGATCGGTAATCGGTATTAATTAATATAAATATAATATTCAGAAACAATTCCTTAATTTAAATTGTCACAAGTTACAACAGAATTGTGTTAACTGTTAATACAAACGCTAAGTCCTCAACCATTCATTTGTAAATAGTATCCACATTTCGCCAAATGTTTACAAACTTCATTCTTCCTGTATTTTTCTTGTTATTTGCATTTACTGTTCTTTTTCTTGTAGAAAGATTTGGTTACAGCGCTTAGTAAGTACGATAGGAGAAGTCTAGCAATTGCAAAATAAAATACTGAAGGCAAAATTAATTACCTCTTCGATATTGGCTCCTCGCTCGATCAGAAGTTCGGCCAACTCCACGTGGCCTCCACAAGCCGCAAGGGTCAGAGGGGACTCGAAACTATCCGCTGGCATGTTGACCTGTTCAAACATTAATTATTCCATTAAAACTCATTCATATTAAGAAAAACTCTGACCTTAAGACTTAAAACGCTAACAATTAATGGCAAGATTACCTGAGCTCCGGAGTCAAGCAACAATCTAGCGACTTCGACATGGCCGTCCATGGAGGCTTCCATCAAGGCGGTATGCATCTCGTCCGTTTTATGTTGCTGATTAATAACAAAAAGTCAAATTAACGAATCCTCACGTGTTTGGCATTGCATTGAAACTTCTCCCGGTAGTTAAGATATTTTACAAAATGTCAACTCACTTGATCCGCACCCGCTTCTAGGAGGAACCTAACCATTTCAAGGTGGCCTTTGTAGCAGGCTACGGTGAGGGCAGATTCTTTAAACTCGTTCGAGTGGGTGTTGATTCCTGCTCCATGGTCGAGGAGGATCTACGATTTTAATTAGTAGGTATTCATTAAATTATAGGGTGTCTTAATATTTTTTTAATTAATAGATTGACTGTCCAGACCTATTTTTTTTTTTAAATCTTATCAAAATGCTACCGAAATCTATACAATAATTCGTCGAATTGCATGTTCTCAGCAAAAACAATCGATTATCACTACATTCATAATACATAGGATTCCCATAAACTGCTGTCCATCCCATATCCCACGGAACATTGAACAATTATATTTCTACGAAACATGACACTTTTAATACTTTAATGCATTGTAGTTTATCCATCTTCATTTCTTATCTTCTGCTTACATTTCTTATTTTTACTTCTTACTTCCAAGTAGATAACAAACAATTTAGTCTGTTCTATTTCCTTAAGTTTATTATTTTTGGACATGCTACATACAATTCGGACGACCCAAGGTCATTGCAGAGGCAGAGGCATATCTTCCAGGGATAGATGTTTGCGAGCGCAGTTTAATGCACCACTTTACAGTGCATGCATATCTATATTTTGTTTATAGTATAGTATTGCCCAAATTTCTTATATCACACATACACTGTAATTGACTAGGTATTCAGTAGTCGTTGACACTTTTGGAATACAAAATAACTGATTTATCTGTTCTCTGAAGGTCATAATATATTTTTTCAAATAATACATACTAGAAATACTAAACGATCTTTTTTATCTTTTCATATCTTAAATATGTCTTCATTTAAGAATACTAGCTTTATAGCTGATAATGTTTACGACCCTATTATGTAGGTATGTTACAGTTGTTTACCATTGTAAAAGTTAAGATAGTCAATCGGAGTTAATCTTACTTTCGCTACGCTGACATGACCAGAAGAAGCAGCTTCCATTAAAGGTGTATGACCGTTCTCATTGTTATCCTCTACTCGGGCTCCAGCCTTCAGGAGTTCTCTAACGATGTCTTCGTGCCCCGCTGAGCAGGCATACATCAGAGGGCTGTTTCCTATAAAATAATTCATTCACAATTTTTTTAACCCTCTTTTAACGACAAATACGACTAAATGTAAAACCAAACTTACCACAAGCAGATTGGGCATTCACATCCGCACCATGACTTATGAGGAGTTTGACGATTTCGAGATGCCCTTGAGAAGCTGCATCCATTAGAGGGGTCAGGTCACCTTTGCTTCCACGGTCGTCGACATTGGCTCCCATTGCCAACAGGACCTACAGAGTCATGAATTAGTTGTATGAAAGACAATTTGAGATCCTTATGGGCTAGACTGAACTCTACTTCCAGTTTTATTCCTCCGAATGAATATCAAAAGATTATTTTGTATTTAATCAAGGTTTCTTGTAACTTTAGCCAAGTAAGGTTTAGATACTTTAGGTATGATAATTGAGTAATTATGGGTTCCAACAATCGATCATCATACGCCATTATCATGATTACAGGTAAATTCATCAGTGAAACTTACATGTCGAAATAACAACATAAGGAAGGAACTTATCAAAACTTGAAACTGAACTTACCCTGGCTAGTTCAAAGTAACCAGAGGAGCACGCGAGGGCTAGGAGACTGTCACCTTCTTCCATGGAATCGTTACGACCCTCTTCTATTGACTTCCTGCTTGTAAAAACAACAAACATACATTCAATTTCATCGCATCGTCTTAATATGTGATATACATAATGCATACTATCAATAATAAACATTGCATTGTGTGTACTCATCATCACCACAAAACCATATCCTATTCTTGAGACTTACATCTTATTCTTATAATAAATTGTATTATAATTGTAATTATAATTACACATGATGAACTGATGAACACAAATTATAAATTGGAAATTAAAAATCCGCTCGGCTCGAAATAAATATGAAACAAAAAATAAATAATACTAGACTATGGACAACGGATACGGACGAACTAGAACTAGACAGAAGACAAGTATTTGCTCTACGTTACTAGATTATAGATTCACTCAAGGCTGTAAAGTTAATTAATTTAGCTAGTATTCCTTGATATCGAATATCGACTACTGGAAACAACTTTTTCTTCAGTGACGAGCTCAGATTCAGATTGCAGATGAAAACAAAAACGGATTTAATTTATACGTTTAATCCTTTTCCTACAAAAATCTAATAAAAATTTGAAGCGAATACTCGCGATGATTCTTAAAAATATCTAATTTGCAACCCCTGCCTTTGGTGGGACTTTGGAATTAGGAACTTGGAACTCATAAGGTTAATAATTGTTGCTCACTGAACCTGACTGTGATGACTAAAGATGTTATGTTCCAAAAGTGAACTCATGCAAGTTAATGTATTATTTTTTTTTATACGTCGGGTTGGGATTTTAGGGCTGCGCAGTGGCCATACTTACCTTTGAGAATCCCTCATACGGTTGATGGCTGCGGACGCTTCGCCAAGTGCTGAGGAGACGGTCAAGGTGAGTTTTCGAAGGTTCTCCGGATCCGACATCAGTTTCCCGTCCGTGAAACCTACTTCAAATTCCAAAAGGAGCATTTTAAGGCTAGATTCAGGTGAGGTGGTGGCATTTAATTAAAAATGTGGGTTAATAAAAGTGTTAATCATTACCCGTACCGGCAGCTTCGAAAAAGGCTTCGAGTCGGGCTTGAGCGTCGGGAGGGATGCCCTGGATGCTGGAAGCGTCTCCATCGGCAGGTAAGAGGAAGCCGGAAGGTTCCATCCCGTCTTCGTCGTCTTCTTCCTCCTCGTCAGACTCATCTCTTTCTAATGACTCGTCCACTTCACCCTGCAAAAAATTGTAAACAAAAAATTAGCAACCGATCAGGTAATTTTTTATAGTTATTAAATACAGTAAATATTTCTCAGTTCAGGCAAACTTGTCTTTTCCCCTTCCAAGGTTCCAAACGCAAAAGTGCAAAACCACTTACGCTTGGACGTCTTAGTGAGTGGCTAGAAATTAGGAGCTAGCAATTTTTGAACCTCAAAACTAGTCAAAACCCACAAAACAAAACCGACCCAATGAACCAATTTTCAATAATGAACAAGAATTTCCACGAAACTTGGCAAATATACAAGTATTGTTGGTTTTTAAGGAAGATATTTTAAAAGGGCCTCTAATAACCGATTAGTTCAATAATTTCTTGTACTAAAACGGTACATTTCCGTTTTATTTTTGATAGATAATATAAAGATCTGTCATTTATCTAGATCTAGATCGCCGGTTCCAGCGTCACGGTACCGATCGTTTATTTGTATATTTTGCTTTTAGATGGGATGACAATTCCTTTCCTTGACCTCAAAATGAAATACTGACCTCATCGTCATCCTCTTCGTCACTGGAAGAGCCAAGGAAGGTAGGAGAGTTGTAGGTGGGGGAGTGGTTGGGCGGAAGCGTCGGTCCTCCAGCACAAGGGCCAGGAGTTCGTTCACAGGGTTCCGTCAACTCCTCCTGACAACCGTCTTCATGGTCATACTCCTCGTCCTCCTCTTCCTCCTCCTCCTCCTCGTCGTCTTCATCCAGGTCTTCGTCATCGTCATCTTCGTCGAGGTCCTCTTCCTCAACTTCGTCGACGAAGACTTCCACTTCTTCCCCGTCCACGATCTCGTCACCCTCGGCCCCCGGAACCTCCAGACGATCGTCCAGAGGGATCGGGGAGGAGGAGGGGGCAGGTGGGAGGATTGGATTGCTCATCAGCGTTCAGCGTCGTCGACTAGACCACAGTTTGTGGAGGATGTAGGTGGGGGTAACGCTGGAACCCTCCAGCAGCAGCGACTACACTATTCCGGGATTGGGAATCAATAGTTCTGGTAGATTGTCACTTAAAAATGACAAATGTGACAATTCCTCGGCGGTTCTGGGTTTCCAATTTTCAATTACGATCTATTCTTGATTTCCCTTATGTAATTACTGGGTCGGGTTCGGGTCTCTCTACTCTTCTAAAGGTACTTCAGCATAACCGCACTTCATAAACTAGTAAAACAACAACAATTAATTAATATAGTTCCCCGATTTGTTCATTATAGAGAGTTAGTTCTGTCGATATCTATATTTATGCAGTAACTCAAAAACACCCAGTAAACCCAAAAACCACAGTCCCTCGAACCCTGGATAAGGGATATAACATAACCATGTACTGCTAAGTATTAAATAGTTTAATAGAATAGAGGAAGAGTTATGTTCCACGGGGTACGTTCATTTCTTTTACATGTTTCAGATCAGATTGAGACCAATGCCTTATTTATACATACGGGAGGGTGGAGGACATGAACCCATCTCTAATTACCTATTTAATATCTGTCCCCGTTAGTAAAATATAGTCGACAATAACGGATTTTAATGGAGAAATTCGACAGTTCGGGTCAAAACTTGGGTCAAAAAAGGGCTGAAACTAACCTTAAAGTCCGTTTAAAGGTAATTAACACGTAGACCCGTTGCAGGTTTTGGCGAAGGCTTGGGGTACATCTTATATTCTTTTATTATTACCCTATATACCTCATACAGCTTATATGCTTCTCAATGAGCTACATTGATATTTGATATGACGATTAACCACTTAAGAGCCAGGTACAGGATTCGGCGCCCCCTGGCGGAAGCTCTTTTGTGACTCCAAAAATATGCCCCAAACCCACTTTTAATCCAATGCTATAGGGTCAAAGTTCATCCCTTAGCAGGATTTTTGAAGTCGTTGGAAAGCTAAAGGATCATGTCTCAAGTAAACAGGGCAGACATTTCAATTACGACCCCGTTTAATTGATATACGACGAGCATGATTATCAATTTTTAAAAATCTCTAAATCTTAATTAAATTAAGGCCAATCCAAGCAAAATTTTAGAGATCTGCCCATTAGGGTTCCATGCAACAACCTTACGGGGGTCTTACTGACCCGCTTTGTATACTTAAATATAATTAGTTTTTGACTTTGACATGGGTCAAATTTGAAGTTAGTTTTCCGTTAGGGGGCGCTCAGTCGTGGAGTTTTGCGCTTAAGTGCGTCAAGACAGCCAGCGACACACTATAACAGCACTTCCACTTACTTCACACAGTTCTTGCAAGAGCTCATTTTTAAACACACTTTCACCGAGGGCTTGGTAAGTGCATAAGCTGCTTTACATCCATTTGCCCCGTACTGGAAAATCTGTAGGAATTTTTGTGAAATTCCTCCGGTTCTTTGAAAGATTTTAGAGGATGGGAAGGATAAAGCAGAGGCTACGTGGGGATTCTTATGGCATGGGCATGGCAAAAAGCACGATCACAAAAATATGTTCTGGGTATACGATTTAATTAAGCAGCATTATGGGCCAATGAACTTTCCTTGCACGACCACGGCTCCTATACTAATATTATAGGAATAACTTCACTTGTAGATACGGCTAGAAAAATACATGTGGCTAATGGATCCTCGGCCTTTTTAAAACAGTCTAAACTTCATTGGACGATGTGAAAATGTGAATGAAAGTCGTTGTTTTTGTAGATTTGGTTGGAATGCTTGCGAAAATGCTGAAAATTATGTAATGAACCGAGAAAATTAAGAAGAAAATCGTCCCGGGAATTATAAATGTTTTTTTTTTTTTTTTTACTGCCGTACCGCCGTACGGCGAAGCAGGCCGATGTTTTGTACGTCGTAGGTTTGGATGAATGAATGAAAAATGAAAATTAGTGACGATGGGGTAATTTTTATTTTTTAAAATCAAAAGTATCAAAAACTGCAACCATATGGTGTATGGGTGCCTGCCTACCTATTTTAACACTCGCGGTCTCGAGGCCCGAACAGTGTTTTCTTTATAATTATGATTATTATGAATGTCAGATGTCAAAACTTGACACCCAACACCTATCATGATATAATTTTGTTTTGTATAATTTGTAATTTTTGTTTTCCATGAAACACCAAAGAAAGGCTACAAACAAAGGTGATATGAAAAGACATTAGGCCGCTTGCGCTTCAACTAATAGCCTAGTCTTAATTAGTAATTAAAATGAAAAAGCAAGCATGAATGAAGCAAGCTCAAACGGCTCAAAGCTAAAAGCTAAAATCCTTATAACGTAAAAACGTAATAATTTTAATTTAAGGACAAAGGATCGATTTAATTATGAATGATGTAGAATTGTAGATATTTATAAAAACGGCCCAATAATTACTTACACTTCCTTCACCTTCTATTTTGATTGTGTATTTAACTAATTAAATTCAAAATTGTCTATTTGATATTGACTAAATATGTAGTACATATCATGTACCACTACCGACACCGACACATTCCTCATTTGTCATTAATTATGATTTCTGACTTGTGTTCTTCTGGAATGAAATCCAAAATCCATTTTTGAGATCCGGTCGGTGATCAGAAAATTCTATTCTAATTCTATTGCCGAATTGCCGAAAATTAAACGGGATTTTATTTTCTGAAGAATCAATTTAAAAGCCCACAGGGCACAGACAGGCTATACTATTAGTTATGAATCCATATACATAATTCCGGCCATTTGTAAGTGATGGGTACATACGTTTTTGACTCGGTTAACTTATCAAAAAACGACGACAGCCAAAAAATCACAAAAAAATTAAAAGGTGTCCTAGGCTATATGACCTTTCGAAATTCCGTGACCTGTGACCTAGGCTTACATGACCTAGCGTAATACTGTACGTAAATGGTCGTGTGATATATCGATTTACACCGCTGAGCTTCGGAAAATACTTTGGCTATGTTGGAATTCTGAAATTTTGACCCCTTGACCTTGAAACGGTCAAAGTCGTCGAAATTTCGAAATCATCGTGTGACATATCGATTGACAACTTCTTTCGCCGAGAAATCTTTTGGTTGTGCTGGAATTTCGAAATTTTGACCCCTTGATCTTGAAACGGTCAAAGTCGTCGAAATTTCGAAATCATCGTGGGACATATCGATTAACAACTTCTTTCGCCGAGAAAACTTTCGGTCAAGTTAAAATTTTGAGTCAATGCTCTTTAAAGCTGTTCAAATTCTTCAAATCTCTTATTTATTCTAATCAGAAATTTATTATAAGAGTTTCAAAGAAAATGTAGAGGTGCAAGTGTGGTTTAAAAAACATTGCACCTCCGCAACTCCGGTAGCATGCCTCATTTAAAAAACATATTTTTGGAATAGTTTAAATCCGAAAGTAATGGCTTTAAAATCTTAAAAATATTGCTTGCTCCTCAAAAATTATATCTTCTTCTTCTTCAATGAAAAAGCTCATTTAGCTATTTTAGGTTCCTGGATAGCAATGGAGGCAACAGGAGTTCTGAGGTCCTGCCCGTCGTCGACATATAGAAAGAGAGTATAAGAGAAGGAAATACGGCGGAGGCTGCTAAGTATAATTTAAGGGGTTGTCGATTAATATTTAGTCAGGGTTCACAGTCGACTTTGTTGGCCGTTAGGAATTGTCGGAAAATTTGAGGGAAGCTACACTAGAGTCCAGACTAGGGTGATGCCGTGGGTTGGATTCTAATAAGAATTCGGTCGGTCCCCAAAACAAAAGTTTCCATCCGGTCTCCCTTTACGAAGGCACAGTGAAGGAATACTCTAATCTACTCTGCGTTTTTAAGCATGTGTAAGATATGAGTATAATGGAAGACTAATTAATATTGAATATTGATGTTTACTTCAGGGGTACAAGATATTGTAGGAGTTATGAGGCATTAGATCATATATTAACGATAATCGTTAATATATGGCATTAGATGTATTGAGAATTAATTGATTGAGGGACGAGGGGTGCCCAGATTTATGAGATTCTGTGGAAGTAGTTCAAACTTCCTGGGGTAGTGCAGTAGTGGGGGTTTAGATTCACATTTGTCTTGGGCGTATGTCTGAAGTTAACTAATACTATCGCTTATCGGCTGAGCTCCAATATGGCCCGATACGGGCCTCTGGCTGCCTAGTAGTATTATATGGCCGTAAAATCATAATTTTGAGGCCTGCCTCATCCCAATGCCAGTGCAAAGTGCAATGCAGTTTCTTTCTGTGCGTGCGTGCGGGTAAAAAACAGTTTAATTTTTAGCCGGGAAAAGGGGAATTGTGAACGACAGGCTTTTATTAATAATTTCAAGTTTTGATTTTGACTTTTCATTTCACATTTTCTGTGTTAATCCATACTACAGGGATTACCTTTGACCTTCTTTTTCAAATAAATTAATTGTTTGTGGTTTGAAGTTTTGGAGGCGACGGACGACAAAGCTTAACTAAAGCAACAAACAAGGACAAAGAAGTGAAGGTCAAAGGTGAAGAGATAAAAAGCAAAAAGAAGTGAAAAGGTAAACTTCTGCATTCCAAATTTCCAAATTCCAATACTCGCCTTTTTGCTATTGCGTCCATGCTATAATAGTAGTAATAGCAGATGGGGGAATTCCCCGCCACTCGTCTGCTCCTCTCACACACACTCGCGTATCCCATCCATGTTATAGTAGATGGGGGAATTCCCAGCCACTCGTCTGCTGCTCTCACACACACTCGCGTATCCCATCCATGTTATAGTAGATGGGGAATTCCCAGCCACTCGTCTGCTCCTCACTCCTCTCTCACACACTCGCCTATTCCGTCAATGTTATAGTAGATGGGGGAATTCCCCGCCACTCGTCTGCTCCTCTCTCACACACTCTCCTATCCCGTCCATGCTATAGTAGATGGGAGGAATTCCGGGCCACTCGTCTGCTCCTCTCACACACACTCGCGTATCCCATCCATGTTATAGTAGATGGGGAGAATTCCCAGCCACTCGTCTGCTCCTCTCTCACACACTCGCCTATTCCGTCAATGTTATAGTAGATGGGGGAATTCCCCGCCACTCGTCTGCTCTTCTCTCACACACTCGCATATTGTGTCAATGTTATAAGGTAAGGGGAATTCCCGTCTACCCTGTCCCCTCCTTTCTCACACGTCACCTATTCCGTCAATGTTATAGTAGATGGGGGAATTCCCCGCCACTCGTCTGCTCTTCTCTCACACACTCGCATATTGTGTCAATGTTATAAGGTAAGGGGAATTCCCGTCTACCCTGTCCCCTCCTTTCTCACACGTCACCTATTCCGTCAATGTTATAGTATATGGGGGCCACCTGTCCACTCCTCTCACACGATCTATCTATCTAGCTATCCAAATCGAATAAACCGATGTAACGGGTGTAACCAAGTGTTGAAAATATAACGATAAACAAACTAAATCTCAATTTCCCCAAAAAGCCCAGGTTTCGCACCCTGGTGTCAGTAGGAGTGGTCCCGTATTTATCAAAGATGTCCTATTACTCATGGGAATCGTTTTCACTCCATATCTCAATTTCCCCAAAAAGCCCGTGTTTTGCACCCTGGTGTCAGTGGGAGTGGTCCCGTATACGTCAAAGATGTTCTATTACTCATGGAAATCGTTTAAACCCCATATCTCAATTTCCCCAAAAAGCCCGTGTTTTGCACCCTGGTGTCAGTGGGAGTGGTCCCGTATTCGTCAAAGATGTTCTATTACTCATGGAAATCGTTTAAACCCCATATCTCAATTTCCCCGAAAATCCGGGTTCTGCACCCTGGTGTCAGTGGGAGTGGTCCCGTATTCGTCAAAGATGTTCTATTACTCATGGAAATCGTTTAAACCCCATATCTCAATTTCCCCGAAAATCCGGGTTCTGCACCCTGGTGTCAGTGGGAGTGGTCCCGTATTCGTCAAAGATGTTCTATTACTCATGGAAATCGTTTAAACCCCATATCTCAATTTCCCCGAAAATCCGGGTACTGCACCCTGGTGTCACTGGGAGTGGTCCCGTATTCGTCAAAGATGTTCTATTACTCATGGGAATCGTTTAAACCCCATATCTCAATTTCCCCGAAAATCCGGGTACTGCACCCTGGTGTCAGTGGGAGTGGTCCCGTATTCGTCAAAGATGTTCTATTACTCATGGGAATCGTTTAAACCCCATATCTCAATTTCCCCGAAAATCCGGGTACTGCACCCTGGTGTCAGTGGGAGTGGTCCCGTATTCGTCAAAGATGTTCTATTACTCATGGGAATCGTTTAAACCCCATATCTCAATTTCCCCGAAAACCCGGGTACTGCACCCTGGTGTCAGTGGGAGTGGTCCCGTATTCGTCAAAGATGTTCTATTACTCATGGGAATCGTTTAAACCCCATATCTCAATTTCCCCGAAAACCCGGGTACTGCACCCTGGTGTCTGTGGGAGTGGTCCCGTATTCGTCGAAGATGTTCTATTACTCATGGGAATCGTTTAAACCCCATATCTCAATTTCCCCGAAAATCCGGGTACTGCACCCTGGTGTCAGTGGGAGTGGTCCCGTATTCGTCGAAGATGTTCTATTACTCATGGGAATCGTTTAAACCCCATATCTCAATTTCCCCGAGAATCCGGGTACTGCACCCTGGTGTCAGTGGGAGTGGTCCCGTATTCGTCAAAGATGTTCTATTACTCATGGGAATCGTTTAAACCCCATATCTCAATTTCCCCGAAAACCCGGGTACTGCACCCTGGTGTCTGTGGGAGTGGTCCCGTATTCGTCGAAGATGTTCTATTACTCATGGGAATCGTTTCAACCCCAAATCTCAATTTCCCCAAAAATCCCATGTTTCGCACTCTGAAATGTAGGTTCAGGGTATTATCATGTATAGATGATAGACATAGAGTGTAATGTAAACTACCTAAGCGTCAGTTTTAAAATGAGTAAGAGCTCTATCCTGGCGTTGGACTCCTACATATCACTATTCTGTTTGATTTAATGGTTTGTTTTGGGGTTTAATTGATGGGGGGCAGGGGGTGTGACCGATTTGACCCAAGTTCGAACTTAGCCTCACTCTTGAGCCAAGGAACAAGTGTACAAAATTTGGTGACCGTAGGTCAAGCCGTTCTCCAGTTATCGCTCGGACAGACGGACGGACGGACGGACGGACGGACGGACGGACGGACGGACGGACGGACGGACGGACGGACGGACGGACGGACGGACGGACTTGTCGTTCGCATAAAGTGTTTTCAACACTTAATAAACGAAGCCAACGCTCGATGAAATATAAGGATCATGCTCGTATGAGCGCTTATGCGAGCTTTGACTCAGGCTCGGCGAGTTCGAGCTGAGCTCGCGGCAACCCTACCTATACTGCCTATATACACTAATGTCACTAATACACTATAATCATAATTCAATTTGGTCGATCGTATTTTCTTATTTAATATGTTATTCATTGCATTCTTTCTTTGATGATTTAATTGGATTAATTAATTATTTGTTACTATAATTTTGTTCTACAGCGTTCAGTCTAGACTGCATCTAAACTGCATACCGTCAATTCCGGCATAAATTTACAAAGTACAAAGACAAAAGTAGTCCACCGGGTCGGTTCCTGCCGGGCAAAGTCACTCGCTATTCATTAATAGACACCCGAAACATGACGGCTCCATCAGAAGATCAGATAAACTCCACTTGTACCTCTGATCATCGCCCCGCAACCCTCAACTTAAATCGTGGGGAGCATGTGGACCAAATGATGGACGAGGAACAAGGGGACATGGACGATCTTAACGATGGCTTAGAGTTGGAAGACAACCCAAGACGTCAACGACGAAGGAAACGGAAACTGTACGAATCAATATGCAAGCAACTCGAATTCTACTTCAGTGATGCAAATATAATGAAGAATCGACTGATGCAAGAAAAGGCCCTCTCGTCCGAATTCACGGATCTCAAAATGTTCTTGGACTTTAACCGGATCAAGAAAGTTACAACAACTGTGGAAGACTTACAGAAGGCTCTTGTTACTTCTGACAAATTGGAATTATCTCACGACCGGAGTGGCGTCAAACGAAAAATACCATTTGACCCGAAGAAGGTGAAGAGTGATGCTGATGTTGAGGAATGTACAATCTACGTTGAGAACGTCCCAAGAAATGTTGGGCATGAGTGGCTGGAAACTGTTTTTCAAAGTTTTGGCCCAATTGCCTACATCTCATTACCGAAGTTCAAGAATAGTCACCAGCCCAAGGGGTTTGCGTTCATTGAATTTGACAACGCGGAGAGTGCCAAATGCTGTTTGGAAGCCTACAAGGGAGAAGGTGCTTGTCTTCCGAGTGATATGGACCCGGCCGAGTTGATGAGTATTCAGACTTTTAGCGAAGAACAGAACAATGGGAAAGCCGTGGTTGAACCTTCAAATAAGAGTCCACAGAAAGAGCTGAAGGTCAAAGCTGAACCCATTGTTGTTGACAGTAAATGACTTCAAAATTAATTGACAATTTAATCCCAAATTCAAATAACTTCTAGACATGTAAAACTTTTTTATTTAATTTATTTTAAAGGTACATCACCTACAAAATCGCTACAAGAGTCTACCCCCAGGAAACGAAGACACGAGGAAACCGGAAAGGAAACTTGTGATTCGAAAAAAGTTAAATTCGAGGCGGGTACTCCAGATTCCAAGCTTCCACCAGCTACCGACAGTAATTTAAACGACTTTAATACTCCACCCATTGAACCAGATGTCAATGGGTCAAATAAATCTAAGAAAAAACGAAAGAGAAACAAGCCCAAGAAATCTGCAGAAGAAAAACTTGAAGGAGATTCAATTCATTTGAAAGTATTGACCAAAAAGACTTGGAGACAATTGAGGAATCGTTATTTAAATCTGCAAAGGCAGAACATGTCCAAATTGAAAAAGCAACTGAGGGATCAATACCTGAGAGAGCAACATTACAAAAATTGCATGAAACAAGAAGCTGAAGATCCAGGGTTTGCTAAGAGTTACGTGATCGAAATACTTTTGGATTCCCCTGCTGAATCTGTGGACGCTTTTAAGAAACAAATTCAAGTTGATTTGGCTGGCGAGTCTGAAGAAGAAGCTGCGATTAGCGGTTTCGTCAAGTATGTCGATTACGAAGAAGGTTGTTTGGAGGCTTATGTCCGATTTGGTGAAGATGAATGCTTCAGTGCAAGGATTTTGAATTTTGTCGAGAATGCGGAGAAAGTTTTCAAATCCGCGAGAATCTTAACTGGTACATTTGAGATTTGACATACTTTTTAAAACTAAACCGATATTACTTAATTCGTATCCAAAAATGTGCTCTATAATAATGAAGATTACACACAACCTATTTATTTTTACAGTGTACGAAGCTAAGGATTACAAAGACCGAGTTCTCGAAACTCTCAAACTAAAAAGGAAGAATATGCCAAGGACCAAAGTTCGTGGTAAAGATCGTCTACTCAAAGCGGCTTCCAAGTCTGGATCTCATATCCGTTTCGAACCTCCAGACATAAATATTAGCGGAGAAGTTGAAGGCATGGATGAGACGGATAGTGGAAATGTACATGTCGAGGATGAAGATTTGAATGAACCCGAATCCACAACAACTTAAAGATTGAACGAGTAAAAGGTCTGTTTTGAACTTTGAACCGTTCAATTAAAACGAAGTTTGTTTTATACATCTTCAACAACGTGTTCTTGTTTAATAATTTCAACATAGTCTTGTCTTACAAGTAATATAATCGCTTAGTTGAGAAGAATAGGTTTAAATGTTTAAGTTCTAGAGCCGGACTCTTAAAATCTATTATTTGTTCTTCTTTGTGTGATGTATACTAATAATAATATATCAGTAGATGTAGAATCTTCAAGCTACCTGATTATCTATTTACGAAAAAATAAATACTGTTAAACTTGCTTTCATCTGTCTTACCGTTGGCGTTGATTTACTAAAATATATAGGTACTTCACTAGAGATAGGGTACGCACTACGAAGCTATGGTTAAACCTAAACTGTTTAAAGGTAGGTATGTAAGGTCTGTTATAAATTTAGCTTAATCTAGACTATGTTATTTCACCCAATAAGTATACGATGGCATATGCGAAATTCGAATACATTGCAAAAAAAATATCAATTTATGCCATTTATTTAACCAACGCCTTACATAAAAGATATACGAGTTCACAGCAGAGGAAACATATATTTATGGCCACGTGCATATTAATTATAATCTATATTTTACATCTAAATAAAGCCCCATCCCCATCCATTCCAAAATAAGCTTTTACCAGAAAGTTAAAGAATTGAGTCTCATTCTACTCCAAACCAGCTTGGGCTTATTGTGGTTGAGTTAGGTTTACCCTAGAACCCAACCACAATAAGCCCAAGCTGGATCGGTGTATCATGAAACCGTCTGAAATCTTTTTTCCTGATTTCATTTGACTTCGCCAATTATGTCATGAACAATGCAAACTACAAGATGCTCGCATTTTTCTTGTATAAAATTCCTCAGATATTTATTTAGAATTGTTGTCGAACATGAATCCAACAATTACTATTAAACTCTGCAACAGGTTTTACAGGTTGTCAAAATGATAGATGTATTGGCATTATTGGCGAATATTATAGTAGAAAATGTATGCTCTGCTAACTTTATTTTTGTAAGACCACAAATATGCATTCTCATCATCAAAGCTGAGAAGTAAAATAGTTAATGAACCCAGTGTCAGGATTAGGCCGTAATTCTTGTTATTAAAGAATATATAACATAAAAGCGTATTTCGGTGCGTTCTTGTATTTTGGGGAAGCTTTATTTTTTAAATCAAACATATAAAAAAAAATTAGTTGAAAGATTGAAACCCTAAATGCAAAATACATTCAATTGTGTGCAATTTTGTAAGATTTACATTAAAAAATGGATTGGGGTTGTATTTTGGGGATATCTATCTCAAGATTTGGGACATTATTACAGTTCCAATAAGAACTCATACCACAACTTTGTTAATAAATTAGCTTGAATCAGCAGAAAGAACTGAGCCGGATTATAAGTGGTCATTGTAAACTAATGCTATAATAAATTAATTGACTGCAAACTAAAGTAAATTATCTCTGATAATCTTGCTGAGACTCCGAAACGGAATTTGCGCTTTGAAATACTGAACTATTCGTTCCGCCGTAGTTCTTCATCTCATTGTGTTTTTTGGAAGGTTGACTACCGATAACTGAACTTGCTGTAGCGTCGCTCGGTTTTCCAGCCATTAACTTCGTCATCATATTGTTTATTGCTGTAAAAGTACGTAAGATTTTAAATACAAGTAATTCTTCATGTTTCCACGATTTCAAATGCACAAAATTAAAACCCTTACGCCTGAGACAAGATAAGCACCAATACTTCTCCGCCAATTGAGTGAGGGTTGTCTGTTTGCATACGAAAATGATGAAAATGAATAGGGCCGTGAGCAAGTTGTACATGTCGAAAATGACCCAAATCCAGTGTTGATGGTCTTCGGAAGATGAGATCCAGGAAATGAATTCGAATATCCAGGAAGTTCCAAGGACGACTGACAGTTTTGCATATAAACTGAACCTAGAGATTCAAAATAAAATAAAGGCATTTAAAGTTAGTTGTATTTTATAAAGGACCTGTGTTTCCTTAAAAACTCCATATGGACATGATATTATGTGTTTATGCATAAAAATTCTCAAAAACCACTGCCTATTCCAATGATTTTCGTTTTCCTAATTTTTTCTTGATTCGTTGGAAAATAACACATCGAAATGGAGTTTATAAGGAAAACAGGTCTATATCTATTGTTATACACAGGCTTATCAATAGTCGAAATAAGGGCTCAGGGGCGTTTAATTTCGAAAATATAGGAAGGGGGTCCCTGAACTTTACATCTTTCGATCTCCAGCATTTGATGACGACCTTGCTCCGGCGCTGTCTTTGTGGAATTCGTAAATCTTGGCGCAAGTGAGGACGCTGAGCGTCATCGTTATAGCCAGCAGGACGGCCATGATGTAGTAAACGTAAGGGCCTTGTGACCACGTCGCCACGTAGCAGATATTGACCCCGTATTCCGGTACAATTACGAGACTCTCTCGGTCTCTGAAAATAAGATAAAGAATTTGAGCTGAAAACATCGTTTTTATCCAAAATTGTACCGTTCTCTATAAAATTCTATTTGAAACACGAAAATCGGGATTCAAAACTATTACTTATTGCTATCTTACGGGAATAAATAATCCAAAGTGACGCCGACGATTACGACGACCAAAGGGGCGCCCCAGCCAATCAAAGAGTACAATGACAATTTCTTCAAATCCACTGACTTGTGGTTCCGATGTCGCAAATATCTTAAAATCAATCAGCATGATTAGATTAATTACACATAGGATATTTTATTCAATTTCACATTTCGTCTAAATACTTCCCCGAAATCCTGATGGCTGAGGGTTTATTTAGACATTATTGTAATCATCTCCATTTGCTTTACCTGAATGTAGACCAGAGATCAAAGTTGATGACGGTTAGCCATGTAAAGGAAGCCAGCATAAAGAAATGGGCTATTATTGCTGAAATATAAATGTATAAAATGTGTTAACCTTTCTCTAATTAATTTTAGTTTCATTAATTAATTAAGTTTGGTTTTAAAAGTCCCCGTATTTAACGCCCATGGTTTTTATTTAACCCATACCGTTGGAAACGCACCACCAGGCATGTCTATTTTCAGGTCCTCCGTAGAGACCCAATCGATGTGCATTTCCGACCGAGAGGCACATGAGGAATTGGGAAAGGACGAGCGAAAAAACGGTCCAACCGTGAGTATTCTGCTTATCCCATAAAAGAAGGTAGTGAAACGCTGTCGCCAAATAAAATCCCGCAGCCACGAACAGGGACCACATGTATAGACTCGATAACTTGTCTTTTTTCTGCAAATTCATCAACAAAAGCGTAGAGTTACAAAAATCCCACCGGAATAAGTCCCCACCTGGAATAAGCCCTCTAGTACAAAATAAATCTTATTTAAGTAAATTCGGTACTCTAGTATTTTAAATCGTTAGTAAACTATATCAAATGGGTGACCCCAGGGGGACAGGGGGCATCTGACCTCTTCGACGATGTCCTCGGAACAAATGAAAACGATCTGATCCTCCTGGTTTCCAGAATAGAGGGGGCTTGGGGAGCCAGCGAAATTTTGCATCCCGTCGATACAGAACTTGTTCTTGCTATTGTTCATCAGGGTCCAGGATCTGTGGGCATTGATGTAGATGAGCTGACCGTTCGTCAGAAGCCTGGTTCTAAAATTAGTCGTGAAATGCAAAGTTATTGTGTAGTATAGAAAACTAACTTAAAACAAGCAGTTAAAGTAGTTGTCAAAGTCATATCTATCAGACCGACGTGTATTTGAAGACTCGATTCACAAATTGAAACATCAGTTCCCCACAAATGCAATTTTTGGATATGATGAATTACATAGGATTTTTAACAGAAAAATGTTTTTTTTAGAATTAAGTCTCGTGAAAGTTGAATACATTTGCTAGAACATCTTGTCAGTTTCAATTTTTGAAGTTATGCAATGTATTTTTGAACTCATTTTTTTAATACAAAAGACTGAGCTTCTATTTCGAGGGGGGGGGAGATATTTAAAAAATTACGGTATGAGTAATTTCCGTTACAAATTGCAAATACGATATGGTAATATATGTCATGTCACATGTGGTCAGCTCTCTTTCTGCTAAAGTGCATGTTAAGAGGGTTTAGAATAGTTCAGATATAGTTTTAATTAATTTTAATTCTGATCAGTTTGTCCTTGAGACTCAGTCATTTTTGATCAACCAAAGACATAACTCTACTCGAATACTTAACCATAATTTTCATACTAAAAAAATGCTTACGACGAGAGTGTCTCATTAGCCAGTTTCCGGTTAACCCACACTTCGTAAAGGCTTCCATTGCAAGTGTCGGACATAAGGGTTTTAAAGAAATGCGGTTTCCGGTATCGTTTTCGTCCAGACTCAGAAATATCATTGGGCACTGGTTTCCAGGAGACTTCGTCGTAGAAAAAGGGTGACCAATTTTGTGACCCCGACGGCTCACAACGGTAACCCTGACCTTCCATGAGGTCAACGACCTTCCCCGGGGGACAGCACTTCCGGATGCAGAGGTCATTTCCGGTCACTTGACCCTCTTCTTCCATATCTTCGCAGGTTTGGGGGCAGTACTTGATTTGTAATGAGGGGAGTTCAGTCCCAGCCTTTCCTTCTCTGGTTTGCAAATTTAAATCAGTTTTTTATATTTTTATAATGGATCTATTTTATTTTATTGTGGATTAAGTGCCCATGCGTTCAAGCTCGCTGAAATAGATGCCCCTCTAGGTTTGGAGAGTTAGAAAATTAAGGCCCGTGGGGACTTATTTCGGGACCGGTTTTGTTAGCTTGTTCTTCCTAGAATCTCACCTGTATTCTGATACACAGTAGTCATCCTTGTCGTAAAATCGATTACGGACATTTAAAATCCCGGCAGCGTTAATCGAGGTTCCGTATTCTTCCAAATCGTCACTATCAGTTGTGTTAAATTGTTCAAAAAAGTCTAAATTTACTGCTTCTTGTGGACTAGAGGATGAGCCACATCCTGGAAATGCCTTATCATTCCTAATCCTGTGGGTTTTTAAACCATTTCATTTTTTTAAGTAAAATCATTTGAGATTTAATGTTAATGTTACACGCCAAAACACGAAGAACAAAATTTGTATATTTTTAATATGTCTTTAAGATTTTACAAAGGTTTCGTCATTATCTAGTATTTCGGAAGTATGTCCAGATTTATAACGTGTTTAAAATACCCTATTTCTGGGTGAAGAGATTTTAGAAGAGGTTTAAAATATGACTGCCCATAAGAGGACTTATTTCGGGGTTTGAATGATATTTTTAGAAATTTTTCGCAAATCCTATAATTCTAGACTTACTGTGGGGAATTATTTGGAGGTGTAAAGTTATATTTTTAAAACTTTAAAAAACGAGAATAGTATTTTTGCAGTACAGAATTACATATTGGAATAATATCTTTTTTCACAAAATTCACAATCCTGTGTCCTGTAATCGTGAGGACTTATTTCAATGATGTGGTGAATTCTATTTTTTTAAAGCTCTTTTCAAGTAACTGGGGGGGGGGACTTATTTAGAGGTAATACAAGTGTTTTGGAACTGTGAACTGGAAGTCATTTAAGGCAGACATGCTTTAACTGTTTAAGTGCCTGAGTACAGTCCTATCGATTTTTAGCGAGAGCAACTCAAAAAACTGAATTTTATTATCAAGTATTAAGTGAAGAAGTCTAAACAACAAAACAACCACAGGCCTTAATCACTTAAGATAAGATTAGTCTGTTGACTATTAATTGACAGGAAACGGAAGGGAAACCGATAGGGACACCCGATGCACCATAATCCCTCATATTTAGTCTCGAATGCCTCGATATTTGTAAATAAATAACTTATATTTACATTTAGTCTAATTAGCATTTCTTACCTTAAAATAAATTCGTCATCAAAAACATAGCTTGGAACAGGGATCTCAAGGCCCGAATCTAAGTTTGACCCCCGACACTTATAAACCTCAACAATGGAGACTTCCTCTACAGTAGATGCAACTTGATCAGCAACAATGCTAGGATTTCTGATGATTGTTAACACAACAATTAGGAAAAGGGTAGAGCTAGAGGATGACCAATACTTTTCAGCGTTTCTAATTATATCCAATGCCGACATCGTTAAATACGAATGTAAAGTTTAATCGAGTTGGAATTAAAGACGACGGCGTTTATTAAGGTTTTCGATGTACTATTTATGACCTTCTAGCAGGTGCAAAGTTGTTTTAAGGACGTTTATAGGTCAAAGGTCACACATTTTACTCTATGGTTGGGGTAACTTGATATTCTTGAATAAAATGTCTCCAGCGTGTTGGATAAGGACTTTAAATGTTATTGGACGTATTGTCTTATGGGGTTTTACTGTTTTTAAATGCGCGTTTGGAACGGTTTGGTTTTATTGAGTCGGACGACCATTCAACTACTAATCCTGGACCTCCGATCCGCACCAAATAAATGCTAAACTCCTCAACCACATGGAAAACAAATGACTTGTTAACCGAATGAATAAAAGTGTACCGGAACTCCGTAATAAATAAATGGATTAGGTTATGGAGGGAAGGCGATTAATAACGTCTTGGTCTAGTTACAGTGTATATAAAATGTTATTGATTTGTCATTCAAGAATATTGCATATTGTGAGGATTATTTAATCGAGTTAAACTAGCTCATGAGTCCGACCTCCGGTTTTAGATGACACCTAATCATAAGGATAAACATTTCTGGGAAACCCATGAGGATTATTATTCATTATTTAGCCAACGGAAATAAACCTCAAGGATTCTTAAACTTATTATTTGTAAAATTACAAAATTAAAAATTTTGTGAGTAATTTAAAATCATAGAACGTGCTTGACCAAGTACTGTTTTAAATGCCTTTAAATACGATAAAAGTAATTTAGAACACTATATCCAAGTATGAATGGCAATGGAGGATGTGAGATTATTTAGCTAAGATTATTCAGAGACGAGGGGTTCATTAGCTTTTTTGACGAAAAAGCATTAAAAAAACTGGATATGAGTTTGTCCACGTTTTAAAATTAAACACGAACACAAGTGTTTTAGTACATTAGAAGCACACTTTTTCACTAAAAATCCTGTTTTTTATCACGTTTTAAGGTTAACTTAAAAACTTAAGGTTCATCCTTGACCTTTGATGTCACGTATGGGTTTAAACAAGTTAATTTACAAGTTTTGCAGAATAAAGTCTGTCTCGTCAGTTAAAGTTGCTGGACAATTTAACACGCGCTTTTTAAGGTAAACTTTCAGTCATGACCTTTGACTTTTAAAGTCGGGTGGGTCAAATTAATATATTTTACAGACTAAAAAATGTATAGCTCCACGAAATCGACTATTTCTTAGCAAATTGCAAATCGATATCAAATACCATTTAATACAAATAAAGGCCTAAAGACTAAAGACAAACTAGTTGCGTTGAGATTATTCTGTTTGATAGTTTTTTTCTACTTCAAAAACTTGATATTTAATTAATTGGCAACTACTGCGCTGTAGTCTTAATTTTTATTATATTTGCTTGACTTGGGAATAAATTTCCAAGTATTTGTCACAGATCGTAACCGGCTATTTAGTAGAAAAGAATAAATTGTCAAAAAATAACTTGTATTTTCAAGCTGAAAGTATATCCACGATTTAAAGTACACCTCAACCTGTTTACATTGATTGCAGTAAATCACGACTCTTAGCTAATGGAGTGTGCTAATATAAATATTTATTTAAATACGGATTTCGCATGAGCCGACAAATCCGTCACGAATAACCTTACTCTAAAAATCTGTCACCTGTTGTCTGAAAATTTGTCCATAACACCATGTATATTAGATCATAATATCTGCATTCTGTATCATAAAAAATTAGCTTTGCTGAAATTCACAGAAAAATTAATTTAATTGCATAAGGTTTGTAGTCTGTAGTTGAAGTTCATTCACCAAAGTCGCCTTCAATGTAAGATTATCACAAAATTACCATGTGTTTGATAAGAGTGACCTTTGACATTTGTGACATTTTGGGGTCAGGTTAAACATGTCACATAATAAATGATTGACCCCTCTCTGATTCATAAGGCTAATTAGCATGTAGTTATTCCAGCTACGATATTAAACTCTATTAGCGTAGGTTGAGATTGGGAACAACAAATTCGCAAATATTAAACTGTTTGTAGGCGTTTAATTTATGATGATTCTAAAGACCATCTACGTGTAAGCTAGTTATTATAGTGATAATGTTCAATGTTATTGTTATAGATAGGAAATGCATAGGAAAAACTAGGACTGTCTGGAATGCTGCTAATTATATATCCAGTTCTATATATTATTAGCGTTGGGGCAGGTGAGGGTTGATATTTGTGGTCAGACGCCGTAAATAAATCGGACAAATCCAAGTTCCTTGTTTAATTCTTGTGTAAAGCATTTATTCAACTCATTATTACCTATTCAGTGTAGCTAAATACAAACCTCTTATTTATCTCTCTCAACTTTACTCCTTGTCTCTACCCTTCCTCTCTCAACTCTTTCCTCTCCCAGCTCTCCAAGCCTCTTTACTTGTCCAGCTCTCAAAACCTAATAATCTTCTCTCTCGCTTCTTCCGTGTCCCATACCTTTCGTCACCCCACTTACTCCACAAGCATCATGCTCCCCAAGCCCAATAGTATAGGCGTATCTCGGTATATGTGTATAGTCTCCGAGATACGCTCACATCCTCGCTGCAAGGCCTGAAGTCGTCCCAGACTTCGGCAATATTTATATTACAATAGTCCCCAATAAAACTAGTATGAGGCTCGTTTATTATGCCCTTTATAATTTAGTTTTCTAATTTATTCGTTAGTATTCGGGTTTATTTTTCTCCCAGGATCTCTTTGTCTAGACCGACTTTTCATCCATAAGAAAACATCAATTGTTTTCGACGATATGATTTGTTTATCTCAATTTTCCTACTTATGAATGGACGTCATTGTTCATACCCTGATCATTAGTTAAAAATAAATTTAGGACCCTATCCTTCTCGACACGTGTTCCTTGTCCACTGTTTTGACAATTCGCTATCCCTTAGAATTACCTCATTCCGTGACTACTCTTCTGCTACTCAACATGGCCAGCGTCGAGGCTTTAAACGACTACTTGACCATTTTATCCGAACGCCTCGAATTGAAGGTAATCTGCACACTATTTGCACTATTGGTGCAAAAACACACGTTCCTGATTCCAGAACTGGGTTCTGAATTGACTCAATATCTGATCAAACACGGGTTGATGCCCGTCATGCCCTCAGAACTCTTCGTCCCCTCGTCGTCCTCCAACTGTATTTCTAAGAAGATAAGTAAGCTTCCACCACTTGTATCTATTACTGGACCAACCTCTACCCCCGTTGCTTCTGTCCCTTCCGGGGAAGACCTACGGGAAATCCTACTACCTAAAAGGAACATTCGTCGTTGTCCGAAATGTAAATTCCCATGTGTCTCAACTCGGGAGAAGGGCCTATCCTGTGTCTCATTGCACACGACTCCTCTCACTGCTGTGCCTAAGGTCATGCTATGTCCTGTCTCGTCAGTAACGGAAAAACACCCATCGTCATCTCAATCTACCTCTGCACCAGCGTCTAAGAAGTCTCAAAGGCCAACGGTTACTGAGCCCACCAAACGGCGGCGAAAGAGAACAAAAACCCCCTACAGGAATTCTTCTGATGAGGACTCTTCCTCCTTTGCCGAATATGCAGTTATTGCCAATTATCTGGATCCAAAACCTACGATGTCTCGGGCCCCTACTGTCGATTCCTCTAAAATTATCCCTACTAAAAGATCTCGGATTTTGCACGCAGCTCGTATAGTCGCTGATTCTATGCCACCTAACCCCAAAGCTCGACCTTCTGTGGGTCTCAAAACTCCCCGATCCGGCCCACGAGAGGTTGCCAATCTCCACCGATCAAGGCACATCGGGACTAAAAAAACTCAGAAGGGACAACTCAAGTCGATTATTGACGTGGAGTGTCTGGATTGTCATTCATGGGTGCGGGCCCAGAACCTAAAACGTCACCTAAAACTTTTCTGTCGTGGATCTAACCCTTCGCCTGTTCGATGCCCTTCCTGTCCTTACACTTGTAACACTCCAACGGGGATGTCCAGACATCGTTACTCTATTCATGGTGTTAAGGTGAGTCTGATGTTTATTTTTATTATTTTTTTTTTTGTTCCTATCTATCGATTTCTCAAGTCTAACTTATTATTATTGTTATACTGTTTAAGAAACGATCTCAGCCTGCCTCTATTGTCATTACTATCCCTCCGGAAGAATCCAACCTGCCTGGCCTCCCTTTGAAGATTGTTGCGTAAGCCTCTGGATACTCTCTCGACATTATGCATCCACTACTCGGCTAGATTCAATTAATCTGAATTTCTATTTTACTAGATCCGTCGCCTCCAGTTCCTTGCCCTGTCTGTCGTACGCTCAACCTTCGTCATCAATTGCTGATATTGGCCGTCGGTGTTCAACTCGGCACGGATCTAATCTTCTATATTGAACAATTCTGCCTACTCAAACAACACGGAACAACTCGCTAACTCCGGATTAAGTGTACATCTATTTTTCAGAGTGATTATCGTTTCCTTTTTTTGTAATTACATTATATGTATCTACTCATTCCGCCTTCTGCTAGGAATTCATGTCCACATGAATTAAACGACTTGTTCCTTTCTAACATTTAATAAATTACGCACGACTACCTTTCTTAGTCCTCGACAATGAATTCCCCATATGAACAATGGCCTAATACGGTTCTCTTTCTAATACTACATCCGATCCTAAGAACTTTAGAACTTCCAGCCACAGCCATCGAATCTAGCTCATATCAGTCCGATGCATTCATCTGTATGTGTTATTATCCCAACGAACTGTCCTCATCAACGCCCTATCGTGGCTCAGCTACTCCCATATTTGATAACCTACATCTACTACACGTATGGAGCATTACATCATTATCTTGTTTGTTACACCGTAACTTATCGCTATTAAAACCAATTAACTATAACATCGTACAATTAATATAATAATTTTTGTTTTCTTACAATCAATTGGCTTACATAAAAATAAATCCATACGTAAGTACATAGTCTGGTATCAATATATATTTATACAAAAATGTCCTAACTATATTATCTCCAACTGGGATTCATAGCATAAACTCTTTGTATTCTGATTATTTGCCCTAACCCATATACAGTAACTTTATCATGGGTTAATTGCGGTAAATGTGCTTTTTGTTTCAGCTTTCTAGCACGCTACTTGGCTACCCCTTGTTATATTCAATGTGGTTTTTATCTCCTTTCTTACCCTTCGTGTTCTCGATCTAGTATACCGGGTCAATTCTTACACGTTTGTTCAATATCTGGTCTGTCTGCAATTTTCATACTTAGCACTTCTCGCTACTATTCATGGTATTCACCCTAGTCTTCAGGAAAAACCCTTCGGGCTAAGTCCCTTGAATTCATGATCTATTCTGATCCCATATCGTAGGGAAAACCTGAAGAATGAACTAGCTTAATTATGACATCCCGACCTCGATCCTTTCATTTTCGTTTGCAAACATTTTAAATTATAATTCTTCTTCACAGCCTTCTTTGGTTGTCGTGGACGATTCCTCCTTTGAGTCGAGATTGGTAGCCTTTCAGAGTACTTAAAACTTCTCTCATCAAGACATCCCTTCCCGTATCCATGGTTTCCGGGGTGTTGCGGCTCTCATTTGCCTCTCGACCTTTTCGACTCTCCTCTATACAGTGACTCTTTCCTGGTGTTAGCGTTTTCCGTCCATCAGTAATACGACTCGTTCTTCCTCTCTCCTATCAGTCCTATGGTTCACGTTCCGCCAGTTCCCTTTCACACCAAGACACTCCATCGTCTATCGTCCTGTTTTATGACACCCGGCTCGAATTTTATTGCTTTTTCCGTCTGTCACCAACTTAGTCCATCCTTCTTAGCTGACCTTTTGCTTGGAATGGTGTAGGATTTCTCGCACTCAGACTGCTTATTTCAAATATTTTATGACTTCATCTGTTAATCTCACAAACAAATTCTCATGTAACTTTGTTTCAACCAAGCAACCTTCTCAAATTCTTATTTCATTCTCCATTCCGACTTATGCAACTCTGGCATATCGGAGAATTCGATTTTACGATCTCATTGTATACCACGTAATTTAATGCTCTTTCCTAATCACCATTTTTGACCGTTCTCTCTACTCTTTTGCTCAAGGCATAACATTTTTATTACGTCAATGGCATTCCACTCGACTCTGTATCTATGCTCTGCTTTCCACTGCTTCAATGGTATCGTTCTACCATCGGTGATCCTATTTCAAAATTATTTTCCATCTCTCTAACCCAAACAATTATTTTATGGTTCCAAAGTTTTCGACTTGGTGCACATTCCTTTCTCATATGATTATACAAAATTCACCTCGTTTGTGCTAGTCTTAGCAATCTCTTTGCTCTCTGCTCGTCTTAAATTCCTTTCCTTCGAATTCTCGGATTGAATGACTCGTTTTCTTTCCATGGTAATCTAATTTGCCAGAACCAAATGAGGTCAAAGATCAGGTTAGCTAGGCCTTCTCTTTCCCACACTGGGATCCTTAAATTTCGATTCCTCATTCTTAGAATTACATCTCGCTTTATTCTGTATCATCGTAATAGGACACCCGGGAAATATTGTTGAATCCTCTCCTAGTACCCTCCTGCAGAAGGAACGACCATCCGGTCTTGTACCCGAGGATTAATATCTCATTTCATTTATGCTCAACCTTTTTCAAGTCACATGAGCCTCTTTCTCATACTCAGACTTCAACGAGTCAATGAGTCACCCAGACTTCAACGAGTCAATGGGTCCCTTCTTTTTCACTCAGACTTCCACGAGTCAATGAGTCACTCAGACTTCTCCCGAGTCAATGAGTCTTTTCTTTCCAGCTAGGTTTAATACCCGCTTGAGTGTTTTCACCGTCGGATATTACTTGTCTTTTGATATTTTCATTGTCCTAATCTACATTATGGCCAGAAATCTCGACAAACTTAATAAAATAAAAAATAATTGAATCAAAAAAAATTTTTGAATATGGAACATTTCTTAAAAATAAAAAAACAAAATTTAACTCTAACTTCTCTACCTGTCTATTAACACTCGTGATCTCATCAAGAACCCCACATTTCAGCCTAGGCCATACTTTGTCCCGTTCTTGTATGAGATCGTTGACAGTTCAGGCGTCCCTGAAAAGTCCCAATTCTCTTTTCATCTCATACTTCTTGCGCATTCATCATTCTCTTCATTCATATTCTCCATCTCAATTATCTTTTCATTCTTAATTCAATCTTCGTGTTCCCGGGTCCTTCGTTATTTTCAATCATCATACTTTCCCGTTAAATGTGGACTTCTTTCAGCCCCTAAAATGCTTTCCGAGTTACTTTTTCTGATCGGCAGTACTCTTTATTAACATCGAATTTCTGTTATAATTCTATCTCTTTCGAACTCGCTTCGGGAATATTAACGGCCGTCCGTCTAAGATGTGAGCCCATGGCCATCATGCTCTATATTCTTTATATTCTTTCCTCTCCCCTGGCATTCTCAGTATCGACCGTCTTCACAATCTAATAGTCTGTAGGTTTTTCCCTTTTTAGTTACTGCACTACTACAGGGCCATAACATTATTTGGACTGTAATTTACTCAAAATGTTCCTTTCGTACCCTTTCTATACTTAAATTGACAACTAACCAATTACAACCTTCTTATTTAATGCCTCTGAACCTTTAGGGTGACCCTACTCAGGGTCATCTTCTTATATTATTCCTTGTCACTGGTATCACTATATCTGTTTATACCTTTTTTAGGGGTATTCTTCGTTGGTACTAAATGGACTTTCTATCCTTCCATACTAACTGTTTTTCTCTTATCAGCTATTAACCTTGGTATGTCTACAGTTCTAATATAGTCGACTCTATCCTTTTAGTCTACTCATATCTTAATTTTACATGGGTCGTCAATTTTCCTGTAAATTGTTTCTCACATTCTAAGCCATATTGGTTAGCCTGTTTCTTTCATTCCTGTGATATTATTAGCGTGGCTCTAATATTAGGTGCCGCTAAACCAAATTACTGCCAATTATAACCATAAATTAGCGAGATATGAGAATAATTAAAAGTCGTTGGGGTAATTTAGGATTAAATGTAAATTACAAGTTGGTTTATTAACTCCTTCAAATCTCTTAACCGATATTCACACTTCAATACCCAGAGCTAATCTGCCCTCTTCTCTTTCCCACTATTCTCTTTCCTACTCTCTGCTACATTTTCCTCTCAATCTTTGGTTCAGTCCTCCAGACTTCCAACCCAAGCCAAGCCATACTTGGCGTCCTTTTTCCAGCCTCTTATTTACAACCTATAGATTATAAACCCTTAATCTATAGGACCGGGATATACCGTAGCGTATACCCGCTAACAATATCTTATCCAACACTCACTCATTTATTATCCTGTTTTAACTTTTAACTGGGCTATTCATACGTAGATTTTATGCACCTCACCCGATGCTGCCCCTAAACTAAAGAAATGTAATTTTTACTCCTTCCTAATATTCCTTAATAAAGTCAATACCTATCTTACCTAACATCCTTTGTTTTTGTGCAATCAATTTATTTCAATCAACTCCCTGCTCACCTAGCTTTAAAAATGCGGCTCTCATATCGTTTCGTCGCTTCTTAGCTGGACAATCTTTGATTACGTGACCCAATCTTCTACACAAATGACAACGAATATGCCCTTGTTGTCCTTTTCTCGCTAATAACAATCCTCTACTGCTCCCTGCTATTGGTTGCTTCGGTACATTCTTGGTGATCATGTCGGGTGTCTGGTCCTTAAGTCTTGGAATCTTTCCTTCTAACTCCCCCTCTATACTCTGCCTAGTTCGCTTGTTTTTAAGTTTAACTTCAAATTTACGCTTGTTCTTGTCGAACGAAATTATCTCCTCTCTCAATTCTTCCTGGGTTAAGTAGGTTTCATTTTCGAAATGAGGCAAGTAATCTGCATTCATATTTTTAATAATGAATCGGTTCAACGTTTTCTCTGGAAAGTTAAGCTCCGCCTCACTATGGAGTTGACATACCCTGTGGAAATAATGTATCGCCGTTTCACGTGATTTCTGATAACATGTTAGAAGACTATCCACATTCTTAGGTGCAAATTCCTTTCTGAAAAGGTCCTTGACCTTTTTCCACCCCAATTCTAAATATCCTGTATACTGAATACCATTATCTTCTGCCCATTTAACTTCTGTGGGCATTGCAACACTCTTAAAGTACCATTTTGCAGCTCTTCCTGTCAGAAATTGTCCCAAATTTCGGGTCTTAGTACGGTCGTCCCAATCAGCCCCCTTTCGTTCGTATGATTTTATAAATTTTTCTGCAGAGCTCTGAGACTCTCCATCATAGTTCGTGATAGGTGCGTCTATTAATGCATCTTCATCTGAATCCTCGGATCTGGAATCCGGTGACCCGTCAGGTATTTCTAATATGCCCGCCCTCACTACGTTGTTTATAGTTTCGCTTCTAAGCCTCTCTCCTACTAATTTATTTAGTGTCTCAGTTATGCTCTTTTCAAGGAACGATTTTAATCGGTCCTCATCAATCCTACCGTCTTTTATAATGGGGATTCGCCCTTCGGCTATGAGTACCCTGCTCTGAATCTCCTCTTCGGTCAATTCTAAACTTTTTGACGTCCCTAATTTAATAACTTCAGGTTCTGCAGTTCCTACATCTTTTAATGTCTGTTCTAACTTATCTTGTTCCTTGTCATTGCTCAAATCTTCGAACGATAGTCTGATCTTATCCATTTTATACGTTAAAATCTCTCAAAAATATCGACCAGTGATACTTATCCTTAAAGAATTTATCCCTCGTAGGTCTCCTCCACAAGTCTGTCCTCTTTAGTTCCTCAGGACCCGTGCTAGAATCCGTAGTCGTCTGAATGTTCTCAAATTTGTCTCGATCTCTCGTCTGCAAGTTGTTCCTCGATAACTGCTGTTCTGTTCCGTAATCTCAATCGTTCTTGCTGTCGACGTAAAAGTCCTCGATAAAGTGCAAGTATTTCTCTTAATAGTTTCTGGTGTCGGCAGGCGAGTACGTATGCCGTTCCGTAAGTCTGATTAATCGCTGATCCCCACCGAACTTGCCAAGCCCTAACAGGACTTAATCTTAACTTTTGTTGCACTTGATTTCCTAAATTATTGTCTTTAAAGAACTTTGAAAAATGTTTTCTTTGCTGGGCAACGATTCGTCTTTTTACTGAAAAGTCATGATCGGACATTCTCATTTTTTTACCATGACTAACAAATCCTTGAACTAGTTTTACCCTCACTCTCCACTAATCCATCGTTATTATAATTAAATTGTCAATCACTTTTAGTTTACTTATCAAGTCACTTTTTATCTAACTTGTCTCACTTCGCCCCCTGAGTTCTAAATTCCGACTTACTTGTCGCGAAATTCCTAGTAATTAAGGGATTCCGTCTTATGGTCTGCGGAATCCCACTTCTGACACCATATTAGCGTTGGGGCAGGTGAGGGTTGATATTTGTGGTCAGACGCCGTAAATAAATCGGACAAATCCAAGTTCCTTGTTTAATTCTTGTGTAAAGCATTTATTCAACTCATTATTACCTATTCAGTGTAGCTAAATACAAACCTCTTATTTATCTCTCTCAACTTTACTCCTTGTCTCTACCCTTCCTCTCTCAACTCTTTCCTCTCCCAGCTCTCCAAGCCTCTTTACTTGTCCAGCTCTCAAAACCTAATAATCTTCTCTCTCGCTTCTTCCGTGTCCCATACCTTTCGTCACCCCACTTACTCCACAAGCATCATGCTCCCCAAGCCCAATAGTATAGGCGTATCTCGGTATATGTGTATAGTCTCCGAGATACGCTCACAATATGGAACCACAATGTATTAATATAATTTTTCGAGCACAAATATTTATGACAATTTAGCTATATGAATTAGGAGCTCATGCCATCAACATGTAGTTAACATTTAATACTTACTTCTTATGGCATATTTTACGGACCTACTATTAGCATGCAAAGTTATGGATTTGTGCTAAGCTATGTGCTATGTAATGTAATGCTAATTATCTGACAAATTAGCACTTCCAGCTTTAATGACACTTGCCGAGTTTTTTGCATACTAAGTGATGTGGTTGACAATGTTTCCATACCGTAAATGCGGGGATAAATCCCCGAATATACCAATTGTCATGCAAAATATCCCTAATCTCCTTGACTCGCCAGGAAAAACTTGCTCGTCCTATATAGTAAGCCCCATGTTAAAGCAATGGACTATAATAGTAAATGCTGCTAATGCTATACATATGTACGAAACGAGTCTTATCCGGCGAGTTAAGTAGCACGGGGACATTACTCCTCTCTTCTATAAAGTTCATCCATGTGCTCGTTGACTCCCCCGGTAAATCTCATTTCCTCTATATGTAACGCGTAATATTTAGTGCATTGCCCGAACTTAAACATATGAAGATGAAATTGCTATATAGAGGACGAAATGAGTTTTACCCGGTGAGTCAAGTGGTATATGGACTCTACCCAAATTAAGTACGCATCACGATCACATATCACAGCCCCCTCGATCCTCGATCCCTATTTGTACAATTGTACTATACCAGTGCGGGGATGGATAATTTATAATTAGCCATCACGTTGAGGTATATAATATTTTATCAGAGTTGAGAAAGTTGAGAGTTTGAGAGATGAGTTTATTTTATTCATGTGCTCGTTGACTCGCCGGGTAAAACTCTAGGAGGGACAGCACGAGCACACTGCACATTGAGTGTGAGTCAGCATTCAGGAATTCAGAGACATTGTGCTGATTGCATTGAGAGCGGGAACAGACTCCACACGCACCAACAACGAACAATAACAAGAAAGACCACCGACGATGCCGACGAAGGAACTCAACGAACAAAAGGAACAAAACGAATAATAATTAATTATTAAACATTTTGAAATGACAAAATTTTGAATTTATACAAAAACCACAGTGTGTAACTCTGCAAAACTGAAATCCACATCCATTCATCATCATAATTTACTTTATCACACACAGTAATTCATTAATTAAAATTTTATTTGAATGAATTTATTTTATTTATTATTCTTTGAGCTTACTAGATACTAGTTGATCATTTGTAAATTCGAAATTGTAATTGATAAATTGATAAATAATTGTTTTGAAGATGTCGACAGAAAAACCAGATTGGGATGGAGAGACGTCCATTGCTGGTCGATTTGAAGTGGATGACTTTGGCGTTGACGTTGACAGTTTCGATACCGTTACGACTCCGATGGTGTTTACAATTTTCCCTCCAGCAGGGGACAGCTGTGCCAGACATCTTCGACAAGCGATCAAAGTCAGTCACGTCACGCTCATGACGTCACGTCATATTCTGTCAATCCTATCTCAGTAATTTTATGATTTACAATTTCTTTGTTCCTATTTTTGCAGACCCGAGGGGGGAAAGTCGTTCCATACGAGAAGAGAGATGAGGATCCCTACACTGTTACGATCATCAATAGCTTGTACTTCAGTAAGCATCCGGAATCGGACATCCTTCTGCCAAACGATGCCTTTGCATACGAATTCGTCTGGGATGTGTATTTCCAGTGCGAAAATGAGGTGGATTTTGGTGCTTATGCGTAAGTTTAGTTACATTCTTTCTGTCTGTGGTCTGTATTATGTATTACCGCTCAAATCACAAATAATCAAAATAGTATTAGGTATTACATATTAGGCGAGTATATGTTGGCTTTACAACAAGGTGAATTAATATTTTCAGTTTCACGACATCAAACTATGAGAAATATGATCCTAATGAGATACTATTTCGTATAGTAAAATGGGCAGATCTTAAGCCTCTTGCTAATCCACCGGAACTAAAGACCTTCAAAGAAACAACAAAGGCGTCGATTAGTGTACCTGAGCCGGTGTCGAAAGAAACTTGCAAAACAACACGCAAAACAGTACCACCGAAGAAAAAACCGAGTCAGAAAGCAGGTGAAGACGGCAATGATACGAGTGATGGTGATGAAGGTTTCGACGGACGCGGAAACTCAGAAAACGAGTCTCACGAAATCAACTTAATCAACTCGCAAAAATTAGCACCCCCACCCAATACTAAGGGAATAATAAGCCCTTCAACTAAAGACGACAAATTTACTCCACGTCTAGCTCAACTGAACAAAGCAGTGGCAGTGGTATTTTCTTCCGCAAGGGGTACTACTGCTAAAACTCGGACTACTGGAAAAATTGTCATGGATCTCCAACGTGTGATTGCAGGGCCTCTTCGAAATGAAGAGGGAGAAATACTTCAAGTGAGAAAAAGGAAGTTAAACCCATCTCGTACAACTACAAATACGTGGATTGATCCATCTGCGGAAGCTGTAGTTAGCGCTCCAGGATCTTCTAGTCAAATTTCTTCTGCGGTTGCTGCAGAAGTAAACTCCGATATTGATCTCGATCCATCGAGTGAGGACGAGGGGGGTCAAAGAGAACACACTGTTACTAACAATAGACGTGGAATTAGTCGAATTATTGATTCAACGCCAAACAAAACGTAAGACGGAGAATAGTTATAATATTTTAAGATAAAATTACGTGGTCATCAAACCAAATATCTAAGTTATGTATTAAATATTAAACGGTTAAAATTTAAATTCATTAACAGGTTTATAACTGTAACCGAAGGTCAAGCCATTTTGGATTTGATATTGGAACGTCAGTGGTTGGGAATGGTTGGTGGAAACGTGGTGTGGCAGCACATCGCCGACAAGCAGCTGTTGGATTTGAGTGTGCCCCGAACTTGGCATTCCTTACGAAATCACTGGATAAAAACGATTGTTAGGGATTTGGAGAGCGAAAAAGGACCAACTAGGTTCCAAATATCGTCAAAGAATCTAAAGCTCTTCAAACAAAGCGTGGCCGACCGTGCCAGACAGAATTCGCGAGGAATCAAGGACGTGCGGTTTTGAACCCCCTTTTATTTGCTGATAGCGGAAGTGATCTCTAACTTAGTCGACCCACAATAATATAATTAGTATATTATTATACCTATGCGTATTAAATATATTTTGAAACATGTTGGTTCGTATACCATATTTCTACTGTCTACTACAAAGGTTACAATACAATGTAAAAATGAATTTGGACTCGACCTTCATTGAAACAACCTTTATAAACTAACCCATACCGAAACGTAGCTGCAATATTTTTTGCTTATTAGTTAAGTTACCAATGTTTTCACGATTTACTTTGGAATATTGAATCTATGGTTTTGAGTTAGGAAATTTTGGCCACTAACTTAACGAAGCTCAGGTAGAAGCTTCTTAAACTTAATATTAATGTTGGCAAGAAAAAGATGAAACAGGGCAATAAATAATTGAAAATGAGGAATGGATGAAACGTGGCAAGGAATTACTTTTTCTAGGCAATAAAAGAATGTATCGTACAAATAAAAAGATGCCATATAAAATTGAAATTAAATAAGATAAATGTTACAATAACACGAGTCAAGATGATTTATTAACGATGAAATAATTTCCAATTGAAAAATGTAAGTATTTACTGCACAATAAGGGCCTTTTTTGCCATTGCAGGCCTACTCCGCTTACGTTTTTGACCGATTCGAATTGTTTTTACAATGCCTTTTGAATGAACTGATGAATAGGTATAATCTCTCTCGATAAGTGGCATCATCCTTAATGACTCTATTAGTAGCCTCCAATGCGTTGTTGGTACTGGGGTAACCAACGGCTTCACCTGTTTCACTAGATGTTGATCACGGAAATAATCCATGAAATCTGTAACGGTATCCGAACTCCATTTATGCATAAGCAATAAGCAATAATGAAGCAGCTTCAAATTCTCCTTCAGTTCTAGCTTCCTGAAGAAAGGAGATGTCCTTTCGGATTTGGATTCTGTCTTCCTTCGATTTAGGTGTTCGATTTAGATCAAGGATAACTTTTTGTCCATGTTCCTGATTACGTGTGCCCAACAATGTACCCTTCTATGACGTTCTCCAAAAACTGACCTGAACCCATTTGTGATGGCATCAGGACTATCAGCTATTAAAATTTTAGGGGCATATTCAGGACCTGCTGCTGTTTTTAACGTCTGGAATAAGAATGAATATTCGGTCTCGTCTACATTTGATGCAATTCCAATTCCAAACTAAAATAGCCTTCCCCAGTACAGTACCAACAAGGCATTGGAGTCTACTAAGAGAGTCATTGTCATTAAGGATGATGCCACTTATCGAGAGAGATTACCTATTCATCAGTTCATTCAAAAGGCATTGTCAAAACAATTCCAATCGGTCAAAAACGTATGATATGGCAGATCTTATTAACGTGCGTACAGATCTTGTTTGAAGTAATATTTACAAACTATTATATACAGTTAGTTGATTGATGGATTGATTAAACAAACTATAAACAAACTTTGGTTTAATTTGGAGGGCGACTTACATCTAGATTTACAAGTGCATCCGTCTATCCCCTTCGTATATTTTTATTCCCCAGTCGAAGTCCCATGCCCCAACCTTTCTAAGAAACAAGTGTCAGTGACACTGTCTGGGTCAGACAGAAGTTGACACATACTAGGGGCGTGAGGTTATCGAAGTAATTGGCGGAACAGTGGATTTTGATAAAGTCTGACGAGAGGGCCATTTTCCTGAGCCAAGTCCTCCGCCGATACCGAGCCGACTTCCGGAACTTCGTGATGAAGGTCTTGGATTGCGCGAAAACACCCGCTCCGATCTGAGTGATCGAGATAACCTTCAAGTTCAAAGAATTTATTTTATGTTATTTCTACGACATCTTGACCATACGTAATTCGATATCTCAAAAATACATACTAGCAAGGGGTTCGGATATTTGAGTTGATTTTTACCCGGTTTTCAGGGTTTAAGGACATACCGTTAGCCCATCCAGGGATAAGAGGGGGAAGAAGGCAAATCCGGGCATCGGGATGTCCTTGTGCAATTTAATGCAAGTGTAGAGGCCGATGATGACGACGGAACAGGCGGCCGCGATCTGACTCGGTGCGAAGACCGTCGAAATCACGAAGTTGTACAGCTTCGCAAATACTTGGAGATGACGGTAGAGTTTGAAACAGAGCTGGTTCTTGTGGTCTTGGTTCCGGAAACGCTTCGAGAGGCGAGCATTCGTCCCTCTGTTTCAAAATTAGGAAATGTACCGGGATTCTCTAAATAGTTCACCCACTCCGAAATAAGATCCCCACCCTAGTGTGGGAAATACTAAATTATGACGTTTCGTCGATAGTTTCTAAAATTTTTATATAGCCTTAATTTCCGATTCATTTGGCATAATAAATATCTACCTATCCCCCGGAATAGAGCTAACCCCGAAATAAATCCCCATTCATTTAAGGACTTGTTTGCACTTCAAATCAGCATTAACCAGGGATGGGGCTTTATTTCGGTCGGAAGAGTTTCTTCTCGATCTCGGAGCCAATAATGCAAAGTGAGGACTTATTCAAGGGGAACTTTAATCGATTTTAGGACGATTTTTGGTATTTCCAAAACAATTGTACCCATCAGAATTCGATATCTGATAAGAAATACATTGGAAAACATAACAGCCCAAATTACTATCAAAGACGAATTAATCAATCTTTCAAATTAAGGAAATTTTTCACTCTTGAAATGCCACAAATTATTTAAATCAATTTACACAGAACTATCAGAGTAAAGTACAATTGGGGGACTTATTCCGGAGGGAACTTATACCGGGACATTTAGCGGACACGACGGGACTTACCGAATAAGTAACTGGACATAAAAGTCCAAACACTTGAGTCCCAGCCCAAAGACATTAAAGGAGAAGAAGCAGGAGGGGGCAATAGCATGGAACCACATCCAAGTGTCAAAGGTCAAAATGGCCAATCGGATCGGGGGGTCAGGGGTCAAACATCGGGTCAAAGTCGCCTTGTAGAGGATGTAGCCGAGATGCGGGGGCTTACAGGGATCTTTGAGGATCATCGTCGACATAAAACCCGGGAGTCCGAAACTGGACAGGGTTCCGATTACGATGAAGACCTTACCGATCAAATCCCCAGAGGGTCGGCTTGATTTTGAAGCTGAAATCAATATGTTTAACTAGTCCAAAATCATCCCCTCAAGTTCATTAGGTAGTAAAGATTATTATGTCGAAAAAGCCTATTTTTAGCCTTCGATTGGATTCATAAATTGTCAATTATAAATGAAGCTTTGTTATAAACTCCAACAAAACAAACAAATGAAATAATATACTCTGATTTGACCTTTTGCATATTTAATCCCTAAAATGACAAACAATGTCCAACGATAATTTATGTAAGGTTTTGACTTGAGACTCAGAACATGTCCTATAAAACTAAACTGTTTGAGATGAATAAAATATCTACCCGGAAATCTAGAAATAGATCCCCGTAATAAATCCCCACCATAAATTTATAACGATTCATTTTCTCCCATACCAATTTAAAATCTCAAAATCATGTACGGAAAAACCAACAGGCAACGGAGGGGTTTATTTCATGATTTACGGTATTCCTCAAGACTCAGCAATTCAATGGTTTTATTTGTGTTGTATTAGGTAGATAAGGTAGATTTAAAGATTTTAACCTTTTAACCACCTAAAAAAATCCACATCTTAAATACGACATACTATTGGCATCGGGCCGATTCGAAATTAATCCCCATACCACACCCACTTTGCTTAATTACGCTCCGTAAATAATAAAACTTTATAAATCGCACATAACCCCCAAAAGCATATTTCATCCGACATCCCGTCGCAATATGTTAATTGGCATTTAAATGGACTTATGAAATATGACAAATCCAACGCTCCTTATTCCAGTTTTTCCCTAGAAGTATGAACTTATGATCTTATGATATAAAAAAATCGAAACCTGGCCCTAAAACATTTTCCATCCGGTCACCGGTATCCCATCGCATCTCGCATTTTGTTCAGTATGCATAAACTCTTTTTATATTATGACAAATTCGACGTTCCTGTTTTTTTACAATTTCATCGCAAAATTTGAAAAAAATTCGAAACCTGGCAAGAACTGTTTCTCAAAGTCGATGTATGAATTGAGGAGCAGTGCCCCCTCGGCTTCTTTTTTCCAGAACGTCATCCTCATGAGACTCGTTGCAACGAAGCAGACGAGGAAGACGAGGCCCAGCATCTTTGCGGAGCTGGAGTTAAGGTCGATTGTCCTCACGAAGTTGACGCTCATCAAGAGAGTGTAGAGGGACTGAAGGGCCACCTGGAACTTGCAGAACATCAGCTTGTACTTTGACCCCAGGACCCGGAAACGCCCTAACTTATCGTCCCATTCGTATGGAACTGTGGCCAGAAGGTTGCAGACTTTAAGCTGACGCTGGAAAGAATCAAGAGATTATGTACCCGAGCTTATTTCGGGGGTGGGGACTTATTTGGATGGTGAGTATATGATTTACAAATAAGTTACACTAGTTTTTGTCAATAATTGAGGGGTTTCTTGACTACCATTTTTAGGGGAGGCATATTACAGGGGTGCAACTATTTTAAAGAAGTTATTTAGGGGGTAGAGTTAAACCGGGGGCCTAAATCATGATTTAAGTTAGAAGATTAGGAAATGCTCTGGATTGTTCCAGTGAAATGATAAGAATATACATATAATCGAACCATTGCATTGTTCCTAAAACCAGATAAGGATTTTTGAAATAGTATATTAGGGAACGTTTGTATTTCTGAAACTGTTTTGTGAGATAAAAAATGTTCGGGGACTGAACGAAAATTCGTTTCATTTCAGGAGCAAGAATTTTGGACTGATTTTCTAAAAAACAAACTTTTTTGATTCCAAAATTCGGAAATTCAGAAAATTTCAACTCTAGTTCTTTGTCCTGTTTTGTGCTAAAAATTACCTTAAAGTACGGAAGAAGGTTCGTAAACATCCTTTCACCTTTTTGGAAAAATGAACGACTCATCCTTCACAGAATTTGAAACACTGAAATCCTGAAATACGAATGTGTTTTACAAGCTAGAAATGTTAATTACACTGTCATTAAGTCGAAGACATCAAATGTCGACAAGATTGTCTTTTAGAAATGTCGACACGATTTTCTTTCGACAACCTCGACCGACGTACAAATGTCAACTCTTGAAAGTGATAGAACCCGTCTGAGCCAACTGCTTTCTCCGTCTCCGATATTGTATTAATTTTATTTGCTTATATGAATTATAGTTGCTTGTATTTAGACATTGTTTGCCCAACTTGTAACAAGACGTCCATTAATAATCCATTACAAGTCAGACGTCCTTTGTCAATACGGAGAGAAAGTGCGTACGGAATAAGCGCCCATGGGCAGTAATTTTAACCCCGACTGATCTGACACTGTATGGATTAGGACAGGTGTGTTAAGAATGGGGAGTCGAAATAACTGCCCATGGGGAAGTATTTACTTCCTTGCTATTTTGACAAGATACACCCACGGATGGGAGGTGGGGATTTATTTGGGGGGGGGGGCTTATTTAAAATTTTACGGTGCTCGGTTAAAACGACGTCAAAGCATAAACGTGTCATAAATGCCCTCAACAAGGGACGATGACGAAAGTGACAGTTTACTATGGAGAATCTATAATCAGGTCGAGAGGCCTATATGCCTAGTTTCTTCGATTAATTATGAACGAGCTTCGACAAATAGACGAGGCTTGGATGGATGGACCGATTACAGAGTTTCCTCCATGTATTTTATAATAGAGCCCGAAATAGAGATTATATCGCTCGAGGATATGGATAATCTTGGTTCGTAATCTTAATTAATGACCTATAAGCCTATTGCGAAAGAAATGGAATAGTCTTAGAATTCTCCGAAAGAAATGACACTAAAATTGTCGACAAGTTGGCGAAAGACAATTCGGCATAATTGTCATAATTTCAGCTTTTAACTAATTAATGATGGACTTGAATATTTAAAACTGTTTAAATGGCGAGATTTTCAAAACCAGTTTTACATCATCAATTAATTGGCTACTTTATTTTCTGATTAACATTCAAATGTGGACAGGGCAGGGTATAATAATTGGATTGGAACCATGAACTTTGATCGTATTTTATATGAATCCTGACTAATCCTGAGATCCTGATTTATTCATTCTCGTATGGAATATGGAATCATGGGATAAATTATTAACTAGCCTCTTGTTCTATGGGATATGCGTATGAATTTGTAATTTTTTTTTGTTTTGAACTCCAAATGCCTGTTGTCCTAAAATGCGATGATCTTTGTCTCGGTTTTGTCTTGAGATGTCAAGATAGTAATATGACAGAATGAAAGTCGAACGAAAGGTCGAAATGTGTAGCTTCCGGATCGGTGATATCTTGAATGAAATTGCAATAGGTTGAGTATTGACTATCAATGTTTTTTTGGCTGTCAACAACATGTTCATCCAAATACGATGCAAGAGAGTTCTTATGTTCTGATACTCTGGAAATTCTGTTGACTTCATATCAAGTACAAGTTCATTAAAAGATCATCATCATTTAAAAAGTGGGAGTCAATTGATGATTAAGTTAATCGAACCATTTTCAAGCAAATTGAACCATTCAAAGCTCTCGTGATATTACGGGACTCTTCATTGCACAGAGTTTTTGCGTTGAACACTTCAACAGAAATGTATACAGGTTTCAAATTACAAGCCCCATGGGGACTTATTAAGGGATGGTCAGTATTTAACGTTCTAAAATCTAACTAATTTTAACGTGAATGCTTTTGGTTTTATTTCCATTTGGTCTTAACTCCGTTAGTTCATCCATATGAATGTAAGTTGTGATTTGAACAGGAATTCTTACAACGTTAACTTATAACAAACATTTAATTAAATACTAGAAGGTGAAGGTACGGAGGTTTTTAACGAGCATTATATTGAATCTTGACAATTACAACTCTAGACAGAGACAACACATCAAACTATGTAGCTGTTATACCTAACTAAAGCTTTGGTACTCCTTTAAACTTAAAATTGCACATGAACGGTTAACAACACTATTTAATTTGTAATGTACAACTAATAATATCATAAATACGGTTGTACTTATATACATCGATAACTTCAAAGCTCCGACTTTCAAGACTCGAATAATCCGCTAAAACGGAACGAAAAACTACGTCCCAAAAGCAACGAGCAATACTATCATAAGAATGGTTAAGATAACACAGGCGACTAGGAAAACACATTTCCGGTTCCGTTGTTGATAATTGGCCGCCTTTTGAAGATGCTTGACCCCCTCTTCGACCTTGACATGGGTGTGCTCGACGTTGAAATCAATTCTGTCGACCATCCCAGCCTGTTCTGTGACCATTGAGGCCAACTCTCGGAAAATCGTATTTAGGTCCATGATTGACTTGACAACTTGTTGCACCTCCCTCTCTCTTTCCTGGAGATGAACGTTGTCCTCTTCAAGGGCAAGCAACTGTTGTTGTGTCCATTCCTGGTTTCGATGGACGTTGCCCTGTAATTAAAATAAAATTTAGATAATTATCGTGTCATATTCATGTAATGGCTGTCGACAGTGTCGACAGTAAGGAAAGTGACACATACGTCGGAGGAGACTAGGAAATCCTGATCGTAACTATAGGGTCCGGAATCATCGATGAGATTAGGCACATCGAAGTATTGATTCGACATCTCTTCTCTGGCCGTAATTTCTGAAATGCAGTGTCAAGTATTATAATTATACATTCTCGACAATCATGAATTATTGCATAAAGTAGGCGTAGCATCCTTATTATTATCAAATGTAAGGCTAATCCTTGTTTTTGCCACCAAATTACATCTTTCGCTTTGACATTTGTCCAGGAATTACATTGTGAGAATAATTGTCACAAAACCACATTACTCACTTCTAAGATAAGTTCCTTGACTAGAACGGAAGGTCGTGGAAATTTCCTGGAGACATTGGATAACGGACTTGATTACATTCTCCTTCAGCCTTTTCTCACTCCAAGATGACCTCTGACCCTTGGCTTGCATTTGCTGTACGATTCGATGACAATTTGAAAATAGCTGGAAAAATATCGACAAAAACAGGATGTTCAGTAATCTACGGCAATTTCGACATGTTTTATGGTTAGTAAATATATATACCCTGGTAATAGCCTGTGTCAACTCCTCGATCTGATGTTCCGTGGACGTGTCGTCGTCGAAAGTGGGCCTCTGGACATGTTTGTTCTGCAGGAGGTCAAGTTCCTTCGTCTTTTGGGAAATGAGGGTGGAATTATAGCGAATGTCTTCGAGGTCATCAATCCACGGGGGTGGAACACTGAGATATTCGTCATGGTCTCTGCCCCCACTGCCCCCAAGCTCGATATCCTCTTCTACTATCAAGGGCCGCCGTTTTATCAAAGCTACTCGGTCAGAGGATGATTCTGCAGTCTGTATAAAAATTAAATATTAATTGTCTGTCTACTAACTACTAGTCTATTTATTGTGTATTTACGATTTGTAGTTTAAAATCAAAAATGAAATAAAACTGACCTGTTCGTTATAAATCTGCCGACTTTGAATGGAATTGTTTCTCATGAGAATGAAGACCTCCGTCAGATTTCTGGAGACCATCTTTTATCTTTTATCTTGGAAGTTTCAAAATCTATTAAATTTTGATGTAAAGTTCAAAGTTACAGTTTGCAGTTTACAGTTTGCAGTTAGTTTTTTAAAAAACATTTAATAATTTTAGTCCTCCTCAGTCCTCAGCCTCTTTTATGTTTTGGTTTTATTCCGACGATTGTTTTGTTGGGTGGGAAAAGGACTGGAAACTGGAACTGTTGAACTGGTCGATGTGGATGATATATGGATATATGGAAATATCGATACGTCGACAAGCTGAGTTGTTGAACTTTAACTCTTTGCTACGCTACACAGAACTACAGATAGCGAACCACTGTTAACGCTTCAACTAATGTTATGTTTTCTTTCTTATCGTGTATCGAGTCCCACTTTAGTCCCACTAATTTAATATCAAATCTAAAATGGATTTCGGATTTAATCTAATCCACGTATTTTTCCTGAGAGGGTTTTTTCCTCCTATATTTTGACACAATTTTGAACCAGCTGCTTCCCACGAGAGATTTGCTTAGGGCCGTATGTATAATATGGTGATGAAATGGAGATGAATCATACAATAAAATCATTTTAATGCAAATTGCAAATGCATTTTGTTGTTTACACCTAGTTTAATTGCTAATTACTTATAGAAGTTACATTAACTATTTATTAAAAATTAAAAGCTATTAATAAAATTATAGTAAAGATTGAGTGATTTTCTGGGAGTCTGTCTGCTTCTCTCTCTCTCACACATATCTCCCAGAGTTTAAAATTGCAAGGATAGGGAATCCCGTCTGCTCCTCTCTCACACACACATCTCTCAGAGTTTAACATGGTGCAGTATAGGAAATCCAGTCTGCTCCTCTCTCTCACACACATCTCCCAGAGTTTAACATTGCAAGGATAGGGAATCCCGTCTGCTCAGTGCTCCTATCTCTCACACACATCTCCCAGAGTTTAACATTGCAAGTATAGGGAATCCCGTCTGCTCCTCTCTCTCACACACATCTCCCAGAGTTTAACATTGCAAGTATAGGGAATCCCGTCTGCTCCTCTCTCTCACGCACATCTTCCAGAGTTTAACATTGCAAGTATAGGGAATCCCGTCTGCTCCTCTCTCTCACACACATCTCCCAGAGTTTAACCGTGGAACTTGGAAATCAGTAAAATATGCTCAAAAGCCCATATAATTTGTATCCAGTTTTTTTATTAAAAAAATCTCGTTATGAATTCCATCGAGATATTGCATTTATGAAGAATTTATCTCCGAAACGCGTAGGAAAACTAACTGCAAATAAGCCATATTTATTCAATAAAACCCCTGAAAACCCGATTTATTTTCCGGGCTTTTACTAAATAAACGCTTCTTGGACATGCGGTGTTTTTTCAGATGCTGCAATAAAATTTCTAAATGAGAAAATGCTATGTACTATGCTTGCGGATTGTCTTACAAATTAACATGAAAAAATAGAAGTGTAAACCAATAAATCTACAGTGTCTGTAATTTTATATGATATTGCACATAAGTAAGAAAGCTTTTATTTATCCAGTTTACAAAAACCAAGAATCAAGTTAGTTACATGTTTAAAAGGTCTACAAATTAATTCCTTCAGCTAACTTTATGTTACTGTGGATTAAGACAAATTAAGCATTTAAATTATAATTAAAACGAGTTGTTTTTTTAGTATTATAAATGCTCAAGTCGACGCCTAGTATTTAACTTCTAATAAAATCCATATTTACTGAAATAAGTCCACACCCCGGAATAAATTCCCCAGTCCGGAATAACTTCCCGTTCCATCCTTTCAATTAAGACTGCCCGGGGGTGTCTTATTTCAGTAGATACTGTAAAACTGTAATATTCTTCGGGCACATTAATTGAACAATTTAGAACATGTTAGACTGCAATTAAAAAGCTTAATTAGATTATACTATATATATATACTAGTTGCGGGGTCTGTAAAAATTGATCATTTTGCGATCACGGATCAATGGTTGGGGTCATAGTATGGCACAATGTACATTTTACACAAATAGTATTTGGATAGTTCAGTTTATCATAATAGGCAGGCAGATAGCTTCTTCTGTGGAAACTTTTGCTTTCAAGCATTATATTATAGGTGTATATAAAGATTAACTAACTACTTAATTAATTAACATGTGATTAAATGGTTACAAATACATTTAACTAACCTTGCTAGACAGACTAATGAGTATTGCTAAGTTTTGTGAGTTCTATTGAAAATTGTTCTGTTTGTGAGTACATTCTTTGCAAATTGACGGTTTTTCTAGCTCTACTGCCAAAACGGTTTTAAATTTGTAGCAATTAAACAGATATTAGATAAAAAGTCATTTAAAACAACAACACGACATTATATTGAGTTAAAAAGATTCATAATTTAGAGACGCTGAGTATCCTTAAAATAGTCAGAATTATTTTTAAAAGCTGAAAGACTACAAATACGTAACTTATTTTGATATTTTTTTCGTTAATTTGTTTTCTTCGATGCAACTGGTAATCAACATGATATTCACTAACTAACTAACAACACACCTGTTTATATGCTGTATCTAAATTCTAAATTGAAGAAACGAGTGAGTGTTGAAGCGGTTATAAAGCTTTGATTTCCGAGTTCCGATTTGGGATCGAGAAATCGAAAATCAAATGAGGTACAACTGGTACAAAGGTATAGATAGTGCAGGTGCTTGTGGTATCCTGGGTCAAAGGTCAAAGGTCACCCTCAGAGGTCAAGGCAAGGGAGAGCTCTAAACCCGACTATTTCATCAAGTATTTAACTATTATGTCGACGAGTTAATGGTTTTTTATCGCGTTCATTGATTCGTCGACTAAAATTCGACAGATCGTTATTACAAAGTCGTATTTTAAGGAATGAAACGATTCACAGTTTGGAATTCACTCCTTTGTCAAAATGTCTAAAGGTCAAAGTTGAGTCAAGTTTGGTACGGGGCTAAATGAGCTTAATTGTCGAAGTACCGCATTTCTCTAAATAAATCCCCAGGGGATGTGTGTAAATGAGGGTGAGTCTCTATTCCGGGGGAATTTATTTTCCAAGAACAAAACGGTTCAATTGCCATCAAAATGTGAACAATTGTTTTTACAAATTCTAACATCGAAGCGCATGTAATTTTATTTTGAACGTGCACGTTCACCTTGCCGTAATTGTTCAATAAACTCATATCAATTTTTAATTTCATCGTCCAATTTAAGTGTAATTAAGGTTTCCAGGCTAGAATTTCCGGTTCAAATTTAACTCTCTCAAAACATGGGAATCAATTTCTCGGAGGTAAGTATTTAAAGAATTACGATATGTCCCCAAAAATGCTCAACGTTTCGATATCTCAGAAATACTCGTCCAAACTGGTGTCAACCCAGTAATATCTCTAACTTTAAATTTCAGACAATTTATAAGGAACGATTAAAGTGTTATACAGAGGTACGAAAAAGTTGTAAAATTCTTTGAAATTCTAATATTTTCGAAACCGTCACAGCCAAATTTCAAAATTTCAGTGCCATTAGGGAAACGAAGTCATCAGGGCCAGCAGTGGGGAAGACCTTGTCCCCCTTCGAGTCCTCGTATTGCCCCACGTAAGTTCGACCTAGTTCCGAAAACCCGAATTTCTCGCCGATTTTTCGGGCGAAGGGACTGGAGAAAACCCCGTCGACAGCCGAGTAGCCCTTGTCCTTGAGGAGAGCGATTGACCGTCGGTACATCTCTGTTCCCAGGCCCTGGTTCCGGAATTCCCTGTCGACGGAAATGGTGACGAATGTCGCCATTTCTTCGACAGCCAATTTTTCGAAAACCCGGGACTCCTCCTGCAAATTCACGCAGAAGGGGATCATTTTATGGAGCTCTTGGGAATGAAACACTTCCATGTTTGGGGCTTTGGCATCACGAGTCATTTCACGCATTAGCCGCACCCCTGCCACCTGAAACACATAAGGAATCATTTAGGCCTGGAATAAGTCCTACCGGAATAAGTCCCCACATTCAGGAGTTCTAGGGTACCGAGATTTGTGGTAGTTTCAATCTACGACGGTAATAAATGGCTTCGGAATTGGGAATTAATTCTGGGTAGGTGGTGTTTTATAAGAAAAATGTAGCATTTTTATGGAATTACTGTCAAAGCTAATTAAAAGTTCCATCAAACAACATCTGAGGTTTTGAATTTTTAAAAATTATCATTCAAATTTAATTGAATGATATTCAGTACCTAAAAATATACCTAAATGACACAAGATCTGTTGAAATCTTTCAAACAAAAAACTTGTATGTGGACGATAAAGCATTTTAACTTTCGAAATACTATTCTACAATTCATCGACATTATTAAACATTCGTCGACATCGAAATCCCAATTACCTTATTACTCTCCTTATGAATGACAAAGAAACTGAGATTCTCCTCCATGAATTGCAAAGCCAAGTAATCGAGTTCACTCTGTTTCGCTAGCGAGTTCCCTGCAAGTCGATTCAGCAACTCGTCGACGTACAAATTCGCCCTAAGATGATCCAGGATGATCGGGTAGTAACTCGTGTCGGCCATTCGAAACACGAAATTGTTCCAGTCTCCCTCCACAATATCCGCCATGATAATGTCAATACGTCGATGAAAATAAGTCACAACTTGTCGACAACAAACGTCGAAACTCCCGGATTTTAAGAAAACGCTTGTAGTCTATTAAAGGGATTTTAATGCACGAATTAAAACTAGGTTAATTGGCACGAGAACTAACTATTACAGGCTTTCAAATCCCAACAACTAGGGCATTTTAAATGCATTTTAAGTGAAATTCGACTAAAATTAACACAATTCAAAAGACAGTAACAGCTCAAGACGATTTTTTAACTTTATTCCTAGAATTTTGAGGTCTTAAAGAATTGCAAACTAGTATTGATTACAGAGCAATTATCCCATGAAGTAATTACACTTGCTATCGATCCTTGGGATCTCATGGAATTGAGTATTTTAAAATTGCAAGGGAATTAATTAAAAATTAATGCGTATTTATTGATCGGGGAAAGTCAGATTTGTAAGAGAAAGTTTGAGTCCCGCTAGGATACAGTCACAACACAACTTTGGGCCCTCTCTCCAAAACTTTCCCCGCAAATTCGGATCTTTTTCGGGGATTTTTCTATATCAACTCAAAGGGAAACAATGTTCAGAGTATACTAGTCCATTGACAGACTGATCTGATACCCGGGACTCTTTCATGTTTTTGTTTCGGTTTTTTCCTGTTTTTCAGGGAGAGATTTGGGTGCCTTTAGAAGTCGTAACAAGTAAGAATAGAGATGGGCCCGAAGTTCGGGAAGTTGAAAGAAAAATCCGGGTAGTTCGGGGTTGCTTGTTTTTTGGAGGTGACATGGACTTTGGAGCAATTTGTCCAGGTGACAGGTTCCCACTGGTTGCTCCGAAGCTAATCCAGCTCCGAGTCCAAGGGATCAAAGGATTAGATCGATTAGCAAAGTTTTGCTGAGAGAAACGTCTCTAATTTTTATTTCCGTTGTTTTCATCTCGGGTTTCAATATGTCTATGTAATTAGGGATCGGTGAATGAGTCCGGAAAATGTAAATAAATCCGAGCTTTTCCCGAATTCAGGCAAAATAACTCAAATATCGATAACAAAATGCAAACTTGAAATATGACATCCATATTTATATGCAAAATATGCAAAGAAATCCAAAAATACTGTATGGTTTCAACAGGATTAATTATAGCGTTACAGCTTAATATTTAGTTTAAAAAAATCGTGTTAATTGTAGTTATAACCGAAACTTGTTTTAGATTAGAGTGCCTCAAAGAGTGAAATATATGCATAATATACAGCATATTCATGAGATACTCAAAATGATGGAAAAATATTGATCTTACAATTAATTACTGTCAATGTTGTAGGACGTAGAATCTCGAACAGAAGTAAACACTGTTTTGCATGGATTTCCATCACTAAATATAATTTGTAAAAGAAGAACTGAAAAACAAGGTGGATTAAATTGCTCTAACGAATCTCAGGTTGCAAAACTCGATTTTTCCATCTCTGGTACAACTGGTACAAGGTACAATTTAATTTGAAACAGACTCAAGCCTCACTGTTGGATTATTTTCCAGAAATATCAATTATAATAATAAAAGAATTAAGGAATCTGTTGAATAGGAACTGTATAAAGTTTCTTTTATAAGTTCATTAAAATTGTCTATGTTCTCGATTTCTTGAAAGATTATGTCATTCTAAAGTATTATATTAAATAGGATGATGACATATTGTTCCACAAACTATTAAACTATGAATATAATATGTCTTACTTACTCCGTACTCTGAGTCTATGACAATTAAATGTAAGGAACAATAAGCTGTATTTTTATGAACTAACTAGTGTATATGGATCTGAAAGCTTTTGTAACATTTGAAACTTATTTTTAGTTTGCTTTGTTTTGAGGAAAATCCTTGCTGAATTGCAATACTATAGTCCATTCCTTCAATGTTAACTCCCTATTTACTGTTGGGTTAAATCCAAAAAGGTTCCAAAAACTCCAAAGGTTCCAAAATGTTTTTGAATAAGCCAGTATGCGATTAAACGATAAACATATCAGCATGGACGGTTTATGGTGTTTCCCAATTTTAAAATTTTTAATAGCACTCGTATCTGTTACAAATATTACAATTCAAACGTAATGCTTTTAGTATTTACTGTAGTTGCTTCAATGAAGATTATTTTATTTTTAAATAAAGGCCGGTGTTCCATTTTAATAGCAATCGTTAGCTTTTCAAGAGCACATTAACTTATAATTTAATTATGGCTAAATACTTTCGAAAACAATATGATGTTTATAGCGTTTATAAAAGAAACATTTGTTTTTAAAGTTTATTAAAAATACGTCGACGTATTGATAGTTTGAATATGCCAATTAGTAGCATTTTCCGTTTTCCCTCTATTTCCACATAATAAATAAGTTTCGAAAAACTAAGACTAATTATTACAATTTTAAATTAAACTGGTTTTTAAATCCGACCTCATAAAGCGGTCTCGAAATCAGTTCCTGTCTGCTAAACGGTATTTAAAACAAATTTAATTACTTTGGCTCAATAAAGTCACAAGCGTTTAATGAAAGATCCAAAACCTTACTCTTACCTCAATTCTTATAGCATTTTCATATAAATCTAAATATATAATCTCGAAAGTGGAATAAACTTTGAAGTAAACTTGAGATCTGCTCTGAGGATTCGAAAATATCTTGTTTTTTAAATTGAAGTTCTGATATACTCCTACCTGTTCCTCCTAAATTTCTAATTTTTGCATGGACTATTGAGTAGGTTCCATTTCCAACTGAACCAATTCATCTACAGTAAATTGACTATCCATATTAGATGACCCTTGACCTTCCGACGAGCCGGGGTCACTAATAAAACCCTCCCGTTCAATTACGGTCATAACCGACGCATCTGCAGCCAGGCTGTCCTCTTCCGTATCAAAACTATTATTACTACTAAATGATATTCTGGGGTCATCGGGGTCATTGGGGTCATCATCCCGGGTCATTTCTTCTTCCTCTTCGATGGGGGAGCTGGGCTTTCCAAAACTGTCGTTCGTTTGACTCTTGGCTAACCGACTGACTTCGTAACTTCGGGTGAGGAAGCTACTGGCACAGGACGAGGGCTCTGACACTTCCGCGATTGGCGAGAAATTTGGCCCGTAGGGGATATGACAGGGTGACGGGATCCTCCGGGGGTTGCTACGGATCAGAATTGACTTGATTTGGTCCCTCTGAGACTCGTCCACGTTTTCGGAGGAATCGGAAGGGTTTGTGGAAATTTCTGAAAAAAATTGGAAATTTTAGAACGATTTTCATGGAAAAATTGTCTAAGAACTTTTAGTCGAGTGCCGAACAGGCTCAAAGAGGTTAACTAACGTTTGGAGGATGGGTCGTCGGCCTGAGTTTCGATGACGATGTCGTCGAGAGGCTCTTCGTCCACGAGTTCGTCCCTTGAGTCCTTCCCGTTGTCACATCGGACGAAGATGAGGCAAAATAAACTGAAGAAGAAGGCCGTGACACCGATTTCCAAGAGACCAGGCACAGTTGCGAATAACGAAACGACCATGAAGACCACACCCAGGAATGTGATTATTGCAAACATGTGGAACAATGAGATACCTTTCGCATTCTGAAAAAACAATAAAAATATCGACATGTATTCCCCATCTCCAATTATTTCATTAAAAAATCCAACAGTTACCGAAATTGCAAAAAAATACGGCTATAGACACTGGCCCGTTAACCTATTTAACACCTTAGCCCGTTAAGAGAACCGTAAGTTCCAGGCACTAAATATTAACCTCAATTACTTAATTTCTGCCCGTTTCATTGAGAATAGCTAGATTTAAGAGCTATAAATAAACTCGTCGATGCATCGACGAGTCAAATGACCCACCTTAGCAGAGGCAAATGCACGTCGTCGCTCATCCCACTTGTCGACATACCAAGGGCTCTCGTCCTCACTTATCGAGAGGTCGCCGTTTGGGAAGCCCCGATGGAGTCTACTTCGACGGCTTTGTTCCAGTCGATGCTTCCGTTTTTGAGAAAGAAGCCTTGCAGCGTGCATAGTTTTTTATTTTTACGGAAATAAATGGGTTTCTTCATAAATTGTATCATTTGATACTATTTCTCTATAAATATCACAGCGAAATTAAATAAAAAATATTCTTTAAATGAGATTTCTTGTCGCAAGAATCGCTTTCCGACCTAATTTATTGCATTTTTTGGTAAAAAAACGAACTTATTGTAGTTATTTCGTTGTATTCGGAGAAACTGACTGAAACGGGGGCTTGGGCTTTAAATCTAAAGGGTTGAGTATTTGATTTATTTTTTATTCAGGACATTTTTGGATTTGAAGTGCTTTTAATCAAAATTTGGAATTACTATTCCATTGTAATTGAAGATCGGAGACGAAGACGTAGTTTTGTCCGATTTTTCTCCTATACTCTAAATTGTTGAATATTATTGACTATATAGGGCCGAAGTGTTGAAATGAACACGGCTCGTTCGATGTTGTCCCTTTGGACTTGAAATTCGGGGTTTGTGGTTTCGCAAAGAGCCTAGGAATCGGGTTCAGTCCATTTTCGCCGAAGACCGAATTTCGGGTTTTTCGGAGTTATATTCGTATATATTAGTAGGGAATACTACAAGAGAGTGTTGACTCTGTCTGTGAGTCTTGGGCCCGTGGTGGCAGAAATCGGGGCCCTTTTACTAGTAAAGTTGGATCGATAGGGGCTGTTCGTGTCAAATTTTCCGGAGCCATTAAAAATGTCGGGAAATAACATTATCTTATAACATAGTCTTATGGTAGCTTTTAAGGTCAGCAGGTCGAAAAATTTTAGGAGGTCACGAACTACTCATCAACGAAGATTAAAAAACGTAAATTGTGAAAAGACCGGACTGGAAAAGTGCTGGAAATCCCGGAGAAATCTGGAGTCGAGAAGCTAGTCCCGTTTTTACATTATGATTTGCCGAAATGCCCGGGTGTTTAATGCCCATGGTCTTATAGCTGTTAGTTACCCGCTTTCCAATAGCCAATATCCGAGCTTACTGAAATTTGATATAGAAAAGATGTATGGAGTGCTGAAAAATAGAGTATTAAACACCAAACGCCCAATATCTTGGATATTTGAATTTTATAAAAAATTGTCACAGATGGAACTTCGAAGTCCTTGCGGTAGGGTCAGGATTTTTTTTGGGAAATTAGCAAAATTTGGACCTTTCAAATGAAAATGTTATGTTTTCCCCCGAAATTACTATATTCCCAGATCTTTTTTATTTGACGAGGGTAAGATCGGGTAATCAAAATCGGGATTTTTTTTTCAAGGTTCCGAGTAGGAAAAAAATCATCAGCGCCTGTTGTTCACAAAATTGGATAATTCCTCTTATATGTCGACCAGAAATTTTTTTATATGTACATACAGCATGCAACAGAGTGGTTCAAGATACAGTTGTAAGGAAATAGTCTCAGAACTAAAAATCGAGCTCAATACATCTTCCGTGGGTATTATACTAAAGATGAGTTTATATTTTGCAAACAATAGTTGAGTAGTTTATATAAGAGCATTGCCCTTTAGAGGAATTTATAATTTATGGCTCCCGTTGTGCCATTCCTGACATTTGCATAATCCTATAGGACAAATTGTCGGTAATAATATGATGGGATGAACTGGTCTACATTGTAAGATATGCTTAGGAGCTTCATCAGACAGATATAAAATGTCAACTGCAACAAAGCAAAGTATGTCAAGTTTCGAATCGATTATAATAAAAATAAAAATCCTGTTTTGTGTTTATGAATATATAATTATCGAAAAAAATTACTGCATTTCTCTAATCTTTAAATGAGCTAAGGGGTTTATTTTTATTATATTTTATTCCGGTGTGATTGATTCTTGCATTTTAATAAACGAACGAGGCCAGATTTTATCAATATTCAACGAATTCTTTGATACTGTTTGTTACGATTGCTTTTGCCTTTAGCTTTGAATTTTAATTTTTAAGTTTAAATGAGATGTTTTGGCAACTTTTGATCAATTAAAGTTAAGACTCTTGCAGACATTTATAAGCTGAGATTCTATTTCGGGGAGCACCGATGCTTTTATAAACCCTAAAAATACGAATTGGGTTCCATTTCGGAGCCCTATATTGGTCGATTAGCCAATCTGTCCCGACTAATTTTTTACCGAACAAAATAATTAAGGAGTCATTTCAGATCAAGTGGCAACAATATGTATAGTCGTAGTTTAAAATAAATATGGATTTAATAAATAATTTCCCACACCTCACCACAACATGGCCCCAAAATCACAGTTTCCCAATAATTACTAGTTACACCTACTTCTGTTAATCACTAATCCAGTAAATAGTTCAAGAACTTAAAACGATAGCTCACTGGTCCTTATAATAAGCCTGGTTCTGCCCGTGTCCCAAATTATGTCTCTGGTCAAAGAAGCTCTGCAAATAAGGCAGGTTCCACAATAGGGGATTGCTTTGACTCTCTTCGTCCCTAATGTTCCTGTTACTTGCCGTGATTGCGGCAAACTCATTCAGAAACTGGACAAACTCGGGATCCACCACGGTGTCCTGACCCCGGTCAGTCGGTAACAGTGGTAACGGGACAGGGTAATTGGTCGATGTAGAAATCAATGACGGTGTCGATGTCGAAATCGACGACGGTGTCGATGTCGATGTCAAAATGGGCTCGGTGACAGCCTCGACTTCAGTATCAGGGTCGGTACTGAGATAAAGCTCCGTCGTCACCTCTTCGACACTTGACGACGTCAAGTTTGAGCCCTGACCATCGTCACTACTCAACTCTAGTGAATCTTGACCTATGACCTCTCCATCTGCTCTTAACCTATTAGTAGCAGCCTCTTCACTCTCCGTTCGAAACTTCTGCTTGACCTGGATCTGGTAAACCTGGTTCCGGCATTCCCGATTCTCTTCTGATAATTTCCGCAGTTTCGTCTCAAGTTCCCTCACTTCCCTTTGGTGTCTCTGGATCTCTCGGGTGAGAGGTAGGTTCTGCCTCGATAAGCTAAGGAGCTTATCTTCGAGGTACTTGACCTTTGAATTGAGGTCACTGACCTGGTTCCTCTGGTCAGAGGTCGAGTGCTGGAGAAGGCCGTTCTGCTGCTGGAGATCGTTATTCGTCCTCTCGAGGGTTGAGACCCGTTTCTTCAGTTTTGTGTAATCTTCTTGGACGGAAGATAAGGCTTCTTGGAGGAACTTTGTCTGGACTTGATAAGAGGAGAGTTGGGTTTCGGCTTCGGCAGCTTGGGATTTTAGAACCCGGTTTTCTGCCTCGAGTTTACCGAACGTTTGGAACCGTTTCTCGAAGAGGAGACTTGCTTCCGATTGGACTGATGTCGATGAGTTGTGGTTGATAAGGCCTGGGGAGGTGGATTGCTTATCGGTGTGGTTATCGCAGTTTAGCAAGGGTTTGGAACCGGTGGGGGTGTCTTCTTGCTCGGAGGATGAGGCTGTGACTGCTGTTGAGCCTATTTTAGTATAAATGTACATTTAGGATTTAATTAATTTAATAGTGCATTGTATCTGTATGTGTATGAATTGAAAAATTGGAAAATAATGTTTTCAAAGACAGCTTTTTAGCAATAAAAATATCGATTTAAAAAAAACACTCATCCATCAGTTTTTACGGGATTTTGATAGTTTAATTGTGATGATTTTATATTTTTACGTATGTTTGGCCAATGTGATAGTTTTCATAAAAGACAGCCTTTTAGCGATGAAAATATCGAAAATTACAAAAAATCCATATCACCGCAATTTATTGAAATAAATCCCTCCCCGGAATAAGGGCCCTTGTTAAATGTTCCCTATATAACTACCTCATTAAAGAACCTCTACCTCATCCTACAAAGCTAAAAAACAACTCTAAACCGTTCTAGGGATGCACCGATGTTTTTTAGATTCTAGTTTTTATAAATAAATGCACATGTTTAATACTAAAACTGTATTTAAAAATATTTAAAACACTTAAAGATTCAGTGTGGTTGGGTTCAGATTTTCGATAGTCTTCAACTATCGCAAATATGTTATCTTTGAATTATATAAGAGTATTTAGAAGTGGCTACGAGAAAAATCTATAACATTTAGTAGCTTAATCAAACACAAGCAAAATCAAACAAAAACCTCAAAAGCATCAATTCTGTAAATACGTTTCAGATTTTAATTTCTAATTCTAAAACAATTTAACCTACTATCCCTTACCCTTTAATTGTTACAGAATGCACATTTTAATACTGTTTTAAATGGCCTTTAAAATCATTCGGCCCATCCGGAATAAAACCCCACACCAAAATAACATCCCAGTTTTGAGTTTTAATGCTTGAGAGTTTCATATGTTATAATTTAGTAATTTATACCTGATCGAAACAGATATGATGAATTAAGATGAAGATGTACTTCATACTTTAGCTTAGAAAACTGCTAAGTAAACAGTTATCAGCAAATTACGACAACTTCGTAATTAATTTAACTAAAATTAATGAAGAATAATCGCAAGCAAGATTAGTGAGACGTTAGTCAACAACACGAACCTCGTAAAATGACTCAAAATGTGACTTAACGATCCCCTGTCTTGATTACAAATGGTTTACATTTAACTAAAATTAATTAATTATTTTAAAAGATCCAATGCTATAGAAGTACTTAGCAAATAGCAAATAGGTAAGAAAACTATGAATTTGCGGTTAGAGTTGGAAAACTTAAGATCTATAACATTTAGTAGGTTAATCAAACACAAACAAAATCCAACAAAAACCTCAAAAGCATCCATTCTGTAAATACGTTTCCGATTTTAATTTCTAATTCTAAAACAATTTAACCTACTATCCCTTACCCTTTAATTGTTACAGAATGCACATTTTAATAATGTTTTAGCGCTTTTAGCGATAAAATGATCGAAAATGACAGAAAAACCAGACTTAATGCTTTTAGGGTGTTTTGATGAATTTAATTTTGCTGATTTCATATTTTTGCGTGTTTTTGGCTAATTTGATTTTTGAAAATAAGTTTTCCTTAAGGACAGATTTTTAGAAATAAAAACAAAAACAATAAAAAAACAGACCCATCAGTGCTTTTACGGTATTTTGACGAGTTCAATTCTGCTGATTTTCTATTTTTTGACGCATTTTTGACTAATTTGATGCTATCACTCGTAATAAATTAATTTAATTCCTAGTTAAGAAAAAAATGGAATATTTTGACTCTAACCTTTTGGCGACGTCCCTTTTAAGTCGGATGGGTTGAATTCCTGGCTTGTGAATTCATCCTCGAAAAGAGGAGAGGCTTCGGTACTTGTACCCAAGGGCCTTGTGGTACTTGTACCCACCGTTGTAGTTGTCGTTGGTACATACCACCGAGTAGTGGTACTGGGTTTAATTGTTGTTGGCTTAATTGTTGTTGTAGTAGTTGTTTTAATTGTTGGGCTAAAGGGGTAGAAATTGTGCTGCCTCTCGAGGCTCTCGGGTCCGGGGCGTCGATGGACCTGAGGTTCGGGGTACGGGGTTTGGGGCACCGTGAAAAAGTTGCTTTCGAAAAGGGGCATTGGTTGTTGCATAGGTTGTTGTTGTTGCTGGAAATTGTTTTGGAAATTGTTTTGGAATCGATTGAACCCTTGCCCCAGTTGCCCCAGCCCATTGAGCCCCAGCCCCAGGAAAGAGAGGGGTCGCTGGGCCTGATTATTTTGCGAAATCAGAGGGACAAACTGGTGATTACTCGTACTGTCGCTCTGAATACTGTATAGCCCATCGTCGAAGGGGTTATTTAAATTCAGAGAACCATGATTATTATTGTTATTGTTATTGTTATTGTTGTTGTTAAATTCGGCCCGTTGTCGACATTCGGGGTTCGTGAAGAGGGTGAAGAGGCACAAGTAAAAGCGTTCGTAGTCATTGTTCACTTGTCGTTTCGATAGAATGTGCCTCTGGACTTCGGGGCCGATGGAATTGGAGTCGAGGATTGAGCTGACAAGGGAACATTCCCAACTGTACCACCCCGATATTTTTCAAACTAGTCTCATTCGAAAGAGGAACTAAAATAATGAAACTTTAATATAGGAACTATGGGTGCATAAAATATATTTGACCTAGTAAAGTAGGTCGGAAAGTTGGAGACCTGGCGCTGTTTGAGGGATTCCTATGGTAAATCCCCGTTTAGATTTTGCGAAAAGGCTAGTTCAGCGCAATACTAATTTTGGGGTTCCTCCAATGTTAACTCCCTATCTCGGTAGGGACATTCCAGGGAAAGGAGGTGAAAAGGGGAAAACTCGACTTTCTCCTCTTTCTCCCCTTCTCGCCCATGCTAGTTTTTTGTGCAAAACTCGCAGTTCTTGACCTTCCTACCCACTTTACTAGGTCAAATATATTTTATGCACCCATAGTTCCTATATTAAAGTTTCATTATTTTAGTTCCTCTTTCGAATGAGACTAGTTTGAAAAATATCGGGGTGGTACAGTTGGGAATGTTCCCTTGTGAGATCATCCGGCATTTGAGGTGTTCCCACGGGGTCATTGGGGTCAGTCTTCTTGGGATCAAATGTCCCGTGATTCTTGTTGTTAGAGGGGTCCCGTCTTTCTGCTGAAGCTTCCTGTTCGTTTAATTATTTTATAAGATTGTTAGATCAGGATTCAGAAAGCTAGAGTTCCGGAAATCCGGATTGGAGATGCTCTAAGCTAACTCTAATGAGGTGGAACATGCAAGTAAAACGGTTTTATGTTGACTAAAATGCTAAACAATGGAGCTTCATCATGGGATTGTTCACATTATCTGCTTCATACTTATACAACCACCATAACGTGTCAATACTATAACCAAATACGAGGCCGAAGCATCTAAAATTTTATAAGATTAAATTGCCCTCTAGTGCTTTTGCAAAATGGCATTGTAATGTGCTCAGCTTGTGATTTATAAGGCAAACCGCAGTTCTATTGATCATCTTGATCATATCCGTGAATATAATTTTTCTTGCCCTTCAAATCGGTGGGGTCATATTTCGCGGTGGGGATCTATTTCGAGAGAAAATGCATTTTTTTAGTCGGTTTCGAATTGACAGATTTCTAACGAAACTTCGAAAATAAGATGAAACCAAATGCTTGCAAATCTTCGAAATTTTCACAAAAAAGCGACTTCTTTGACATTAATAATTTACAATGAGTTATTTATAATTGTAAGGTTAAATCAAAAAGGGTTAAATTTTCATTTTGATGCAATTTTTGGATTTTCTCAGAATTTGTCAATTTTTTTTCGATTTTCTAAGAATTTTTTTTTTCAATTATTCCTTATCAGTTCCTTAGCTTTCTGAACATTTATTGATAAACTTATCTATCTATCCATGAGAAATAAAATTAAAATGTTTGAAAATCGGACTATAATTCCTTGTTTTATGACAACTGGGCCGCTAATTTTTTCATCGTTTACACGTTCATATTACTTGTAGAATCATCTAAAAACTGAGATTCTAGCATGTGGAACGTCCCTTAGATAACCTCAAAAAACCTAAATACGGTCCGATTTAAATAGACTGCCTTCCAATGTTCCAATCGATGACTTTTCCTAGTTTACTTGGAATTTGGCCTCAATTCATTATTATTTTGTCTGAGAGATTTAATGATTGAACATAGGACGTTTTGGGAGTTTGATTAAATTAAATTACCTCTACTTCCTCATGCAATATTACGGTTGATTGAGACGGACTCGTGATCGGAGTTCTTGTCGGGTTCGAGACTGCATTCTGTACTTGGAGGAACAAAATTGCTGAGAACCAGAGCCGCCTATTTCCCACGAGGGTCATTCTCCAGCTTCGATACGTACAAACAAAATAACCATTTCTCAGCAACAACATTAACAACAAAACAAATTAGAGAGAAGGAAACTAGAAACTAGTTGTTTAGTGCCTGGGTTAGGAAATTGTTACAGACTGCCTTGGGATGGGGATTTATTTAGTTTCAGCTTGAAATATGTATTTTATTCAGGGTGGGGACTTATTTCAGGACTATTTTTACTTTTGTAAATTGCTCAATATTTCACCTATACTCAAATTAAAAAATTTAACATTTCAAGAAAGCCTCAAAACGGCTTGCATTTAATCGATTGAAATAACCCAAAGAATTTATAAATAAATTATTTTATTCTAAACAACTACAAAAGTCATTAGAATAATATGCAATTTAATGATTTCTGATGATGAATTTGTGTTTTTTAATTGCTGGTCTTTTAGCGAAGTGATCCAGTTATTAAAGGAAATAAAAAATATTTTATCCTTACCCCGAATTTTTCAAAATTTTAATGAAAACAGTCTTAATTCCTCCGATTTCTTAAAAACGGAAGAGGCTAGAAGTTGTGAGAGGTTGAGAGGTAATAACTGGAATGAGACCGTGTTTTGGGATTAGCTACCTTTAAGAACTTGGATTTAAAGTTTAGAGATTTGAAGATCAAGGGGAAATGGCATAGGAAATGGCATTCTTTCCTGTCTTTAAACTACTCTTGTACTTTAAGTTACATCATCACATCGTACTAAATCAGATATCAACTATCAACCTGACTCACAATGTCTTCTATATGCTTTTACCTGAAAATCTGATACAGTTAGATATGAAAGATAGGTGCATGTGAATTAAGGGACTGTTCATACACTTATTGGCGAAAAATCGAGAATTTAAGACGCTTAACATTGTTCTTATTGCGAAATTTAGCTTGGGTAGCATAGAACAGGCAAATACAATGAGAATCACCTACCCAGGCAAAGGGAGGGGTTTATTATGGGGTGGGGAGTTATTCCGGAGGTTACTGACTACTCATGCTCGGAGAGATAGACAGTAGATGGAATCTGCATAAAATTTAGTAATTTCGGTATTTAATCTGATAGAATTGACTTGATAAAGATGTAGTTTTGTAGTATTTTGTTTATTGTGGGGAGAACTTAGTCCGGGGAGGGTGTTTATTTTGGTGTGGGGAGTTATTCCGGGGTTATTGAATTCACTTCTGGGACCGAGGTACATGTATAGAGATGCGTCGAAAAGCAGGCATTTATTGGTCGAATTTTGATAAAGTTTTAGCTTGACAGGATATAATTCTGTTGTCTTTGATAATTTATTTCGGGGAGGGCGTTTATTTTGGTATTTACGGTAGTAGAGCTTGTAAGGATATGGAGGGGGTCAGAAATAGTTTCGCAAATGTCATCTCCATCATTTAATCTTATAGACAGATCCAATGATGGTTCACACACCGGCTTCATGCAGTTCTTTGAGTTAAATCTGCTTACAGGAATTCCTTACTAATAGTTTCGTAGTATGTAGTAGTAGTAGGATTGTTAATGGGTGTGGGTTGCCCGAAGGAGTTTGCTGTAAATTTTAAAATGTGATAGGGGTTAGGCAACCTAAATATGGTGTTGGTGGTGGTGGTACATGTTTAACCATTGAAGTTCCGAGATTAAGATGGCAAAATTGCAAACTTCTTGTGTTCCTTGTGAGAAGATTAGGGGTTGGGACTCCCATCAGGGCATTTGAACTTGTTGGTATTTAAAAACATTTTGTAGATCTTGTCGGGAGTGAAACTGTTTTTAATACTAGACTAAATGTACACTTTCCGTTTTTAGGTTTATTTGCAATCTACATTGATATTATGGCATTTTAAGAGGGTCATGCATAATCTGGGATCGTCGGGTTACTGGGGATGGGGGTAATTAGAGGTTAAGGGCTTCAAAAATAAAACAAATACTCGTATAATTTATAATACCTCCTCATATGGGGACTTATTTAGTTACAATCTTACAATGGTTGTGTTTTTGCCCTCTCAATCGTATTTAGGAAGTAAACTATAGAATTGAGGTAAATCTAATGCAACCATTTGTCATGTAATAATTAAGATTACTAACGGCATATCCGCACCTTCAACCTCTCTGTCGGTTATGAAATTGTGGGCTTAGTACGTGCTAATTAACCGTGTCAAAACGGTTTATTAAGTTATTAAATTCATATGCCACCTTGTCCTCTAAATGTCTGTCGTGCATTGTAGTACAACACAAATTACAGAAGATGATTAATTGTGTACCGAATCGATTAGGGTTCTTTTGTTTGTCCCCGGTAGCCTGGAACTGGTGGACTACAGGGAAATTGTCATATTTACGGGATTTTAAATTTATTTGCTAATTAATTGAGAAGTACATTACATTACTTGTATGGTTAATGTTTGGCTAGGTTGTATTTCTCTGATTCAGTAATAGTATTACGAGGATGAAATGTGCGTAAGAAGTTTTTGCTACTCCGTTCGGAGGATGAGAGAGACAAAATAATGGATTAATTAACATATTTGCTATTATTACTGACATTTATATATTACTATTCTATATGTATGGAATTTGTCAAGAACACACCCTCATATATTATAAGTCCGGGGGTTAGGACTATAGGACATGTCATATTTACACAAACGTCAATAACCTCTTGTTATAGCTGTTTATATAGATAGAGATCCGTGTTTTTTTTACCAGAGACAAGACCAGAGCAGAGATAAGCTAAGGATTGCCCATTAGCCCCAGCCCCCATTTTAATCTTTTGATGTCCTTATAGCCCCAACCGACCTCAGCCCCCTTTTAACCTTTTGAAGCCCTTCGCCCCAGCCCCCATTTTAACGTTTTGAAGTTTTTATAGTCACAGCCCCTTTTTAACCTTTTGAAGTCCTTATAGCCCCAGCCCCCTTTTTAACCTTTTAGGCCCAGCCCCCCTTTAACCTTTTAACCACAGCCCCCTAGCCCCTTTAAACCTTTTGAAGTCCTTATAGCCGATAGCCCCAGCCCCCTTTTTAACCTTCTAGCCCCAGCGCCCCTTTTAACCTTTTGAAGTCTTTATAGCCCCAGCCCCCTTTTTAACCTTTTGAAGACCTTAGCCCCAGCCCATTTTACAAGAGCTGGTCAGAAGGGCCAAGCTCAGGTTAATATACATTAAGGATAGATTTATGGTAATTTATGTTAGTCTATAAATACAATAGATCATTGTACAACCACAGCTCAGTCACGATCTGGAGGGCCAAGCCCCAACAGCTCAGTCATGAATAAAATATAGAGTAGGTAACAACGACTACTGACTGTTGCTCTCTGACTCATTCGACATCTCATCCAACCCCGCATCCTACATATTGAGATAGGAAGAGCGGATAATTTGCTTGGCATAAGCGTGGGTTGATACCAGCAGCAAGGCACCGGGAGAGCAGGGGACCACAATGTATCTCCGCATAATATATCTCCAGAAAGGTCACAGAGGGTCAGATTGGTCATAGGGACCGGGGCAGGTTCAGAGGTCACTCAATGGAAGGACTAGGGGGACCATCAACCTGATATTGGCGACTAGGCAGTAAAGAAAACTCTTCGGATTCGCAGTCGGATAAAATTAAAAAAAAGTGTAAGTTGCAATTATAAATCACACTTACTAAAATACGAAAAATTGTAAATTCTTTCAAAAATTTGGTTTAAAACAAAACATGCATCATTATTTTAATGTCAGAATCGTAAACAAATATTAATTCTCGTTGTTCAATGTGAGATTTCAGTAAAAATTTCTGAAAACGGATGAGCCGATCCTCAACAAATACAGAACACCAGAAGATTCAAGACGAAAGACACAGAAACTTTGGACACATCGTAGGTACGTAAATATCGGTGATTCATTAACGAGTCATTGTTATCGGTGATTCAGTACGAGTCATTGTCATCGATATGTCAGGTGTAAAGTTAAAGGGAATCGGTGATTCGGTTAAGAGTTATTGAGGTCAATTAGATAGAATTATGTTTTAATCAGGTCAGTGCAAGTCATGTGAAATTAGAAAATTTTGAGAAGAAAGTAAGCATTCATAAAAAGTATTAGAAATTTCATTTTACAAATTACGAATAAAAAAAAAAAGTAAAGTAACGATTCAGTAACATATTCAAATTATGAATTATTCAAGGTCAAATATGGTAAAGAACAGACAAAACAAGTTAGAACAAAGTTATTAGATTGCAGACAGCAGCAATTAGACTAGTCTGTCAAACAAATGATTTGCGATATGCTTATTAGGTATCATGTATTATGTCTATTGGAAGCATTGGTTGGGAGAATCTAAGCTTTAGTCACATCCTACTGAAATACAGACATTCAGATTACAAGGGACTTCATTGAAATTACTACTATACATTGTTATAGGAACCCAAAGGGACATGGTAATTCAGACATGAATATCTTGAAAAGGCATTCAGGTTGCAGAGGTCAAAGAATTCACATGCACTCCAGACAGATTCATATTTGTTAAACAGACAGAAGCATATTAAGGAACACGATAAGCATAATGAGGATAATGAGAATTCCATCGGCGAAGGACATATGAATTCTAGTTTTGGTCAGGATCATTGGGAGATAATTAGCGGCGTAGCAATTATCAGATTTGTAAAGAATTTGGGCATTATGCTAAGCAGTGTCTGAACACAAATAGTTTTATTTAACGGTCTGTATATGATAGGTTCGACTGAAACCATCCAGACAATTCAAATGAATAATGTTAACAAGATTAAAGAATTAGGCAAATTCTAAACTTTTAAGGAATTAGCCATGAATTATAAGCTTTATTCAAAGTATGATTAGCTGATGAGATGTGAAGAGATAAAGGTTTTGATAGAGGATAGACTATTAACATCCAAATAATAGAAAATGAGGTAGCAAACGATGAAAGTTATTAAAGAGGTCGCGACTCATTGATAATATGGAAAATGCATGGAAAGAATAAAACTTTATCATAAGTTTTTGAAAACCTAACAGAAATATAGCTTCTCTGACAAGGATGGTAAAATAAAAATAGTCAAGTGATAGATTAATCTTTGGCCAAGATTGAATCAGAAAAATAGAGAAATGGTAGACATAGTTCTAGGCTAAGGCCGAGGTAGATCCTTCCATTAATTAAGTAATTTAGTGATGTTGTATTCACAGATAATTGATAATAGTGATGTTGTATTCACAGATAATTGATAATAGTGATGTTGTATTCACAGATAATTGATAATAGTGATGTTGTATTCACGGATAGTTAAAAGTAATAATTGGTAGATACAGTTCTAGACTAAGGTCGAGGTTATTTAACCTTCCATAAATTAAAGAAATTAAATAAGAGAAACAGAAGCGCGTTAAATTGAAAAGAATGGTAGACATAGATCTAGACTAAGGTCAGGGTTATTTAACCTTCCATGAAGTAAAGGCATGAATTAAGAGAAAAAGTGCGTTTGAGAGATTATAATGGTAGACAAAATGTCGAGACCAAGGTCAGGGTATTTTACCTTCCATAAAGTATAATATGATAGTTTGACATCAAGAGTTGAGATGTTATTTTGTCAAGAATGAGATTGAGAGAATTCAGGTAAATGGTAGAGAAAATCTATACTAAGGTCAAGGAAATTATCCTTCCATACAAAGAAAAATAGTAGTAAGACAGCCGTCAATCAAATTGTGTTATAGTGATTGATAAAGTGTAAATGTGGTTTGAGAAACAGTATAAATTGCAATTAAGCATAGTTAAATTTAACTAATATTGCAGAAAAGATAATGAGTAACAAATTTTCAAAGATAGCCAAAGGCTAGAAACAAAAACAGTAACAAATTGATATTAATAATGAAATTACATTTCAAATTAATTGTATGAATTTCTAGAAATCAGATAAAGCTAATTAAAATTTTATGATATACATTACAGTAAAACCTGCATTGAACGACATCGGAGGTCCGTCCAGGACCTTCGTAACTTCGCACCTTCGAACCTTCGTTTCAAGAGAGCAAAGACAACAAGCTACAGCAACACAGTTACAGAATCTTATGAAAAATTGGATCCAACTCAAGGCAAGGGAATGGTATCCATGGAGATCAGAAGTTTGAGATGGGCAGATTCAGAACGAAACCAGCAAGCTCAACAAGTTCAAGAATAACCAACCACTATTAGCAATATAGCAATTTTGGGTTATAGTTATGTGTATGTATGTATTATGAGTCAAAGTTTATGAGTTGTTAATGTATGGCGACTTAGTAATTCGAATAGTTCAATATTAGATAAATCAATTTGAAACAAAGTATTTGTAATTTGAAAGTGAATGTAATGAGATGCGATGAAATTGAATTTGTTAAAAATAATATACAATTATCAATAACCGAATATTTGAATTGTACCTATAAATGTTAAAACAAAAGGAACGAGGTCATCATCGGAGATCTGAAGGTCTTCGTTTAGGGGTAACGACGCTCAAGCCTTTGTGGGGATTTTAGCAGGGAGGATGGTACAAGAGCTGGTCAGAAGGGCCAAGCTCAGGTTAATATACATTAAGGATAGATTTATGGTAATTTATGTTAGTCTATAAATACAATAGATCATTGTACAACCACAGCTCAGTCACGATCTGGAGGGCCAAGCCCCAACAGCTCAGTCATGAATAAAATATAGAGTAGGTAACAACGACTACTGACTGTTGCTCTCTGACTCATTCGACATCTCATCCAACCCCGCATCCTACATATTGAGATAGGAAGAGCGGATAATTTGCTTGGCATAAGCGTGGGTTGATACCAGCAGCAAGGCACCGGGAGAGCAGGGGACCACAATGTATCTCCGCATAATATATCTCCAGAAAGGTCACAGAGGGTCAGATTGGTCATAGGGACCGGGGCAGGTTCAGAGGTCACTCATCAGGAGGATAGGGGGATCATGAACCTGATAATTTTAACCTTTTGAAGTCCTTATAGTCCCAACCATCTTTTTAACCTTTTGAAGTCCTCAGCCCCCGCCCTCATTTTAACCTTCTGAAGCCCTTAGCTCAGCCCCCATTTTTCGTTCATTTGAATCATTACGCCCGAGACCTTATCGAGACATTTTTTGCGCAAAGTTCATTAATTATTGTACTTTCCAGTGGTTTATTTCCTGTGATCCATGTACCGTGACCCTTGTGAGCCGTGATTAATTTACGAGCCTTACTGTATCCTCCACAAACTTGCGGTTTCAATCAGTTTGTTATGAAGGGAACACAATGCCAAATAATCCGTAAGGCCACTCCATCCGAACGATCATAATTCACGAATCTGCTCCTTATGCAAATTTTCATAATTTATTATTACAACACAACGTTCTTGCACCTGTGTTTTCCGGTATGCATAATTTATTTTTGTCTCCTTTGTCTTGGGTATTAAAAATGACATTATGTATCTATACGGATTCGGAATTGTCATAAATAATAACAGTACTGCATTCTGCGTTAGCTAACTATGATATACACATTTTTATATGTATTTTTGACTTCAACGAGTAGGGACCAGAGGCATATTTGTAATTGTTGTTCCTGAGTTTAATAACCTCATGCCTAATTTAATGACTAATTTCCGATCGACTGTTTAACGCTCCGATCCTTAAACCTTAATTACTTTTGCAAACGAAGGAGACCTCATCTCGTCGAAAGGTTTACAGTTTAGGTTTGGTAGCTATCGAAATCATAAAAACGTAGAAACAACTTGTCAACTAGAAATAGAACAGGATCTGTTTTGTTGTAGAATTTTTTTTTCCTATTTTTGTTCTTACTTGGCTTTTAATTATCGGTTTAAATAATTAAATTTTGGGGTTTAGAGACAGTTCACGGTTTGAGAAAATATAGTTTTATGAAATCATAAAAATTTCCCAAACACCGATTATTTTGATTATTCGAAATCGAATAAATGTGACCTATCTGGTCTGCGAATTTTTTTTTAATTTTGTTTTGGTGAGGGGCTTTTAACTGTTTATTAAGTATCGGAGATACTTTATGTTTTCGTTGATGGTGTCTGTCCGTCCGTCTGTCCGTCTGTCCGTCCGTCTGTCATCGCGATAACTCGAGAACGGTTTAACTTTTTCAAATTTTTCTTTCGGATATCTATATAGGACATCCAAGCGGAGGTCAAGTTCGTTTGGGGGCCTTGCAGGTCAAAGGTCAAGGGTGGAAAGGTCAAAGGTCAACATTTTTTCAAATAGTAACCCCCCATGTGTGATACATCGATGGAAAGCTACGGTCAAGGGCTATTTAATGGTGTATATGATTTGGGGGTGGGGTCATCCCCTGACGGGTGGGGAGGAGTCAAAAAGGTCAAAAAACAAACATATGTGTGATACGTCATTCGAAAGCTATGATCAAGGGCTTTCGAATGACGCATGTAATTTTACTCTATGACTGGGGCAATTTGAGATTTTCGATATTTTGTGTGTTTAGGGTTAGGGAACGACAGTAAACACATGGGACACATGTATATTATAATATATTTATATAAATATGTATATTATATAATATATTTATATAAATATGTATATTATATAATATATTTATATAAATATGTATATTATATAATATATTTATATAAATATGTATATTATATAATATATTTATATAAATATGTATATTATATAATATATTTATATAAATATGTATATTATATAATATATTTATATAAATATGTATATTATATAATATATTTATATAAATATGTATATTATATAATATATTTATATAAATATGTATATTATATAATATGATTTGCTGATTCGATGATTGCTCTCCGATACTTTGCTATATGCATTTGAATGGTTTATTTAATCCCGAAAAACTTATACTGTTTCGGTGTTCGGGGTGATGTCCAAACCAGCTTGAGATTCCGAGTTTTTTAAGCTTATTTTGCTTTGAAATCTACAAAATCATGAGACAATATTCCAGGGGCTGAAATTTTCGGCGATAGCTATGTCTCAAAAATAGTTTTAGTATCATGTTTTACGCATTTGTTTGTTAATGGCAAAAACACGTAAAAATTTGATTTAGTGACAGGAGGAGGTGTAAAACGCATTTATTGTTTTGTTTATTAATTTGAAACAGTAGGATCCGTTATAATTCATAATTAAGCAGAAATTCAAGAACAATAGCACCACAGTAAGTAGTAAGTATTTGAAAGATTAAAAAATGATTGAAAGATTTTAAAAACCTTTTAACTAAACGTAATTTGTAAAATCAATTTCAAACTTTGACAATCCGTGTAATTAATTTTTCTCTAGATCTTTTAATAGATTCTCCGTCGTTTCTTCTGAAATTAGGATTTCAGATTCTGTAGAATTCAGAGGTAAACTTGTCGGGGGATCATTCAATTCTGTTGATGTCTCCACAACCATGATCTCATCCTTCGTATCGGTAATTTCATCGACATTATTAGTAGCTGGAATTTCTTCGACATTTTGATTGGTGATATCCGGTATTTCATCGACATTTGTAGCATCCGGAATTTCATCGATATTATCAGCATTTATTACATCGTCGACATTATCAGCATTTGTAACTTCGTCGACATTGTCAGCATTCGTAACTTCATCGACATTGTCAGCATTCGTAACTTCATCGACATTGTCAGCATTCGTAACTTCGTCGGGGTTTTCAGGAACTTTATCTTCATCGTCGGTTGGCTGAGGAGAGGAAGTAATTTCAGCAATGGCTTCATCGATATCCAAAGGAGGGGACTGACTGTCGAAATTTTCGACAACATCAATATTTTCGATGACTTTAATGTTTTCGGCAAGTTCGTCGACGTCAGGAGTGGGGCTGTCGATTTCCTCCGTTTGACTAATTTCAATAGGCTTCGTTTCCAGCTCCTCCTCAGCCTCTAATTCCTCCGAATCTTGTTGACCATTTTCAAGGTCAAGGGGGTCAATGGATGATTGCATGATGTTTTCCACTTCGAGGTCAACGGGGTTATCTATGACATTATCAGCCTGGTCATCGTCAACTTCATGGTCCACTTCCGGTCCAGAACCGGATTCAGGAACTTCCGGAGTAGTTTCTTTCTCAGAAATCAGTACGTCCTCATCTTCAAAAATTTCCGAAGGCACGATTTCAACCGCATCATCGTTGATTTGACATGGGAATGAGTCGACTTGATCCGTATGTTTGGGATCAGTTGTGTTAAAATGACCCCGACTCGCATTTGCCAGCGGTACTAAAGGGGCTGCGAAACTCGAGGAATTCCTGTCAAAAGACCGGAAGGGCGTCGGATTATTCGGGACGTAATTGGAAGTATTTGGTCGAACGAGGGTGACCCCATCGGGCATCCTATGGGGGTCGGAAATGGCAGATGCCGAACCAAGGACTCGGGAACCTCGGGAGATTTCTGATTTTGTAATAGGTTTGGTTTGAGACTTAATTTCAGATATCGTTTCCGTTCTGGTTAAGAGGACATCACCCTCTCTGTTGGGGTTATTTGAATTCGGGGGGACTGGGGTCATCGGGGTGACGTGAGCTGGGGACGGGGACGGTGTGGGCCGTTTTGAGGATAAAGTCGAACCGTTCTTGAAGGATGAGTCTTGGGGCTTTAGCGTTGAGATATCCTCTACTTTACCTTGCAAAAAATTGAATAAAAAACAGTTAAACAATCTTCTCTGCAATCCCGAAATCCTCTAAATAAATCACCATAATATAGAATAAGCGGACCGTACAAGGGAAATCATCGAGAGTAAAATCTCAGAATCGTCTGATTTTTTTACAATTGAAAACACAACTAATAGACGATTTTTTCTGAAATTTTGCTCTCGATGATGTCCCTTGTTCATGTCTCATTCCCTACTCTTGTAAAGCATACGAAAAATTGACTTGTTCTAAACTCGTAAAAGAAGAGCCTTCACTCCGAAATAAATCATCCGGTTCTGCGACCATTTATAAAATTAAGCATGGGGACTTATTAAGGGATTTACAAATTCTATCTTTATAAGATGTCCCCTAAATAAGGGTACTTTTCCGACATTTCGCCTTACCCTTATGTGCTCTCCGTGGAGTTCTTGACTTGGAATCGTCAGGAAATGGGTTTGGCTTTGAGGGTGTTTTTTGGCCCCTGCAGAAGTCACAGCACCAGAAAATAAGGCCCAGAAATAGACCAAAGAGGGTGATGGCCAGCCCCGTCTCCCACAGCCAAGGGACGTCCACAAATGTCCCTACCAGGAGGGGCACCGCCCCGAATATTGCAAGCACGAATCCAACATATGCAAAGTCTATCCTTGTCGATTTCTGAAATATTTCAATTAAGAAATTTATTTAGTTTAATTATCATTAAATCATGATTTACATTTCATAAAACTGAACTGATTTATTTTAATGAAATTAATTTATACAATTTATGGTACAATTTTAAAAAATTCCAAAATTTTAATTTATTCTCGGTTGTTCTTTTGCTCGCAAAAGTCGGTAAAACCACTATTAAATTCTTGATTATGGACTTATTCCGGGGCTTCACATCAGTTAATTTAAAGTATAAAGTATTTACAGCAGTTTATTCAAAAATTAGATCCGATCTACATAATTATATGCATAGCCACTATCGCATCCGTTCAACTGAACAGTACGAAAACACGGTTTCAAACCCAGAATTTGGAGCACTATTTAATTCTAATTTCATTCAATAAATTGCATTTGCTGCTTTCGGCTGCAGACCAATTAATTAATTAAGCAGATACCAGTGGGTATTTAGAAACTTTTAGCCAAATGAGCATCCAAACACGGATCATTAATGGGGCATTAGGACCATGAAAATAATCATCCGGACATGCACTATTACTTCATCCGTTTCCGAAGGTGACACAAAAAAGGGCGTTTCCAACTTTACATTCTCCCTTCCAAAAAACTTGCAATATTTCCAGTTTTAATAAAACTGGAGTTTATATTGCATACAAAAATAGTAACAACAAATCCATATTACCGCAATTTATTGAAATAAATCCCTCCCCGGAATAAGGGCCCTTGTTAACTCTTCCCTCTATTACTACCTCAATAAAGAACCTCTACCTGTCCTTACAAAGCTAAAAAACGTACTATAAACCGTCCTAGGGATGCACCGATGTTTTCTAGATTCTAGGTTTTATAAATAAATGCACATGTTTAATACTAAAATTGTATTTAAAAATATTTGAAACACTTAAAGATTCAGTGTGGTTGGGTTCAGATTTTCGATAGTCTTAAACTATCGAAAATATGTTATCTTAGAATTGTATAAGAGTATTTTAACAGTGGCTAGGAGAAAAATCTATATTATTTAGAAGCTTAATCAAACACAAGCAAAATCAAACAAAAACCTCAAAAGCATCCATTCTGTAAATTCGTTTCATATTTTAATTTCTCATTCTAAAACAATTTAACCTAAAATCCCTCACCCTTTAATTGTTACAGAATGCACATTTTATTACTGTTTTAAATGGCCCTTAAAATCAATCGGCCAATCCGAAATAAAAACCCACATCAAAATAACATCCCAGTTTTGAGTTTTAATGCTTGAGAGCTTCATATGTTATAATCTAACAATAATAGACCCGATCGAAACAGATATGATGAATTAATATACGATGAAGATGTACTTCATACTTTAGCCTAGAAAACTGCTAAGTAAACAGTTATCAGGAAATTACGACAACTCCGTAATTAATTTAACTAAAATTAATGAAGTGAAATCGAAAGCAAGATTAGTGAGACGTTAGTCAACAACACCAACCTCGTAAAAGGACTCAAAATGTGACTTAATGATCCCATGTCCTGATTACAAATGGTTTACATTTAACTAAAATAATTAATTATTTTAAAAGATCCAATCCTAAATAAGTACTTAATTAGGTAAGAAAACTACGAATTTGTTGTAATAGTGTAAATCATCTCTAGATTTAAACAAATTCCTGATATAGATTCACCTCCCCATAATAAGTCCCCACCACCTCTGGAGAAAATAATAACCCCCCGAGTGGATTTATATCAAGATTTACGGTATTTTGTTCGATTTGTGAGTAAGCCTTGAAGTAGCTACCGGTTTTTGTTTTTAGTTTTGCTTGGAGGTTGAAAAATGAACTGAATGCAAATGCATCGAGATTCGAGATGTCCTTTCAAATTAGTAAATTATACTAATTTGTTAATTATGTTAATCGTGATTACATCTACGGCCCGTCATTTGTCATCTTTTTATGGTTTGATTGTCTCTTTTACTTTAAGTTAACTCTGATTTCATAAATGAATATCAGACAAGACAGGAAGTGTCAATATTCAAGCAAATTCTTTTACTGGAAAAATTAATTGCAATAAAAAATATCTTACAAATGGGGGCTAAAAATCATAAGAAATCGGGCTTTTGGGAAATACGTCCCTCCAAATAGAACCCCAGGGGGATATTTTTGGAGAAATAAGAAAAATAATTACAAATTACTTAAACAAATATATATGCATTTAGAGCATAAATATATTTAAATTACTCTGTAAAAAACAGTTATTGATTTAGAACCGTAATTTTTAGTATACGCTACTACGATTACATATGGTTCTGGTCATAGTTTTCAATATCGACATATTATATATCATTTTATCGCAAATTTTGCGTAGATTCCAAATCTGCAAAAAAAACCTGCGAATGTAACAAAAACTTTCGAGATAAAACCCGAAAACCGGGTAAAAATCGGGTTTTTTCGGATTTTATTTATTTTTAGGTGCTTTTTGATTGTATGCGTGGACAAAATGATGTAAATGTTTGTTAACAATTTAATTACGAGTTTTTATCACTAACCAGATTGTCATATCTCCGAAGCGTTCGTGAGATATGCGCCAAATACTAACCCAAAAACCGATTAAAAATCAGTTTTGTACGACTTTTCTTCATTTTTTATCCTGGTATTTTACACGTTGATTTTTGTAACATTCGATTGTTGTTATTGATTGTTATATTGTCTTAATTTTCGCCTCGTATACTGAGCAGTATAGCATTGAACGCCCCACTTCCCTGCCCCCGGCAGGGGCCCCGCCGGCAGGCGCCAAAATGTAAAAAAACCGTTGATTTAGGTTAGGAAGATAGGGTTAGGGTAGGATACCGAGCTAAGTGATGTATGTAGGGGTAGGATACCGAGCTATGTGAGGTATGTAGGGCTAGGATACCGAGTTATGCGAGGTAGATAGAGGAAGGATAACGAGCTATGCGAGGTAGGTAGGGGAAGGACACCGAGCTATGTGAGGTAGGTAGGGGTAGTATACCGAGCTATGCGAGGTATGTAGTGGTAGGATACCGAGCTATGCGAGGTAGGTAGGGGTAGGATACCGAGCTATGCGAGGTAGGTAGGGGACAGGGGTAGGATACCGAGCCATGCGAGGTAGGTAGGGGTAGGTAGGGGTAGGATACCGAGCCATGCGAGGTAGGTAGGGGTAGGTAGGGGTAGGATACCGAGCTATGCAAGGTAGTTAGGGGTGGGTAGTAGTAGGATACCGAGCTTTGCAAGGAGGTAGGGGTAGGATACCGAGCTATGCGAGGTAGGTAGGGGTAGAATTCCGAGCTATGCGAGGTAGGTAGGGGTAGGATATCGAGCTACTCGAGGTAGGTAGGGTTAGGTATCTGAACTTATGAATCGGATTGTATCGTTGCTGGGCCTCCGGCAAAACTAAATGGCCCCTGCCCAACTTTTCGTGACCTCCTCACCAGTCTTGTTGAACATACAATTATGGTGTTTAAAAACCTGAAAAATCATACTTCATTCTAATACAACGATGATCAACAACTGCAAGGATATTTTTCACATGAAGTAGGATTTTTGCCAATTTTTGCAATTTTTTGGCAAAATGTCATCAAAATCCAGCTACAAAAATCCTTCTAATTGCCCTCTAGACATAATAGATTACTCAACTGATAGACAAATTAAAAATTTAAGGCATTAAAAATTGCATGTTACATTTATTTAAGAATGAAATGGTAATTATTGTGTTATGCTTAGTAAAATGTCGAGTTAAGTATCACTTGTTGACTATGAAAAAATAAATTATGGATCCTGTCACAATCCAAGGGTAATTATTTACATCTCTTAATTTCTGTTTAATTTCTTAAATAATTTTTCTCAATGCAAATGAGCCCCTGTCTAGAAATGCGTAGACAAGACGAGACGAGACAATTTAAAACATTCTCCATTAACATTAATAAGGCATCAAAAGATAGGAAACTGACCATTTTATTTTGTCATAATAAAGAATGAATATGAAGATTTTTTTTTCGAATTTTTAGGTACTTTGACAATTAAGGTGACAGGAGTCGAGAGGGTCGTTCAAATGTGACACTGCCATTAAAACTGTAATTTTTATTTTGTAGGGTTGGTGAACCTTTACTATGTAACTATTACTTAAATAAGCCCCCCTGGGGAATTATTTCGACAGAATATTCGAGAATTATTCCGTTAAAATTTTCGGATTTTAGGGTCGATTTTGTCAATAATTCAACAAAAAAGACAGTCTATAATCTACAACGCATTCGATCTATTAGCATAAAACTTTCGAGATAAACCCCAAAAAACCAGGCGGGGTAAAAATGAATTGTTCGGGGTTTTTCACAATTCATGCATTTGCGAACTATTCAGCTAACATGGAGTATGAATGGCCCTACACTGAATTTAAAATGTCAGATTAAATTATTAGCTAAACTTTAGGCAGGTGATAATCTATAATTTTTTTCGTAACGTGCAATGCATTTTTCACCCCATGTAAGATGAGACTATATATATGCGACTTTTGGGGCATTGTTGATTTTAATACAAGATATTGTACCATTTTGTATGGTCATAAGTTAGTGGTTAATTGTTGACCTCTTTGGGCTTGTCTTTGAGCCGATATCATCGACGAACAGATATTCCCAACCGCTTATCTTGTCAATTGCAAAGTTAATTGATCAGAGGGTGCAATCAATTATTTCTGATGGACATTCACGTTCTGAAGATCCAATGTGCTGTTTCTATCAATTTGACCGGCTAGATTTCAGGGGTGAATTTAATGGTTATAGTTAGATACAGTAAGAATATTAATAGGTGTTTTTAAATTCAAAATTACCCGATAATATCTGATCATCTACCTGGACAAACTTAAAACTAGCAAGACTATGGACTACTTTAAATTTTGTGTTAAAACCATCCTCAATTACTCACAAACTTACTAATTGAGAAGGGATACTAATAATTAAATATAATTGAAGACCTATTCTGAGGATAGAAATAGCTATAAATCTGAATAAAATAGCAATACAAGTACATATTGTATGCAATGCATTATATGAGATTATGTCAGAAAAGTCTAGCCTCTAGATTTGTGACACTGACCACTTGACCCGTGGTGGTCTTTTGTCAATCCTGTCATATTGTAAAAAATATAAATGCAAAACCTGTAGCATCAACATCCTGTCTTATCTGTCCTAAAAAATCAGACTTGATTACCAGATATACCTACTTACATAATCTACTACATAGAATATAATACATCTATAGGCTTCATTGTAATATAAAAAAAAATTCGAGACTAACAGGCTTGTTCATAAGCTACTTGGATCAAACATCAAACCCTTGACCAACCCGATACGTATATAAATATATAGGATGATTCAAGACGCACCCATTACCATCAATTCATTAAAATCAACTCATTACATTATCAACTCATTACCTTATTATCAATAGGTTTTTGAACATAATTTTTTAACCTATTTAGCAAGAAATCGTGCGTCCCGAGTTTTCAAAAAGCCTGAAAATCCACGAAAATCAGTTAGAACCTCGGAATTTTTATTTTTATAAAGCAACTGCTTAACTATCTGCCTGGAAAAAACAAAAACCAAGCCAATTCTGAAAGCACGAGACCTTGAAAATCAGAATTTTTTAACTAACAAACAGGTCATAAATAATTGACCTTTGACCTCTGAGATTAAGTAATCGATTCCCAATTGATACCCTATTTTTAACCCTCGAATGTTCAACAGCTTTTATGAACCCCCACCGAGCTCGTAGACATACAGTCTGTCTAGAGATCATATAATAATTCGAATATTGACCCTATGGGGTCTATCATTTTCTGGTATCGTCAAACTTGATTTTTTTTTCTCGAAGATCTCTAAACAATGCATGTACTATACTGCTATGTACAACCGACGATTAATAGATAAGGAATCGTAATTGCGATGACTCTGCCTGATTACGCGATTACAAATTAGGAAAGACAAGAAGACAGGGGATAATATTATTGTTTTTCCCAGCAGTTAAATAATTTCCCTGACATTTAAGGAGATTAAAGGCTAATGAGCCTGCAAAATTATGCAGGGATTATTAGGATTCACCTCCTTTACCTTAATATGATTACACATGATTATCGTTATTTTATGCCGTTAGATAATCAATTCATAACCGCTTATGGTCTACCTACACACACATACCTAATAACTAAATTATTGTAAATAAGCAAATAGATATCAAATATCAAAAATGTACTCATCTTAAATAGCATTAGCCAAAGGCACTTGACACCCTTGTAACTTATACCCTTTGCCTCTGTATATTTTTTGAGAAAAATAAAAAATAAGAGTGCATATTAACATATTGTCTAACACCTACACTACAGTCTGCAGTGTTAGGTGACTAAGAATTGGGGAAGAATTGACACGTTTTGGTTCCTTAATTGATTTGAATTACAGATTCCGAGACAAATATATAAGCCCATCTCTGCATCCAAATCAACATTCAATCTCAGCAGTCAGCTTCTAGTACAGTATCAGTCCAATCGTAGGAAAAATACAGAAAATCAGCATCATGAACGCATTTTTGGTAAGATCGGAGAAAAATCGGGATTTCCGGAAAAAATCAGGATAAAAAATTTTAAAGTAATTTTTTTTAATCTAATTTTGTTCTGAATTGACAGATCGTCCTGTGCGTAGCCGTCGCTACGGCTGAAGCGGGGTACAGCTACCCCTCCGCCCCGTCCCAGGGCTACAGCGACAACAATGGTAACAACAACGGTAACACCGGGGGCGTTTCCGGTAACGTTGGGGGCCAGACCTTCCGACACGTTTACGTCCACGTTGCCCCCGATGAGCCAGAGGATCAGCAAGCCCGAGTTATCCGAATCCCCGGAGAAGGTCATTTCAGTTCATTCAAAATTTCATGAAATTTCGATGCTTTTTCAGAGTATTTTTCATTTTTCATGCAAAATTCATAGAAAAATGGCTACTTGAGATGAGCAATCTTTAATCAATATAATTTTAATCTGCAGGTAACAAGCACGTGAACATCATCTTCGTGAAGACCCCATCGGGTTCCTCAAACCAACAGACCGAAGTCATCCTGCCAGAACAAGACGAGCAGAAGACCCTCGTTTACGTCCTCGACCGGAAGTTCGACGCCACCACGGACCTCAAGATCCGTGCCCCACAACCCACTCGCCCCACCAAACCCGCCGTCTACTTCATCCGCTACAAGGATGGGCAAGGGGCCCAACCCGCTGCCCCCGCTGCCCCATCCCGACCAGTTTATGGTGCCCCAGCTTTCTAAAAAAAACTCATCGATACGTCGATCAGTTTTTCTCCATTTGTCAAATCTTGTCAACTTGTATACTTCTTTCTTTGCCTCTCTTCTTTCATTTCTTTCTGTTCTATTTATTACATCGATCTTGTCGAATTTCGAAAATCTAAAACCCTTGTCTTTGATCACAAGTCACTTTCTTGACTATTCTGTCCTATGATTAATTAAGAGAATTATTTTTGATACTTATTTTTTGTGTGATATCTATTTAATGTGTACACGCTTATCTTCCAATATCTTTCAATTCTTCATACTGTTCTTAATCTTGTCTGACCCCTTGTTTTTCGGACTTTAGATACTGAAATAAAAATCATGGGCGATTATTTCGTTGAAAAATATTTTGCTGCATCGGTCGTTTCCTTACATCCAAAATCCAAATGCAAAAACAATACTGAAATAAACATTAAGTCAACATATTCATCAGTTTTTGATCAATTTAGTTTAAATAGGCCTTCTATATTTGTAGAATTAACTCAGCATTTTTAGGAGATGTATTTCGGGATTTAGGATATAATCCATGTAAATCCCATCTTCAGGAACATTAAAAATTAAAACTGATTTTAAATTTGTATTTTTTTGATGGTATGAATTTGGGGAATTCTTGCTTTAGGATTAGGATACTTGAGCATTTCCTCTGTTTTTGAGTTCCTTATGCCAAACAAGCCTTTGCATGTCAAATCCCCGAATTCGGAATTGACATAGATGACGAGGACTGGAAAAAATATTAACGAATCGACTATTGCGTGTTTCGGTTTCATAGATTAGGTTTTCAGACACAGTTCATACGGCTTAGGAGACCTTTGATCAGGAAATGAGATAACTGGCATTTTGTGCCAAAACTGCCAATGAAATGCAATGTCGTGCAATAACCGTACCCACAAGCACTGGGATTAGCAATAAACAATAATAAAGGGGAACTACGGCGGAGTCTAATTAGGTTTTGATCCTAATTATGTCAGTCCGGCCCCAAATTGCTTTCTTTTCGGATTTATAGATTTTGAAAGGTAATCAGAGTTCAGTTTTCAGGTTTCGCTAATTTATTGTCTGGCAGTGGGGGTTCATTCTTTCACTACCGACTACAGTTGACAAGTAATGAAAGGTACAGATTTTGAGGTTAACAAGCACTTGAAAACAGCCCTCTTTTCATGACAACAAATTGTTGAAGATTTCTAGATAACGCATTTTAGACATTTGAAAGCACTGAATTTCGGATTAAAAATGCTTCTGATATCCTTACATAACCCAACGTATAAAGTATCTTAGAATTAAAATAAAAAAAATCCGAAAAAATGATTTTTACACCGTTTTTTAAGTTTTTCTCGAAAACACACCGGTTTTTATTACAAATCTACGTTGCGACTTGCGACAATTCGGTGTCATATTGCATGTCATATTTTGGGATTGAAAAAATTAACCTAGACTGTCTGTCCTTATAGTAGTTCATACTTTAAAAAATCGCAAATTTAATTGGCATATCCACAAAATGATACGAGAAACGGCTGTACCCAAGGTGTTTGGATCGTCCTACGGCCCTGATATCACAACCGTCAAGTCAACCCCTAAACTTTAAGCTCGTAGGTGGGCGGCCCTTAAAAAATGCAAATGAATCAAGTATCAAGACTGTCGTCATCAGGCCTACTAGACATTATACATTTAGGGTTGACCTTTTGGTCAAAGGTCAGAACCAACATTACTGAGAGTGTAGGCGTTTATGAAGTGTCACCTTCTTGAGACATTTAGGGACAAATACATTTTTCATGATGGATGATAAAAATAAATGTCCGGGAATTTGTTTAGAACAGAGCCTCACTGACTGTTCTTGTCCCGTTCTACTTTCTACTATTACCAATTATGATTTCACGTGTCAAAAAATGTCTTGAATTAAAAATCAATAGTTCCAACATCCGCCCAAATCTACATGTAATAATCCCCTACTCTTTCCATACAAACAACTAGAACAACTCCAAGTCTTAACCACTCGGTTTTTTGTTGTTTATTTGAGGTATCGGCATAAAAGGACCAAAAAATTCGGTTGAAAAAATTATATAAACATCGCTGACATTTTCATGTAATATATTAGAGTAGAGCATAAAAGAATTCGCGTAAAAGGTCTCTATCAATAATTATTCCGAGATCTTAGTTGGTCGAATTTGTTTTTGAACGAATATTCCGTTAATATTTAGCATTATTATATATATACTGAACTTACTTATTACAGTTTTTTATACGAATTATGAATTCTTCGGAAATCAAAAAAAATCTGTAAGATTTCATCTTAAATTTAGTGGCATAAGGCACTATTAAACGAGCTTGGAGTTAGCATCCAGAGAAATATTCTGGGAGAATTTTGGAAAATCGAAAATCATTGGATTTAATTTTTCTATTTTAAATTTTAATCTGAATAAAATTATAAAAATAACTCACGGATTTTTTCCGCTTCTTCCCTCCAGCCTCAATGTCCATGGAGGGGACGGGGGAGCGGCTGGCGGAGCGACCGGAGATTGCGGACGAAGCGCGACGCTGTTGCGCTTGCAGCTTCTCCTCGCGACGCTTTCTCTGCGCGTTCATCGCTCTTGCCGCGTGCATTTTTATGGTTTTTTCAAAATTTCCAAGTATTTCGCATGTATTTTTATAAACCTTTTTTAAAACACGTTCTTATTCGTATGTAAGGTTTCTTAATATTAGTTCCGTCATGATGGTCAAACTAACAATAAGAATTCAGTAACTTCATTTTATTTGGGACTTCGGCTTGGGCTTGAGTTTGGATTTCGCTTATGAGGTTCCTTGGTGTAAATCGTAATGTGCAGACACAGTAGAAGATACGCAAGTGATTTAGCAACAATTACCAATTACCAATTAATTTCTTGCAGTTTTTTAACTGGTTTAAGTGATTAAATCGGAGTTTCTTTAAATTTTAAACGGTTTTCATTGAGTAAATTATTTAAACCACACACTTTAAGGAAGAATCACTTAAAGGGGTCAAGTATCCTGACCCTTCCTGACCTTTGACCCAATGAATTTGACAGCCAGGACTCAGGCTGTGTCTGCATGATATTTATTTTGAAATGCTATTATTGCACCTAATAAATGTCTCCGGCTTCCGAACCGCAACCGCCACAAAAGACGAATGGCCAGAAGTCCTCCGGTTTTGTCCATGTTATGCGTTATTGTGGATTGTACCGAATCCGAAGTTGCTTATGCTAAATGTACCGTAAATGTGAGTTTGTTTAGTCATAACATTTGAGGGGACAAAGACTCCGAAATGAAACCGAAGTTCGGATCGATCCGATTCGGTCGGATTTGCATGCACAGCAACTCCACCCTCATTACATCCACATTAATCCCGTATTTGGTCCCTAACTGATTTCGGAGTGGGATTTCATAAACTATGGTCATTTTGGGCGATTTTTTATGACACTGCATTCCCCTTGAGTAAAACCATGTTGAAGAAATAGGGATGAGTTTGAGTAAATGACGGAATATTTTAAGTTTTTGCAACGATTTTTAGGATTGAAATTGCTGGCGAATTCATAAAATTTAGTGAAATTTTATATTGCATTTATCGTTCTAGATTAGACTATCATACTACATAAGACAAAGACATATAGTGTATTTAAAATAATTGGTTGTAAATATTCGCCTTAATTTTTATATTTTTAATCCATTTTATCGTCAAAAAGATGTAATTGTTATTTTATTAAGTTGAAGATATAGTTCTTCGTGGAGTTGGGTTTGAATTCCTTACTATCTCAAAAGTTCCACAGGAACGGTTAACCGTTCCGAAGGAATTATATGTTAAAGGAATCCTTAACAGTTGGACATTGAACAATCTACTGTTAACGGTTCTCCATGAACCGTATGCGATTCCCCAGACACCGTAGTTCCTTCTTGGGGAACTTCTAACCGTTCCTGATGGGGAACTGCTAACAGTTCCTGGGGAACTTTTGACAAGAACATAGACTAGAGAGTTTTATATCGTTTTTATGAACAGCCCGACAGAAGGGGTTAATAATCGGCTTGTTGCATATTTTCTAACCAAATGCTATTTCCCAATTTTCCTCTTCAACTAAGGCCTATAAATACACATATTTACTTTATAGTAGTTTTTTATAGTCGCTATAGTCTTACAGTCTATAGAATTAATAGGGACTGAGATATAAGTGGATTTCATAAGCCCATAAACACGCAAAACTGTACGGAGTGCACACGGTATGCATATTTAAATGCAAAACGAAAGTGCAACCTCATAAATATATATACAACAGAGAAATGTATGAATAACAACGAAAAGTAATAAGAAAGTTTTTACAAAATGCCCGAATTCGGGACTTTTCGGGGATTTGCATATATCATTATATTTTGACCTGGTTTTATTTATTGCACTTTCAATACATTTCGAAACTACATTTCGAAACTACATTTCGAGTTCTTTTAGAGAGTTCTATGAAAAATCAACTTAGAACAAATGGAATAATTTGATTAAAAACTACAGTACTGATCCGGTTTTTTGGGTAAAATTAAGCTTTTTTGCGAATTTACAATGTACAATGAAACGGAGCTAACAATAAGACCGAGTTCATGTAATTCATCAAGTAGAAATGTTACCTTTAACCTTTGACTGTTGTGCTCATTTAAACACCTTATGAATGAGTATTATACATAAGTTCCTTTAATATTAGGATTTTTATATTTCATCATGTATGCTAAAATTGCTTTTTTAATCTTGTTTTGTGGTATAGATCGTCTGACTTAGGTTTGGGATAAAAAATATCCTGATCCAAGTCCAGTTTTGTCTTCAGACTTCAAACCTAATACTTGATACCGATTTACCCTTAAAACGATTTAGTTTAAATATGAAATTGAAATAAATATAAAACAGAATATATTCGGGGTATAAATGCTAAAAAATCTAATTTTCGGGGCGAAATAAATGCTATCTCAACAATCCCCGAAATTCGGATCCGACCCGTAACGGGAAATACCCGGAAGCCCGAAACGTCAGTCCGGAGTGAGAGAGGAGCCGGGAAACGAACCGACCTAAATGTCCATTCAATTCTGTAACTCTACCCGGGCAGGACAAGCCCATAAAACTAAATAATTAATTAATTAACAAGTAATTAGAGTGATTGATCAATTGGAACAGTACTGCCAAAACAGTGCCATACTCTCGGCTATTTTCGCCGTTAACGATTACGGTTACGGATTCAAGGTCGAAGGTAAGCGTTTTAAACAGTTTTAAGAATTTTTATAATCGGCTGTAAATTGAGTGTTCATTTGAGACTAATTTTGGAGGATTCTGTATCCAGGCTGGCTTTGTAATGAGCTAATGATTTCGAATTAAAAAATAGATCAAGTATTGGTATACATCGGATATTAATTTATTTTTATTATATATAGTTTATTATAATTATTGATATTTTTATTTGTTCTTTAATAACCTGAAAAAAATATTCAATGCCTAAATTTTTGGGATTAACAAAGACTATCATGTAGAGGCTGTAGCGAGATATTCATTTTAGCCAGGGATTTTAAAGATTCCGATAATTTCTTATGAATATTATGTTTTGTTTTACGTATTAGAATCGCGATTATTTACATGAAATACGAGACAACCTTGGGACAAGCTATGATTTTTATTTGCCTAATGAGCAGACACTTTCTTATAGAAGGTTTAGTCCGCAAAAACAAATATTTTTTCTTAATATTATTTATACCACAAAAAATCATGGATTTGTACAGCCGGAATGTAACTTAAAAATAATATCGCATAATGTTCATTATACTATAAATCCCGTATGTTTTGACGAAATAGAGACGCGTCTTTTACGGATGTTCTTATAATTGTAATAGGCATTGTATATAACCACGTTTACTGACAAAACGTGTCAAAAATGCATCTAAAAATCACAGTAAAAGCTACCTACTCTTAAAACCTCGAGATTTTCAACTCTGTAGAGTTTTACTACATTAAAAAATCCAGGTTATAGGTACAAATACCTTAAATTTGTTCTCCTACACCCAATATTTTTTTGCAAAAACTGATTGGATTTTACATCAAGTTATATTCAGTAATTCAGTACGAAATAAGATAAACCGGCAATCAATGCCATTCCAGCTATGCATCGTGGTCATCATGATAATGTAATCTATTTCATGATGTTATGATTATGATTCGTTATAAAATTGGAGAGCAGCTCCTTTTGCAGACAGAAACCGGCTTTTATCAAATTTCCCATGCTCGAGGACATTAAAAACAACGATAACTACCATAAACCTCTAAATAAGTCCCCATGTCGAGATAGAGTGCTAGCTATTTAGGGAGCTTTCCATAGGGTGGGGATTTATTTCGAGATTTACAGCGACTTGTACTGATTAAAATGGTCAAATAGAGACGAGGTCACTTTGCCTGTTATTAAAACTCCAATGCGTTATAAACACATTATGCGAATCAACTGTAGCTGTCTGTCTGTCCGTATGAGCGTAATTTTTTCTTGCATAGAGTTTAATGAATTTTGCACATATTTGTATTGTTTGTATTCACAAGACTTTGCTATACCCGTTACAATGGTTTATTATTTGCAGCATTGCAGCTAGCATCATATTATTATACCGGAATGATGGCCGGTAATTAGTTTAATACTTGGCTTTGGTTTGCATTCCATGTTCCATGTTCCATCCCAAGTTGCAAAACCAATGAATTTACTCCGTACATTTTGTTAATGTAATTACAATTTACAAACTACAATATTACAACATATAATGGGGCACCGGCTATCCCATTACATTCACAAATCTCACAATAACCAACGAGCGAAAAATGCAAGGCTTCTGACACTTTGGAGTTTCGACCAAGTAAGCTGATGTTAAAACCCAGGCCGATGGAATATGATATAATCGTGGCCTTGGGATTTTTTGTAAGCAAATATTATAACGAAATACAATGGAGTCGGGCTCATTAATAAAAAATCCGTTTCATACTGGGCCCATACATCATTGGCCATCTTCTATTCAACACCTTTTTACAACTACTGGTTTTTTAACAAAATTACAAGAACTGAAACGGGTATACCAAAAGGGCTGTACATTAGAATGCCCCTTGTCTCGGTTTTTGACAAGGTTTATGATCTACAGATACTATTCAGAGCAGGATTGATGTAGTAGTAAAAAAACTAGACCCCCGAAATAGATCCCCATCCTTTTATAGCGTGGGGGCAATTTAATCCTAGGTGGGGGCAAGTTCATCCCAATTATGGGCAAATTCATATTTAGAGGGGCCACATTAGTATTTACTTTGCCCAATTAAATAGATCACATAATCACGGACGGACAGACGGCTCAAACCTCGACGATTCGTATAAAGCGTTTTTATAGAATATAATAAAATGCTACATCCACTTCGTGTAGAAGAGAATATGAAATGGGACAGACACACATCATGCAATAATCTAGGCTTGATTTGACGTGTCTGTGCGTAGAGTTTTATTTTTATGCATGGGATGTGTGTGTGTGTGTAAGGATGTTAAATGCTAATGCAATTAACTTTTTCTAAACCACATGTCAACTCCAATATAAACATATATGAAGATGTGAATGATGGAATAGCATTGTATATGTTAGTTAATTGACTTAATGGAGATAATCCCCTTCCTCTCCAAATGTCCAAATCCCAACTCAATAATCCTCGATTAAATGAATGACAGTCCATTCATAAACAATTCAGAAAAAAAAATATTTTTACCCGGGTGACGGGGTATATCTTAAGAACGGTACCGAACGGACCATGTTTTGTTATGCATTATTAGAACTGATTGATATGCGTAAAGCTTGTGTTTTTAGAGAAAACCCCGAAAGAAAAACCCCGATTTTAACCGGTATGCGATTGCGGTATATACTTAAAATTAATAGCGTTTATCTGGGTTTTTTACTGGGCATAATAAAATAACTCCGCAGGGACTTGTCTCGAGGTTTACCGTGTATAAAAATCGTCTTATACGTTATACTTGATTTTGCACTAAATTTAATGATAGTTTAGGAACGGTCCTTTAATTGGATAGAATGTTCTCCAGCTTTCGCCTCCGGGGATTCCCTTACACTATAGACAGTCATCGGTTCGCTAATGATCCTCAAGTCATTCTGTTCGCCAGACAGTCAATGTGCAGTCAGTGTGGTTCTTTGGATTTAATGTGTTATGGATAAATAGGGAACATTTTGTAGATTTAATTTCTTACATATTAAATATTATTATTGATAAAGTAAAAATGTAAACGTAGTTAGTGTAAAGAATGTTAAATAGAGCATAAAACATAATAGTTGGTTCTAGTTATATATTATATATATGGGGGAGAAGAGGTTTGGTTTTTGGTTTGGTTTCGTCAGTCGGCTCCCAGCGTCCTTCAGACTCAGAGGTTAGTCGCTGAGGCAGGATCAGGTGTTCCAGTCCATTTTTGATTTTAAACACGTTTTTCTTACTTCAGTTAATTTTCTATTTAGTAATTGTATTTAAAAAAGCAGAGCCGGACAATTATCCCTTTGCATTTACGATTTACATTCTTTGCATAATTTATTTATTTGGAGTTTGCAATTGCACATTTGCACATTGGCACTTGCTATTTGATAGTGCGATCCTGAGTGTGAAGTCAAGCCGGCTAATTTCACCCGAACCCAAATAGATTTTTCTTGGAATTCTTTGTATTTTCTGCATCTGAACTCTGAACCTGATTATATTTACTGGATAAGAATTGGACATTCAACAGTGGTTGTGATTGTTGTCATTTGTTGTGAGTAAGAGTAACAATAAGACAAAGACTAGTTGAAGTTGACGACAAAGGTTGAAGGTGGAAGGTGTGAAAGTGGAAAGGTAAAAAAAACTGTTGTCTGCTTTTGTTATTTTAGCCGAGTATTTAGTACATATATAGGTGATAATAATCAATAAATCAAATCAGTCATCCTGGTGGACGTAGGACGTGGTGTGCACGATTTAAAAAAAATTGTCTGAAAAATTAAAAATTTTAACCAAAAAACAAAAAAAAAGGAAAAAAACGAAGAATTATCTCTATTTATAATGTATAATAGAAATAGCTTTGCACGATTCATAAATATCCTAACTGCCAATATACCAAAAGGATCGTTTAGATTTAGATTAGAATTCCCAGGGGCTAGTTTTAATACCACATCAGATATAAAAAATTGGGATGTTGGATCGATATCCGGTCATCCGGTGATATCGATTAAGTTGCCTCATCATATCTCTCATGTCAGAATATTGAGAATGAGAATATTAATATGATTAATATAATATTACTATAGTATTACTGTAGTATGGACTATGCTATTCATTCAAGATTAAAATATACCGACAAAATTATGTTGGTGGTTGGATAAGAACGGATATATATTCAATATTGTGTCCTTAAAGAGATTCAATGCAAAACCTGTTCCAATCTTCCAGTCTCCTGTAATTAATATCTGAATTTTTTTAAGCTTAAAACGTTTCGATGGGATTACGTATTTTATGCTTTGTTTTGACACCTTCCAAATATGAAATACCAATGACTATATCAAAGGCTTACTCTCAAGTAGCTTATCAAACGTCATTGTAGAATTACCTAATTTTAATCTACTGCTGGACATATCCTCGATCGTTTCATCGTTTCGTTTCACTACTACTTCAGATTCTAAGCTATCCCAATATCCCAAATGTTCGCAATAGATAAAAAAAAAAAAATTCTGGGAGAGATATGGAATTTGTTATAATTGCATTTTCATTTTTTCATAGCTTCCATGTCTATCTTTATGTATTTAGTTTTTTAAAGCCTTGTGGTTGAGTTATCTACCTACCTATCTGTCTGAATTGTATGGTGTGAATTGTGAATGTGGATGGGTGGGCATGTTAGACAATCAATGAAACGTGAATTAGCAAAAAACGTGTCCAGGTTTCAAGTGAACTGAAAGGCTGAAACGTTGAAGGAATTCTGCAAAGTCATTGTCGTTAAGTCATTAATGATCCGTCCATAAACTATGTTCTATTGACTCCTTAGATGTTTGAGGACGTTAGGACGTATTAAATTAACTCTAGAACTAATTAACGGGAAAGCAAGGCTTCAAAATCTTAGGCACTCTATATAAGTGCCCCTTGGGCTGTTATTTAGGGTACAGGAAATACGAAGGTCCTTATGAATAGCCCTTTGATCTTGGTCATAATTCATAATTCAAGAAACACACATATATATCAGCATGTCATCATCATTAACATTAACTATTAACAGCTCGTCGTCTTCTTTTACAGTTTCCAGACCTTAAAGTTTAAACGTGAATCAGGTTTCAGTGTAGATGTTAATTTGAATATGAATGCCCGTCGAGGACTGCTTTAATGTTCGCATTTCGCATAAGTTTGGTTTTAGATGTTTATATTTGTACATTGTACGTAGGTATTTGTACATCCTGAGTTCCTGAGTATCATCAAATAATCAAATTGTCCATAAGATAAAAAAAATGTGTAGCCGGTTTCAACACATAAAACGTTAGGTGATCAGGAAAGTCGTTAATTTATTGATTCATTAAATATTTGTTCGGTGTCAATAAGTCAACAACTTCGAAAGATGAATAAGTACAGTTTTAGTCCAGCCCACAGCCCACAAGCCTATATACTTACCCTTACGGGATATATAGCAATTTATCAACATTAGTGTGGAACTTTTGATAATTTGATGATTATAATGAATTGTTTAAGCTATTTACTGGGTTTACCCACTGTTAGTACTGGGAGTACTGGGACTTGGGTGGAATTTTATTTTTATATGAATATGGTTGATTCCTTGAGTGTTTACCAATTTCACATTAAAACATATAGAACTAATATGATAATTGTAATATTATTACAACCCAACTGCAACAGAACAAATATAAACCCTTAAACATAAACGTTACCTATTACCTTATCTCTCCATTGTCAGGTTTTGTCAGTCGGTCAAACTTTATTGTATTGCCTAACCTCACCCTACAAAATTCCAGATATACTAAACAAAATAGGTTAATCGAATCAGTCTGGAATTCCAGAACTTGTAAGGAGTTCATTAACCACCTAATATTGTTCGTGGTATGGGGATTAAGGGGATTAAGACAAAACCTAAACGTTGATAATTGTTTGTTAAAAATTTATAATAAAAAAGTACAATTAAATTTATAATGCCAATGCGCTCAGTTCAGTCAACTGTGTATTTGGATGAGATTTTAAGTTTTTTTTGTCTTATTTGCAGGCCTAGCTGGAAAGGTCGTTAATAGGACAAGTCACAAGTTAATGGTCAATGGCCAGTATTGGCCGGTGATCTCAAACCTCATTGTCAGTTTCTTGGGAGGGCCTACTTGATTGAAGTTGGACGGGGCTCTAAATCAGTACCTGATCGGCAGTATTACTTCTACTAACAGACGGGACAGTCATGGACGATTTTTGTAAATCTCCGTTTTGGGTAAGTTCTCAATTTTGAATCGATGATAAGTCTCGGTTTAAAATTTAAAATTGACTACTATGTTTGACAAGTCACATTTTCAATATCCTTGAAACCGATTGTGAGATAGAAAGTAAAAGTATAATTAATGAATTAAGAGATGTTGATTAAGATTCCAGAAATGACAAGATAAGAAAGCTTTGATAATGGACTGGTTTTGTTGAACCGGATTAAATTAATTAACCCGAACGTTGTTAAAATTAATTATATTAAATACTAATAACTTTCCTATTCATTTTCAGAACACCAGCCTGACCTGGAACACAACCGGGAACAATCCGGACTTTACACCGTGTTTCGAGCAAACAGTATTAGTATGGATACCCTGTTGCGTCCTTTGGTTCTTGTCGCTTTTCGAAGTACCAGCTTTACTCAACTCTAAAAACCGCCAGATACCCGTGAATCCATTTATAATTCTAAAGACTCTGCTGATATGGGCACTGGTGATCTTGCATGTCATTCACCTTGCCCTCACCTTTCGTCTGGACAGTAATGACTACGATATTTCAAGGGCTGAGCGATATGCAACTATTGTTAAGATCGCTACATATGTAAGTTGAATTTTTCTGGCCAATTTAAAAGTTTTTGTTTAATTACTCTGATTTTAATTCATGGTCTGTTTTGTAAAATTAGATGCTTGTGTTCATGCTGATGGTACTTCACAAAACCAAAGGTGTTCGAAGTTCGGGCATTTTGTTCGTGTTTTGGCTCCTTAGCCTCATTTGTGACGTATTTGCCTTCCAAACAAACATAAGGAATCCTCCTGATGACGTAAGAATTAATTAGGAATGATTTTTAGCGAAATTTTCACTTGGTTCGTGGCTTAAAATTTCTCTGATTTCTGATTTTGCTCAGGGTGATGACAAAATGATCCTTTACTATCGAATACATATCATTCATTACCCTATTGTTGTGGTTCTGTTCTTCTTAAACTGCTGGGCTGATATGTCCCCGGTCAGGAGCGTCGGAGAAAAAATCACAGAGGTCTGTTCTATTATCGATTTATCAACCGAATTTGGCTATAACTTGAGTATAGTATTTGATTCCAATAATCCCATTGTTTTATTCGTGTACAGAAGCGTCCTTGCCCTGAAGATGAAGCGTCGTTTTTGTCCAAAATGGTTTTCTTCTGGTTCGAAGGACTTGCTCGACAGGGCTATCGCAAGCCATTGGAGACTTCAGATTTGTGGGACCTGAGGGAAGGAGATAAGTCAAGCTACCAAGTTCCGATTTTCGACAAGAATTGGAAGAATGACCAAGAGAAGGCTAAAAGGTACACTAATGCATTTCTTTTTAAGATATTCAATTTTACTCCATTCATTATTCTGTATCAAATAATTACGAATCTAACGTTTGGCGTATTTAGAAATGCAAGGGACTCGGGCGGTGAGAATGAAGGAGCTAGTGTGTTCATTACTCTAATCAAAACATTTGGAGTATCATTCCTGGGCGGGGCATTGTTAAAAATCGTCCAAGATCTTTTAACCTTCGTTTCCCCCTTCGTTCTTGAGTAAGTTGTTAATTAGCGATACTAGGGTCAAAGTTTTTTATTGGGCTTACTAATTCATACATTTGAATTAAGGTGGCTGATTACGTTTGTGGAAGATCCTGAAGAAGATAACTGGAAGGGTTACTTCTATGTTGCTATACTGATGGTCACTTCAATAATTCAAACCATTTTCCTTGGTCAGTATTTCCATCAAGTGTTCATGATTGGGATGAGAATTAGGACATCCATGACCAGCGCAATTTACAGAAAGTCTCTTCGAATCTCCAATGCCGCAAGAAAAGGTAGGGTTACGTCCTTACATCGAATAAAGATAGTCTCAGTTGGAATATGGTTCATTGTTAAAATAAATCGTTGTTTCGTTTTTAGAATCAACTATTGGAGAGATTGTCAATCTAATGTCAGTTGATGCTCAGAAGCTTATGGACACCACTACCTACATCAACATGCTTTGGAGTGCTCCACTTCAAATCGGTTTGTGTGTTTATTTCTTGTGGAACCTGTTGGGTCCATCTGTCCTGGCTGGAGTGTTGGTGATGATCCTCCTGATTCCTGTGAACGGTGTAATTGCTGGAAGGATGAGGAAGTTACATGCTGAACAAATGAAGAATAAGGACTCGAGAGTCAAAATGATGAGTGAAATTCTGTCGGGAATCAAGGTAATTGGATTGTGGGATTCTGAATTTGGAGAGACCGATTAAAGATCAACTTGTACATCCACGCAAGCTTAGTCATTTTTTCAATTATTTATAGGTCTTGAAGTTGTACGCTTGGGAACCATCATTTGAAAGCCAGGTCATGGGTACCAGAGGCAAGGAAATGGATGTTTTGAGACGATCTGCGTACCTGCAAGCTGGATCTGCATTTATTTGGACATGTGCACCTTTCGTGGTATAATATTTTTTCCTTCTGTCCTAACTTCAAATAGTCTTGATTGTTGAGGTTTAAATCAATATTGATGTTGCTCTTTGATAAAGTCATCACTGGTTATTTTTCACAGGTGTCTTTGGTCACGTTTGGCACATATGTGCTAATTGATGACACAAATGTTCTGGATGCCAGAAAGGCCTTCGTTTCTTTAACGTATTTCAACATTATGAAGATGCCTATGACCGTTTTGGTATGCGACTTTAATTAAGTGCGTTTGTAGTGATTAAATATTAATTTGTATTAACGTTGCTCTGTTCTTATAGCCAATGATGATCGTAGCAGCTGTGGAGGCCAGCGTTGCGTTGAAACGTTTGAACAAGTTCTTGAATGCGGAAGAAATAGACAAGGAATCTGTTCAAGTAGATCAGAGTTCGCGTAAGTGGTTTTTCTGGCATCCCCACTAGTGTTAAATGTCTTAACAGTGCAGTTGATTTGATTTAATCTGTAAATGTTGTTAAAGCTGATCCGGTTGTGATTGACAAGGGAGACTTTTCTTGGGAACCGGAAACAACGACGCTTAAAAACATCAACGTCCGAGTGAAGGATGGTGCTCTAGTTGCAGTAGTTGGAGCAGTAGGCTCTGGAAAGTCCTCGTTATTATCTGCGGTTTTAGGAGAGATGATTAAAGTATCCGGTCAAGTTAAACGAAGGGTAATTTTGTATATGAAATTATATCGGACCTCTTTGTGAAGATTTTTTATCTATTCATTTTGATTCTTAGGGGAAAGTGGCTTACGTTGCTCAGCAAGCCTGGATTCAAAACTGCACTTTAAAAGACAACATTTTGTTTGGAGAGAATTTGAGCGACCAAAAATACGATAAAATCATTGATAGTTGTGCTTTAAAACCAGATTTGGAAATACTTCCTGCTGGAGACCAGACTGAAATCGGAGAAAAGGTAGATATACAGATTTCTCAATTAACATAAAAAGTTTTGCCTGTTTTCAATAATATTTTTTGCCTCTGTGATGCTAAGGGTGTCAATCTAAGTGGGGGCCAGAAACAACGAGTGTCCTTAGCACGAGCAGCATACAGCGAGTCGGATCTTTATCTGTTGGATGACCCCTTGAGTGCTGTCGATTCTCATGTCGGAAAACACATCTTTGAAAATGTTCTTGGACCTAATGGTATTCTCAAAGGAAAGACTCGAATCCTGGTAACACATGGAATCACGTACCTGCCGCAAGTGGACCACATTATCGTAATGAAAGATGGAGAAATCAGCGAAGAGGGGACTTATAAAGAACTGATGCAAAAGAAGGTCTGAACTTGATATTGATTCACTTCACTACAGAACTAGAACTGGCTGCCAAAGATTATGAATCTAAACTCATTTTTATTCGAAATAACAGGGGGCCTTTGCAGATTTCTTGGTACTGCATATGACCGAAGGAAACGAAGCAGAATATGAAAATGTACTGCAAGAACTAGAGGAAGTTCTGGGAGGCAAAGAAAAGGTTTTCGAGAGACAGCAATCCCAGATTTCTAAACGGTCTGACTCAGTTAGTGAAGCGGAAGAAGTTCAACTGAAACGACGAGCTTCGACAACATCAAATGTAAGCTTGTAATTATAACTCAATTCAATAAATTATAATATTGTGTTTGTAGTGTGGTCAGTTGTTTTATATTTATTTAAATGTTATTTCAGGGAAGTGCTACGAAAATTCCGTTATTGAAGCGATCATCGATTGTGAAGAAAGAGGAACCCATCACAACAAAAGATAAACTGATCGAAGCGGAGAAGTCGGAAACTGGAAGCGTTAAAAAGGACGTTTATCTTCATTACTTCAAAGCTATTGGAATTCAAATGGGAATTCTCACCATAGTCTTCAACTTTATTTTTCAAGGTGTGTAAATGTGGAAAATATATGAATTGCTGTCTGTGATATTTAATTATATTTCCGCTTTAAACCCTGTTCTTTTTCCAGGGTTTCAAATCGGATCAAGTGTGTGGCTATCGAAATGGTCAAAGGAACCAGTTAAAGAAGACGGTACAATTGACCTCGCAAGACGGAACATGTTTCTTGGAGTTTATGGAGCTCTTGGATTTTTACAAGCAATAAGTGTTATGATAGGAACAGTTGTAATGGCATTGGGAATGTTAAAAGCAGCCTTCACACTTCATAACATCATGTTATCACACGTGCTCAAGTCTCCAATGTCTTTCTTCGACACGACTCCACTTGGTCGAATTGTTAATCGATTTTCTAAGGACGTCGACGTCGTTGACAATACTTTGCCGATGAATTTGAGATCTTGGATTACCTGCTTCTTCAGCGTTATGGCCACAATAACAATTATTACTATTTCCACGCCAATGTTCTTTGCTGCGATAGTTCCTCTCGCTGTTGTTTATTTCCTTGGTACGTTGTCAAAATAATTTAATTAAAGTTTCTGATGGTTTTTTTTGTTTTATCGTATTTAATGGAGAAATCTTGACCATTCCCAACAGTTCAACGATTCTATGTTGCTACATCAAGACAGTTGAAACGATTAGAATCCGTGTCCAGATCTCCGATTTACTCCCACTTTGGAGAAACTCTGACAGGGTCTACTACAATTCGGGCATATGGAATGCAGCAACGATTTATTTTGACGTCGGAGACATCGGTTGATAACAACCAGATGTGTTATTTCCCTTCAATTGTTGCTAATCGGTATGGACTATTTTAAAATTTGAAATTCATGTTAGTATCTATTTGTCTGTATGTATTTCATATGTTCTAATGAAAAATGTTCTTTAGATGGTTGGCTGTTCGATTGGAAACTATTGGAAATCTAATAATCTTTTTCGCTGGACTTTTTGCCGTTTTGGGACGTCACACATTAGACGCTGGAACTGTTGGTCTGTCAATCTCCTATGCTTTGCAGATTACCCAAACTCTTAACTGGCTTGTTCGAATGACTTCTGAAGTGGAAACGAATGCTGTAGCCGTTGAACGAATGAAAGAATATGGAGAAACCCCACAGGTATATTTATAAATAATAAATAAAATGTAGTTACGGTGGGGTTTATTTTGTCATTGGAATCTGCATTAAAATAATTTGAATTGTAGGAAGCTGAATGGGAAATCCCAGAACGCAAACCCGCAGACACTTGGCCAGAACAAGGAGTAATTACTTTTGATCACTATCAAACAAGGTATAGAGAAGGGTTGGATTTGGTTCTTAGAAATGTGACTTGCAATGTTGAAGCCGGTGAAAAAGTAAGTCTTAGCTATTTTTTTTACTAAAAACCTAAAGGAACTATTAGTCATTGTTAATTTTTTGCTACAGGTCGGGATTGTTGGTAGAACCGGAGCTGGAAAATCTTCACTTACAATGGCGCTTTTCAGAATCGTTGAGCCCGTTGGGGGTCATATTACGATTGATTCGCAGAATATTGCAAAACTTGGACTTCACGATGTTCGAGGACGAATTACTATCATTCCTCAAGTAATTATAATTATTAGTCGTGAATTTATTGTTACGATGGTTCAGACTTGCTTATATGCACATTTTAATAATGTTCGAAATTGTATATAGGATCCTGTTCTGTTCAGCGGAAATATGAGGTTGAATCTCGACCCGTTCGAAAAATATACGGATGAGGAGCTCTGGCGATCTTTGGAGCTGGCTCACTTGAAAGGTTTCGTTTCCGGTCTTACAGCTGGACTCAATCACGAAATCAGCGAAGGTGGTGAAAATTTGAGGTAAGTCTTTCTAACAAAAGACATTATGCTTTCCATGTTGTATAAACAAGAGGATGAATCGTGTTTTAAATGCCTTATAGTGTCGGACAAAGACAATTAGTCTGTTTGGCTAGAGCCTTGCTTAGGAAAACAAAGATCCTCGTCCTCGATGAAGCCACTGCGGCCGTAGACTTAGAAACTGATGACTTAATCCAAGCAACTATTCGAAAGGAATTCAAGGATGCAACTGTCTTGACAATTGCCCATCGATTGAACACAATCATGGATTCCACGAGGGTGATGGTACTTGACAAGGGAGAGGTTCGAGAATATGACACTCCGTCCAACTTACTCAGAGACAAGAAGTCGATATTTTATGGAATGGCTAAAGATGCTGGCCTTGTTTAGATTTTAGATGAAGAGTGTTTTGATAAACTCAGGGTGTTGTTTAGTTAAGTCATTAATGTATCAAACTTAATGTTGTAAACTTATTTCTCTATTTCTATTTCTCCTCCTATGAACTACTATCCGGTTTTGTTTTGGGTATTTAATGAACTTGTTGTGAAGTTGTGATCTTTGTTACTTGATTAAATGTTGTTGTTAATCTAAAGTTTTCAGGCTTATCTAGCTTTTACTGACTCTTATTCAGTAACAAAATAAGATAATTTGGCATATACATTACGGTTTTGGCAGCATTTAAATCTAGTACGAGATCATTACCTCCATGAAATACCTAACTATAATATATGATTGCAATTAATTAAAATGGCATTTTTACTACATGAATAATTAAAATCTCTTCGTCACTTCACCGACAAAACGATCGTTCTAGTTTTGGCATTCATCAGACAGTTGACGATCTTCGATTTTGTAACCACTTGGTCAGGAGGGACACTGTAGTTAATGTCACCAGAGATGTCAACATGGCAAATGTCCTGAAAGGGAATCTCTGTTCTTCCCAAATGTCGAGGTCCGCGTCCCCCGGTTCGTAATAAGGGTAGTGTATAAAGGCTTTGAGTTTTAAGAGCTTCTCACCTCCTCCGAGTCGAAGGACGATAGCAACGATATAACCTGCCAAGCTTCCGTAACCGTTGCAAAGTTGAGGAAATTGGACAGCCATCAAGAGTTGCGGAAATAAGATGACGTAGACGAGATCGGAGTAGGTTATCCTGAAAAATCGTTTTTAACATCAATTTTAGACCAATTCTTTTGCATTTTCATGCAAATCACGAGTAATTTAAACTTGTAAAAAAAATTGTGGTTGTATTTGTGGACGTTTAGAACATCTATAAAAAGTACGAATCAATTTAGGGTAGTTGTATTTCGAGAGAAAGATCTGTTCTATTTAGAGAACTTGGAATTATCCGTTCTTTATAGCGCAATATAGACTGGTTTAGTTTGTGGGTCACTCCTGGATGCGGAGCAGGGGCGACGTGAGACTCCCTATACTAGCACAATATAGTGGAGGGTGGAGGGTGCCATGCGTGCAGTTGGGAGCTGGGGCGATGTGAGATTCTCCAGTACTAGCGCAATGTAGGCTGGGTAGTAATTGTGTGAGTGCTACTTCAGGATGTGGAGGGGTAAGGTGGGATTCTCCAGTACTACCGCAATATGGACTGGGCAAGTATACAACTCGAATGGTAACTTGGGAACTTGGGATTCTCTATACCTAGCGCAGTATATACCGAAATAAATCCTATCAAAACTAACGTAACTTTTAGTAATAAGGGTGGTATGATTTTTTACAGTACCATAGTCCATAAACGGTCGACACGGTAAGGGAAATTGTGACAGATATGCCGGTGACAACGAATATAGACGCCCTCATGACCCAAACAATCTCCGTTTCAGAAGCCTGAAATACAGTTTTAAAAGTCAGTACGTTAAAAAATATATCGATTTCCATTAAGAAAATCTCAAGTTGACTAGCTAACCTTCGGTCGAAAAATCAGTCGATAAATGTTCCTTGCGAACATTGACGATGCGGACAAAACACTCGAGTCTGCACTTGACATCACTGCAGCTGCAACAGCACCGAGGCCAAAGAGTGACACCACTTCCGGTGTCAAGTGACGAATTACGAGGGGAAGGACCATACTTGACTCGTCCATTGACGAAGGGTCAGAACCATGTACTTGACCATACTCCGTTTGATTCCAATCTTAAATGATATATATTATCAAAGCATTAGCGTCTTTAAGTATCAGGATTTGTTTGTGGAGTACTTTCCGACATGGGGACTTATTTAGAGATATTCGGTGGCAATTCATAATTATTAAGCTTATCCAACCTGCCATTTTTGCAATTCCACCGATAAGTATGGAGGGTATGGCCATAAGGAAACATCCTAAGGCCGCGATATAGGAAAGCATTTGAGCAGATCGGGCCGTTTTGCAAGACAAGACGCGTTGAAAGTACACCTAATATAAATAAACAGTTTTAAAAATTGCAATTAAAAAAATCGAAATGTCATGAAGCGTTAAGTTAATTTAAGGGATAATTAGTGCCTAAATATAGTACCTGCCATGGCAAACCTCCAAATATAAGCAGCATTGCATAGTCAAACCATTTCCCAATGTCCTTATCCTCAATCTTTCCCAAAAAATCGAGGTTCGGATTATTGAAAGCCTCAGAAATGGGTCCGATGGCAGCTGAAGTCAAGGCAAATGGAATACAAAGCCACTATATAATGGAAATTAGTATAATTTATTTAAAATAAATTTAGCTGTCAGATGAACATGTTGAGGACGAGTCAAATAAGTTTCAAACAAATCAATATAATATAATCGTCCTCGAGTTAAACGCACAAGTAACTTGACGCCTTGACGGGGAGTCATTTTAGGACTGATACCTTATATAATACCCTCGATCAACACGGTGTAAATCGTTTCATGATTCTCTAAATGACAATCTAGTTAAGTAAGCTTATGTTCGGAGTTGACTAATTTTAATAAAAGTCTCTGCAAAGCTGGGGACTTATTTAGAGGAGGGACTTATTTCGAGATTTACGGTAGACTGCAGGCTTATCGAAAACTACAAACTGCAAGTCCCTATTCTTACCAGTCCAATGAAAATACAGATGAGTTGAACGACGTCGGTATAAGCGACGCTTTTAAGACCCCCGAAGAGTGTGTAAATGGCAGCAATGCATGCGGAGAGGATGACGCTCAGCGTCCTGTCCATCTCGATGACGACTGTCAGCGTATTTCCCAGTGCGGTGAGGATGGACGCTGCCCAAAATACTTCGGCGCAAAGTGCGGGGAGGAAGAGGAGACCTCCCATCCGTTCCCCGTAAGCGTCTTGCAGCGGGTCCAGCATCGTCACGTAACCTCGCTCTCTCATCTTATTTGCAAAGAAGAGCCCTCCTGAAAGAAACACGGATAATCCGGTTATAAAAACCCCGATTTAGTCTAACTAGCTGAAATTACTCCGGAATAAGTCCCCACATTTTCCCAGTTTATGAAATAGTGCATAAACTTGAAGAAAAACATACAAAATCCAAACGTAATAAATTAGAATTTCCGCCACCTATTAATTCGGGTAGAATTCTTTCCTCAGACTCAAAACCCTCGTCTATTAAAAGAACTTAAGGAATTCCTGAAATAACTCCCCAGACTCCCCACCTACACTTACTTAAATATGAGTACGTCTTGATATAAGAAACTCCCAGATTCCAACATTCTGGATTTACTCACATCTGGTAATAATATCCCTAAATAAGGGGTTGGTGGCTAAACATAGACAAAAAAAACGTCGACTTTAAAGGACATCGACTCGCAGGACAGCGACACCGTCAAAACACAGACAAAAAATAAACCCGACAAAGCATGATATCGACTAAAACAACGACATAAAAATATCGACATTTTCTTTTATTTTCGTCCAATTAAGGCTCCAGACTAGTTAATCACCCATAGATATATATAAACAATCTATTCTATATCTATCTAATTCTATGTAATCACCAATTGAAAAATGGGTGTCATAGGGGGTACTTTGGACCCCTCCATCTTTTTAACCATATCAGATAAAACTGCCAAATAAAATGGTATAGGCACATCATTTCATTCCGAAAAGTATGAAACTATTGCATAGACCAGGAAAGCATTGGATCAATGGGAATTAGTATTTATTAAGTGTTGAAAACACTTTATGCGAACGGCCAGTCCGTCTGTCCGTCTGTCCGTCTGTCCGTCTGTCCGTCTGTCCGTCCGTCTGTCGGTGCGATAACTGGAGAACGGCTTGACCTAGGATCACCAAATTTTGTACACTTGTTCCTTGGGTCATAACGGAGGCTAAGTTCGAACTTGGGTCGAATCGGTCACACCCCCTGCCCCCCATCAATTAAACCCCAAAACAAACCATTAAATCAAACAGAATAGTGATATGTAGGAGTCCAACGCCAGGATAGAGCTCTTACCCATTTTAAAACTGACGCTTAGGTAGTTTACATTACACTCTATGTCTATCATCAATACATGATAATACCCTGAAACTACAATTCAGAGTGCGAAATCTCAGCTTTTTGGGGAAATTGAGATATGGGGTTTAAACGATTCTCATGAGTAATATGACATCTTTGACGTATACAGGACCACTCCCACTGACACCAGGGTGCGAATTCTGATGTTTTCAACACTTGGTTACGCCCGTTACATCGGTTTATTAAGTGTTGAAAACACTTTATGCGAATGACCCGTCCGTCTATCCGTCTGTCCGTCCGTCGGTGCGATAACTGACGAACGGCTTGACCTACGGTCACCAAATTTTGTACACTTGTTCCTTGGGTCCTCACACAGGCTAAGTTCGAACTTGGGTAAAATCGGTCACACCCCCTGTCCCTCATAAATTAAACCCCGTACAAAAACGATTAAATAGTTTGTAAAGTAAAGTTGTTTACAGTAAACTCTATGTCTATCACCTACACATGATAACACGCTGAAACAATATTTCAGGACGTGCAAAACCCAGACTTTTGGGGAAATTGAGATATGGGGTTTAAACGATTCTCATGAGTAATAGAACATCTTTTACGCATACAGAACCACTCCCACTGACACCAGGGTGCGAAACCTGATGTTTTCAACACTTGGTTTGGTCAACATATTTTTAAAAATCTTTATATCGTATCCCTATCTTGTATCGTGGGTCGATGTTTTCAAGTCTGCCTTTTTTTGTGTCTGCATTCGGTCATGTCGGTGTTTTGTCTTTGTCGACGTTTGCATTTGTCGCTGTCGGGCGAGTCGATGTCCTTTAAAGTCGACGTTTTTTTTGTCTATGTTTAGCCGGGCACCCCTAAATAAGTCCCCACACTTTTAAATATGCTTTTTAATCTATAAATCATTTTAATGTCTCACATTTCTCTAAACAATTCCTCCCGTTCCTAAACAAGCTCTTCAAGTTAAAGTTTCTCTATATAAGACCCCGTAGCTTCCAGTTCCACTTAAATAAAATATAAAATTGCCCCTAACGATTATTCTTAATTAGTCCACCTAAATAAGTCCCCACTATTCATAACCCCATAATCCTCTAATCCATTGACTTTTCCTACCAATGATCAATGAGATGGCATTCCCGAACGGGGCCTGACACCAGAGAAGTCCATTCGTGTAGATCGCTTCCGCCGTTCCGTTGATGTATCCTCCGCCCACCCAAGTCGCCGTCATCGTGAAGATGCTAAATCGTTAGGGATGACCCATGAAATTTCATGTGAAAAATTGCAGTGCAAAATCCAGCCTTGAAAAATGAAATGTGAAAAATGAATTTCATACCCGACAAAAACGCCGAGGTTCCTCCCGGCAAGAATTATATCATCTTCGGACCCCTTCTCCTCTCCTGTCCCTTTCCTACCGGCCCAAATGCCGATTGCCAGGATCAAGAGGTAAAAAATCACGATTGATACTACTCCCCAAATATTCACCATTTTTCCAAAAAATCACAATGCAAATAAATGCTTTTTGTGGCGAATGAAAAAAAATTAGATTATAACTGAATAAATGAAACCCGAGGACGAGGATCAGAATTAATTGATGCCAATGAATCCGAATGTTATGTTTGTAAAACAATAAACCGATGTAACGGGTGTAACCAAGTGTTGAAAATATAACGATAAACAAACTAAATCTCAATTTCCCCCAAAAGCCCGGGTACTGCATCCTGATGTCAGTGGGAGTGGTCCCGTATACGTCAAAGATGTTCTATTACTCATGGGAATCGTTTAAACCCCAAATCTCAATTTCCCCAAAAAGCCCGGGTTTTGCACCCTGGTGTCAGTGGGAGTGGTCCCGTATCGGTCAAAGATGTTCTATTACTCATGGGAATCGTTTAAACCCCAAATCTCAATTTCCCCAAAAAGCCCGGGTTTTGCACTCTGGTGTCAGTAGGAGTGGTCTCGTATCCGTCAAAGATGTTCTATTACTCATGGGAATCGTTTAAACCCCAAATCTCAATTTCCCCAAAAAGCCCGGGTTTTGCACCCTGGTGTCAGTGGGAGTGGTCCCGTATCGGTCAAAGATGTTCTATTACTCATGGGAATCGTTTAAACCCCAAATCTCAATTTCCCCGAAAATCCGGGTACTGCACCCTGGTGTCAGTGGGAGTGGTCCCGTATTCGTCAAAGATGTTCTATTACTCATGGAAATCGTTTAAACCCCATATCTCAATTTCCCCGAAAATCCGGGTACTGCACCCTGGTGTCAGTGGGAGTGGTCCCGTATTCGTCAAAGATGTTCTATTACTCATGGAAATCGTTTAAACCCCATATCTCAATTTCCCCGAAAATCCGGGTACTGCACCCTGGTGTCAGTGGGAGTGGTCCCGTATTCGTCAAAGATGTTCTATTACTCATGGGAATCGTTTAAACCCCATATCTCAATTTCCCCGAAAATCCCAGGTTTCGCACTCTGAAATGTAGGTTCAGGGTATTATCATGTATAGATGATAGACATAGAGTGTAATGTAAACTACCTAAGCGTCAGTTTTAAAATGAGTAAGAGCTCTATCCTGGCGTTGGACTCCTACATATCACTATTCTGTTTGATTTAATGGTTTGTTTTGGGGTTTAATTGATGGGGGGCAGGGGGTGTGACCGATTTGACCCAAGTTCGAACTTAGCCTCACTCTTGAACCAAGGAACAAGTGTACAAAATTTGGTGACCGTAGGTCAAGCCGTTCGCCAGTTATCGCACCGACAGACAGACAGACAGACAGACAGACAGACAGACAGACAGACGGACAGACAGACAGACAGACAGACAGACAGACAGACGGATTGGTCATTCGCATAAAGTGTTTTCAACACTTAATAACCTGTATTATATGAACTCTGTTCCTATTGCACCATTCTTGATCGGTAATTTTGCATACGAAGCACATGTATTTTACAATGGGATATTTTTATGATACAAAGCATCCATTAATATAGGAAATATAGCATCCACGTACTGTGAATTTGCTGAACGAAAACTTGGAATTTTACATAATCTTCAGTTATGAATATTGACCTTTATGGGTCAGAATAGGTCATCCCAACGGTATATGATCAATTACTTTCAAATGGTGTATGTAATCTTGCTCTATGTTTGGGGCAGCTTGAGATTTTTTCTAAGATGATTAGTAGTGTTTAAAATACAGTTTCAGTATATAGAAGTTTATAAAAGTAGCACATCTACGATACATCAGAACATTCATTAGACGGGTGATTGTGATTTGCCATATTGATCACCTTGAATATCTTCAAAATGTAAATCACGAATTTTTATCGATGACAATTTTTATTAAAATGAGATTTTAAATTTAATTGAGCTTGTAGTGGCTTGTACCCTTTAATACTGGCATAATTACATGTAAAAAAATGCTTTTAATGATACTCTTCTTCCACTGAACTGAAAAATTAAATCGCAGTATGTGCGATTACAACCCGAGTTTGTGGTCGCATTAAAGCTCATATGTACAAACAATACGATCGATTTTATGGTTCTATTTCATTTCAGAATTCATGGAGACTGTACTGTCAATAAAATCATGAGTCAGGTTCAGCAGACAATGAGACATATCGTCAATCGCATTTATTATAATGATTTACATATAAAGCTATATTTATATGTGCCTTTAACATGGAATATGGAATTTGGCCAATGTCGGATAGGGTTCAAAAGTACAAAGGTTCTTATTTCATAGATAGACGTTCCTGAGCAGACGGAACTGTAATTTGTATGTAATCACTTGAATGCCATTGTTTTGACGTGGGATCAATAATATGCCAGTAAGTTGCCAAATATTTTGGAATGCCAAAAGTTCGGGTTCATCGTTCATTGCCCATCAATCATCACCTCTTATCGTAATTTTTATCATACTGAGGAACATTAAATCGCAATAAAAACAGACACACCTTCAAATGTTCAAATCTCACGAAGTCCCAATCAAACCTCAATAAATAAAGTTATGATTTCTGGGATTTCTCTATTTTAAGCAATTTACGACTTAAAATACAACTATAAATGTTTTGAATGAATGAATGTGTTTTAATGAGTGTTTCTTGGAATTCATACTGAATTTATGCAAAATCTTTTTAATAGACAACTTAAGAATTTATCCTCACAGGAATTGAGATAATAATAATGACATACAATTTCCGAATAATTTAGGTCTTATAAAATAGCTTATCCACGTAAATATCGTCCACCCCTCCTTCCTTTCTTGAAGCTCCTTCCAGCTGGAGCGGCGGCCGCAGCGTCGCCCTCCAAAAGAACGACGGGGGCATCGGGGTTTTCGGCAACGGCCTCGGGGGTCGCTTCAACAGCGATGACGACTTCGGCTTCGGGCAGCTTATCGGCCGCAGCGTCCGACACCGGCTCTCCGACAACGACAACAGGGGCATCGGGATTGGCCTCAACGTTCTCGGCAGTGGCTTCGACCAGAAGAACTGGAGCGCTGTCGCTGGCAGCAACAGCTTCAGCGGTGGCATCGACAATGACGACTTCAGAGTCGCTGGAAGGAGCGGCAGCGCCATCTTCAGCAATGACGACGACAGGAGCGTCTGGGTTTTCGGCAAGGACCTCTGGGGTCGCTTCGACAGCAATGACGACAGAAGCGTCGGGGAGAGCATCGGCAGCGGTTTCAGACACGGCTTCTCCAATATTGATAACGGGAGCGTCTGGGTTCTCAGCGACGTTCTCGGCAGTAGCTTCGATAAGAGCGACGGGCTCGGAGTCGGTGGCAGCGATGCTTTCGGCAGTGGCTTCGACAATTGCGACGGGGGCAGCTTCACCTTCACCTCCGGCTGCAGCGGCAACGTCTTCGAGGATGACGACGGGGGCATCTGGGTTGTCAGCGACAACATCAGGGGTCGCTTCGACGGCGATGACGACGTCGGTTGCGGGAAGCTTGTCGGCCTTGGAATCGGATTCGGCTTCGCCAACGACGATGACGGGAGCGTCTGGGTTATCGGCGACATTCTCGGCGGTTGCTTCGATGAGGGCGACGGGCTCGGAGTCGCTGGCAGCGACGTTTTCGGCGGTAGCTTCGATGATCTCGACAGCGGCTGGTGCGCCGGCATCGGCCTCGGCGGCGGCTGCTGGAGGGATCACTTCAGCGTCGGCGCTGCGACCCCGTTGACGCTGCCCACGCGAATAACGGGAGTGACGGGCGTAGCGGGGAAGGCTTTCATATTCGGCGTCATCGGCCGGGAAAGAGTCCCAGGCAGCTGTCATGTAAAATTAATCATGGTTTTAAATATTTATACTCGGGCCAATTTAGACTTAATTGTCACAACTTTTAATTCTATTTAAAGTAAAATGTACGCTAGTTAAGACCAGTGGGGCTTGTATTTTCGAAATATTCGACTAAACGAGGAACTTTAAATAGTTGTTGTACGTGAAAAACCCCTGAAATCTTGAGCATATGCTACAACCGCTTTTACAAGAACATGATTTTTTTCTAATTTTTTTAGGGATTATAGGAAATAAATGAAGAATTACCAACACATGCTGCCAAGAGAAGGACGACTACGGGAACAAACTTAAGATAACCCATTTTGATTTCTTAAATTCCGATTAAAAATCTGTACGCGTGTATCTCGCCTCCCAAGTGTTTTGGAAATGATGAACTGGCCAAATGAAAACAGGCGATTTGGTATGAAAGAATACCGAGAAAAAATGTTGACATTTCCTGGTTCATTCATAGCCGGATTCCGGATCATCAACCTCAATCCCCATTTACAATTATAAATTACAGTAGAAATTAAGAACCGTCCTGCCTCTTCCCGTACTAGAAATACGAGAGCTATTTTTAATTGACAACAATCGGCCATTGTTGTGATTGGGAATGGAAATAGGGCGGTGGGGTTCTTGAAACAATGGGACTGACCCATATGATTTTAGTTGATGATTTCATGATGACCTGACCTTTATTTGCAAGGTTTGTAATAGCTCCTGGTTTTGAAAATCTGTGTGAGGAATTTCGTAATTTTTTAAATAGATTCTCCCGAAATAGAACCCCACCCCAAAATCGAAATCTATTAAGATCATCCCAAAAATACGCTAATGAGGATGCAAAAAATTTATGAATGGTCCTTGTACCAAATAATGTTTTCGGTATTTACGAAAACAAACAGTTTGGAAATTGGAATTGTGGAATTTGTATTGCCAAATTTTTTATTTTGTTTAGTTTGCTTTCCATCCCAATGTATTAATTTTAAGTTTGGATAGTAACTACAATGATGAATCACAATTAATACTAAAAATATGGATATGTCTGATCACCAAAATAACTCCCCACGTAAGGAATGTGTGAAAGCGTCAAATAAGCATCGTCTTACATAGCCCATCACGATGTATGGTTAACTTCCGTAAATAAGTTGTAATGAAATCATTCCGCGAAAAGTTTGTCCTAAGAATAATTATCCCTAAATAATTCCCCATGCGTAGAAGCCAGTTCTCACGAATTCAGTCCCTCCTAAATAAATCCCCATGCCAGAGAGATATAAAAAAAGTCGACAGTACAAGTATTTTGCTAAAAAATCGGGTGCTTCAAAAATGCAAATGCTGCATCGACTTGAATAAATACATGACAAATAAATAAACATGCAAATTAAAGCAAATCTCCATTTAAAGCCCATATCATATCGTTCAAAACTCTTTGAAATAATTCCCCACTTTCCAAAATGAACCTTTATCAAATTTTCTACAGTTTATAAAAAAAGATCATTAAAATTATAAATATTTTGTATTCACAGCATATCTTAAATCTATATATCAATTCTACCACAGAATGGGTTGAGTTCGAAAATGTTAATGAAATTAAAAACTCATATATTTCTGAATCATTTGCGAATTTTCATCGTCAATTGCGGAAACGACACTCTGGTGCTGAACATCAGACGGCATGTAGGCTTCGAACTCCTTGTCCAACTTTTCTGATTCTCCTTCCGTTAATTTATCGGACGTGAGTATTGCTGGGGCGGCTGGGGCAGCGCCCTCGGGGCCAGCCCCACCCCCTAGGACAGCCCCACCCCCTGGGACAGCCCCACCCTCGGGGGTTTTTGTGCAGTCGATACACTGGAGGATCGGGGTTATCCTTGCTTCTTCTGGTACAACTTCCACCACGGGTGCGACTATTGTACCCTGTTGGCCCTTCGCCCTCATATAATTGTACTTGGACGATGAAGTGCGATCGCTCCAAGGGTTTCGAGACCCTAATTTAGTTTGGGTCCCTGGGTTTGCCTGTGGTCCCTGGTAAGCTGATGGTCCTGGTACCGGTCCCGGTCCCGCTGAGTTACTTGCCGGAAATGCCGGTCCCGGACCGAATCCTGCTGAGAAACTGCTAGAATCGGGTACGGTACTTGGGCCAATTAAGTCCTTTGCACCCGGAATCGACGACATGTCCGGAAATGCAAATCCACCCATTCCTCCATCTGAAATTACTGGGGCAGCCGGTACTGGAGTTTGATAAAATTGCGCGGATGCTGAATCGATTGGCCCGACAGGGTTTGTAGGACTGGTCGTGGTTGTGTTGGTGGGGGCAACCGGTAAGCGACCTGGTACTTCCATCGTCCGACGGTGGGGAGAGAATCGTCGAATTCGGCGGTGCAAACTTTCGACAAGTCCGACATCGTTGGGTTTGTATTTTGTAGCTAAACAGAAGTATTGGTTTGATTGTTAGTTTGTAAGTTTGTTAGGAAAACGGAACTTCTCGAAAAACAAAATTTTATTTAAATTGCTTTTGAATTTTTTAGTTACCATCGCCAAGAGCCAAGCAGAGCACCACAATTGACAAAATGATGAAAAAATTCATGATTTTAAGAAGGGTTATCTTAACCTTAGAATTATTGGCTTACACCATGATTTTTTAGTCTAGCCCTATTACTGTAACCTATATTAAATAATTTAATTAGGGGATTTAAAGTACAAATGTGCGTCCGTTAAATAGACATGTAAACAAAAGTTTACACATTGTTCTAAGCCTAGTTTTCTCAACTTTATTGTTCTCCGGCATAAGTATAATCGTAATGTAATTGTAATTAAATTATACATTTTAATGCTTTACTATATACACTAATACACTACAGATAGTATTTAAAATCGAGACTTTGGAAGCCTACACCTACGAGCAGGTGTCAGTGATCCATTTAGTAACAATAAGCTAAATTCGTTAGCATATAAGACCATAGGATGGCATTTGCAAATACATTGTTACAAAAATTAATGACTCCTAATTAGTATTTAGTATATACGCTTCTACTATGACATGTGTGAATAAATGAAGTTGATTCAATATCGATTTATCATGTTATTATGTACCATTTTGTTGCAAATTATTACGTAGACTCCAAATCTAAAATTAAAAGCCGTGGGACATGGAAGCGTGACACTCCTTGAGGTGTGTGTGTAGAAAGTAGCGGACGGGTTTTCCTTATACCTACCATTGTAAACTCCGTGAGGTGTGTGTGAGAGAGGAGCAGACGGGATTAACTATACCTAATATGTTAAACTCCGTGAGGTGTGTGTGAGAGAGTAGCGGACGGGTTTTCCCTATACCTACCATGTTAAACTCCGTTAGGTGTGTGTGAGAGAGTAGCGGACGGGATTCCCTATACTGCACCATATTAAACTCCGTGAGTTGTCTGTGTGAGAGAGGAGAGGACGGGATTCCGTATACCTACCATGCTAGACTCCGTGAGGTGTGTGTGAGAGAGTATCGGACGGGTTTTCCCTATACCTACCATGTTAAACTCCGTTAGGTGTGTGTGAGAGAGTAGCGGACGGGATTCCCTATACTGCACCATATTAAACTCCGCGAGTTGTCTGTGTGAGAGAGGAGAGGACGGGTTTTCCCTATACCTACCATGTTAAACTCCGGGATGTGTATGTGTGAGAAAGGAGCAGACGGGTTTCCCTATCCCTACTGTGTTAAACTCTGGGAGATATGTTTTTTTTAGTATACGCTACTACGATTACATATGGTTGTGGTCATAGTTTTCAATATCGACATATTATATATCATTTTGTCGCAAATTTTGCGTAGATTCCGAATCTGCAAAAAAAACTCGCGAATGTAACAAAAACTTTCGAGATAAAACCCGAAAACCGGGTAAAAATCGGGTTTTTTCGGATTTTATTTATTTTTAGGTGCTTTATGATTGTATACGTGAACAAAATGATGTAAATGTTTGTTAACAATTAAATTACGAGTTTTTATCACTAACCAGATTGTCATATCTCCGAAGCGTTCGTGAGAAATGCGCCAAATACTAACCCAAAAACTGATTAAAAATCAGTTTTGTACGAGTTTTTCCCATTTTTTATCATGGTATTTTACACGTTGATTTTTGTAACATTCGATTGTTGTTATATTGTCTTAATTTTCGCCTCGTATACTGAGCAGTATAGCATTGAACTCCCCACTTCGCTGCCCCTGCAGGGGCCCCGCCGGCAGGCGCCAAAATGTAAAAAAAATACCGTTGATTTAGGTTAGGAAGATAGGATTAGGGTAGGATACCGAGGTATGCGAGGTATGTAGGGGTAGGATGCCGAGTTATGCGAGGTAGATATGGGTAGGACACCGAGCTATGCGAGGTAGGTAGGGGAGGGATACCGATCTATGTGAGGTAGGTAGGGGTAGCATACCGAGCTATGCGAGGTATGTAGGGGTAGTATACCGAGCTATGCGAGGTAGGTAGGGGTAGGATACCGAGCTATGCGAGGTAGGTAGGGGTAGGATACCGAGCTATGCGAGGTAGGTAGGGGTAGGATACCGAGCCATGCTAGTTAGGTAGGGGTAGGATACCGAGCCATGCGAGGTAGGTAGGGGTAGGATACCGAGCCATGCGAGGTAAGTAGGGGTAGGATACCGAGCTATGCAAGGTAGGTAGGGGTAGATACCGTGCTATTCGATGTAGATAGGGGTAGGTATTTGAACTCATGCATCGAATTGTACCGTTGCTGGGCCTCCGGCAAAACTAAATGGCCCCTGCCCACTATTCGTGGCCTCCCCACCAGTCTTGTTTAATAATCAATTATATGGAAATAAAATCCCGTCAATGCTGAAATAAGCCCAACAAAACAACGAAATCGGCTCACATCTCGATAAATTATAAACATATAAATTGCATATTATTTAATAGTAAATTACGGAAAAAATTAGATCGATCCAGCTTGGGCTTTTATGGTAGTTGGGTTAGCTCATAAGCCCAAGCTGGATCAGGGTATTGTGACACACAGTTGATGTCATCACGTTAACAGAAATCAAAGAATGTAAAGACATAGAATTCGAGTGTGGGAACTGGAAAATCATAGGTAAAACTTCTTCTCCCGAATTGTCTATTTGTTGACGTGTCCTGCCTAATTCCAAATTCTGAATTCATAATTGCATTTAAAATAGAAATGCAGTTAATTTAATGTAACTATTTAACTGCAGAGTCTATATTTAATTAGCTTATTACAATTAAAATGGAAGTAGATGAATCATGTGCTGGAAGTACATCACCACCACCACCACCGGCTGAAGTCGCTGAAGAGGATGACTCGTCGACGAAATCGAAGAGGAGTGGCAGTGGGGGTGGTCCCTTTTCCCAATGCCACGAATTCAATACATTTGCCAACATTCTGTTCCCTTCTTCCCGAAATGGCGATTTTAAAATGGGTAATTCAATTTTTATTAACGACAAATAAATGACAAATGATCAGAATTTCTTATTCAGAAAATGATTAAGAATTATTCATTCGTTTCAAAATTAAAAAAAATATAATGTGTAATGGTAATTAATTTCCAGTTTGTATTGTTGTTTCTCAAGGTCCCGACGAACTAGCATATCTTTCAAGATTGGGAACACAAGGTTTGGAATCCCTAGGTAAATCACTGCAATTATAAACAAAAAATAGCAATTTCAAATTGTAGAAAACGACGAGCGGATATGGATATTGGATATAGATAGACCACGTTTTTATTTCTCAAAATGTTTGATAAATGTGAAATGATTTTTATATGTGATTTCAGTGGGTGAAGTAGCGAGAGTGAATGAAGAACTGGCAATAATCGAACATCAAACGAGGGATATGGCGAGTCAAAACTATCAGATCTTCGTCCAGTCGGCCCAGACAACAAATCTGATTAAAAAATCGGTGCAAAATTGTTAATATATAATATGAAGAACTGTAAATTTTGACGGGTTGTTTTAATTCTGTGGTTTTCGGTTTTGACTTTGACAGCTTTCAGAAGCGAAGAACTCTGTCGAGATCCTATCGACCAAGACCTTTCCTGACATAAAAGAGAAGACGGACAAGTTCCTTAGTGACGATGGCCCATCAAACGAGTTCATTCAAAGTCAGAGGGGGATTCAGAGTCTTATGGAGAGAGAAGTGGACCTTGGCCAGGTCCTCGATATGCCCTGGGTGGTGCGGAGGTGCTTAGCTAATAGTGACGATAAAATGCTACCTGAAGCTATTAAGATACTACATATCGTCATGGACTATAAGAAGAGCTTAGGAGATGCTGAGAACCGAGTTCCTAGTGTTTTGGCTGTAAGTTAAAAAAAATGACTGGAAATTTTATTTATTTTATTTTGAGCTGGGACTTAGTACCGAAGGTATTTAGTTTTCCGTGATGGAAAATAAATTATAATTCATTTTATTCATCTTTCAGAACACAATGTCCGCAGTATTAGATCTACAAACCCAAATCCAAAACGCTCTTCTTCAAAAACTCCAGTCCCCGACAATAGGCCTATCCGACTGTTTACAAACGGTCCAACTTCTCCGGAATTTCTTCCCTTCCGACCAATCTCTTCGATTCCGTTTCCTCCAGTCCAGAATGAACAAGGAGATAGAGTTCGAAAACTCCCGTTCCTGGATATTCGACACATTAACTCAACATCGAGCAGCCTTCGGGCAAGATTCCAATCACTATTTGTCCACATTCATAGCTCTTCAGTTAACTCGCGTTCTGACCGACTTACAGAAACACATCGAAACCCAAAACCTCGACTCCTTGTTTATGAACGCTAACTATTTTGGTGAAAGTTTAGCCCGTGTTGGAGCTGATTTAAGGGGTCTCGTCGTGCCCTTATTTAGCGAATTTATCCTTCGAAAGGCCTCCCATGATTTGCTCCAGTCCGAGAGAAATTTCTCTAAGAATCTACACCAACTGAACTTATCGACTTGTCTTATCCAACAGGATAATGATAACGAAGGGTTTGAACTGCCATCGGACCTCAGTCCACCGATGCAGCTCCTCTCATTTCATCCTCTGGCTGTCTATTGTAACGATATCCTCAGTTTGTTGAACTCGATTGGGAAGTGCCCTTTAACCCAGAGTGTCGACGTGTCCAAGAAACTTAATCAGAGTTTGTCGAGGATCGGGAATGAGTTAGAGGCTTGGGGCGAGAGTGAATGGCTCACATGGGAAAGTAGAGAACAGAGTTTGTTTAATCGGATGAGACGGGTTTACGAAAATCTACTTGTACCGCACTTTGATAAGGTTTTTCGAGTCATTTACCCACCTGGCAATCTGTCCATTGTGACGGGTTTAAATGTCGCCAAATGTGCCGAAATTACACAGATTAGGTACGCTAAGCCTGTGAGGGGTTGACAGCTATAATTACATTGTGAACAGCTTCATATAGAGTATCATATTTTATTTTAAAGCAAGATTTTTGTCAATCAATGTGAAATAAAATGTTGGTGACATATGGAATGTGGTAATAAATTAGGTATGTTTTATTATCGCGTCAATAATTTCAGAAGCCTTGACTCATACGCATAGAACTCTCCGCTTTGGGCTTCACATTTCCTCGTATTCAGTTTTCATTAAACTACGGTCCTACCGCGGCCCTTGTAAGCTCGACCTGATGTATCAAAGGTTAAGATTAATGATTAGAGTACTAATTTATGACTTTGACTTTGATGAATTTAGGCCTGGCATACAAACCTTTGGTTCGAGTTGATCGACCTGCAAAATCAAATTTAAAATAGTTCAGTTTGTGATACTATATACACTATTAACATTATCTAAGACTACCGCAAACTAAGCGGTTTTTGTCCTAGCCATATAGGATAACTGTAGCTCTCACTCACCTTTGGCTTTGGATTTAGATGATCGGCCTGCAGAAAAAAATGGTTCAAAAAGTTTAAATACTATAATATATAACATAACTGTAACGAAGTTAAGGATCTTTAACTTTTAAGAATGTAATAAACTGGCTCACAAACCTTTGGGTTTAAATGATCGACCTGCAAAAAAAGTAAAGTTTCAAAGGTTAATTACTTTAAACTATACTGGGCTTACGGAAAAATTGGGCTGCACGTTATCAAAACTCGCTTTAAGTAATTCAGATTATAAACGGAACCCACAAACCTTGTTGAATAGATCGACCTGTAATCAATTAATATCCAATGTAAATAAAACCGAACACAGTACAATAAGACAACGGACTAGCGATCGATTTAAAGCATTAAACAACAGGGTCCATTCACATACCTTTGGGTCGTGGTTGAGATGATCGACCTGCAAAAATCAATGTTGCAAAAATTAAGGTCCCTTGATCTGTCATCTGTCATAATCTAACATTTTGTCGGCAAAACATGAACCCAACAAATCTCTGCCTGGTGTTTATGAGACTATGTACCCCTAAGTTCGGGGTATATCTCGTATATTTTCGGCGAAACCGGGGTAAAAATTCCGGTTTTAGTTTTGGGGAAATGGGTAGAGCTGATTGATGACTTTCAGAAATGTTATTTGAAATTGCAATGGGGAATTATTTAGTAAATTCGATTGGTGGGTCCAATAAGGTATCAATGAAGTACATTTATTATAGTGCACATTCTGTGCCATGGACTGGGGAGTTATTTAGGGGTGTTTTTTTTATTGTTCTAAATATTATAACCTTTGGCTGCTTTTTTGTTAGGTGCAAGGAAGACAAGAGGGACAGTCCGTCCTTTTGAAGTGAAGGCCCTGCCATTCTTCTTTTGAAATCGACCCGAAACGATTTCATCAATTTCTCTCCGAAGTTGCTCTGCTCCCTTGCCACTGTTCAGGGCTGCGAAGTTTCCGTTCACGATGTTATCGATATCTCTGAACATGACGTCGAGCGAGTCGAGTGATCCTATTCCGATGGTCAGTTAGTATGATTTTAGTAAAAGTACCTTATTGCCATAAAACTCGAAATAGATCCTCCACCCCGAAATAAATCCCCACCCGCTTAGATGGTTTACTATGTCGCAAATGGTTCAAATTCATTCCACTCAGAAAATTCTTAGGAAAAATGGCCTTCTAATACCTCCCCATGTATCGATGTATCTCTCCGGAATAGATCCCCACCCCTTCAATAAGTGCATCCCCCAAGAGCAATCGAGGTTTCAGGTTTAATTTAATTAACTAAGGGCAAAGGGGTTATCTTACCAAAAGATCCCGAAATAGCAAAGAGGGCGAAGATAAGAAGATGTGAAAATGTCAAGGAACCCATTTTGAAGGGTGGTGGTGTCAATGATAAGATAATTTACTGTAAATAAGGCTATTGATGTGACTATAAAACTGCGATATTCGAGGTCCAGAATTTGTGAATGTTGGTCTGTGACATACATTTACATTATTGTTATGTTTTACCTTCCGTGTCGCTGTGTCGTATTCCATTGTATGTTCGTCTATTGTTCGTAATTACAAAAGTAACCTCATAACCCAAATTAAAATAGCATTTTTTTTAAATATTGGGAATTGGGATCGTTGTTTGGGCTGAAGCTGAAGGTTTCGAAGAGGGGCCTAGAGTGGAAGGAAACCTTATGACATTGACCGAAATATTTTTTGTTATTATTTTAGTAGCATTTCTTTATACAGACCCCCGAAATAAGAACCCGGGTCAAAAATTAAGATATTATACTAACCGCTATTTAAACTGTAGAAATGAATGTGGGAATTTAGTGTAATTGATTAAAACACTACGAATCAAATTTAATCTGCAATTGCGATCATATCTAAAGATTTGTAAAAAAAATATGATGTAATTTGTAGAAAATACATGACTTTGAGTTATACCCATATATTTTGCTCTTTTGACAATAAGGAAATATATTATAATATAATTCCACCGTAATAGAAACCCACCCATGCGGAGCGTTTATAAACGTACAAATGAAGATATGCCTTTGATGTAAATAGAATATGCAAATGCCAGTATTTGATGTCAAATAAGTTACCACAAACAAGCCGAATCAGATTTCAAATTTTAATAAATAAGTCTCTTATTAATTCCAATTAGGAACTAATATCCAAGTTATGGATAAAAAAATCGGATATGCTACAATAAATACGTTTCTTAACCTCTTAATGACTCTCCAAAAGGAACTGATTGATAGGGATGATCTCATCGCCCCCAATTTCGACCAGAGTGCCAATGAATACATACCGTTTCCCATTATGCTCAATGATTCCATTGTCGGAGTTGACGAGGTCCTTGGTCGTGACCGGAATCGGTCGATTCTCCCCATCGTCCTTCGTTGGGACAGCGACGAGGGGTGTACCCTGAGAATCGACAAGGGGCGTGTTGACCAAATCTTCGACACGTTCTTCGGCAGATTCATCATGTTCGGCCGGTATTTCTGGTAACGACACTGCGACAATGGGTTCACCTTTCTTGTCGTCGACGAAGAGGACGTTGTCTTCGACGTGGACGGGTCCTGGACCACGGATCGGGACGTCGAGGATGACGTCTCCGGTCTCTGTTTCTTTACCGGACAATTGTTGGGACTTCCCGTAAGAGAAGGTGGAGGTTGTTGTTTTGGTGACGGTGGACGTGGAACTGGACGAGGAGGAAGAGGAACTGGACTGCGACTGGTGGGAGTTGTATTTGTCGAAAGCTGATTTTGAACTCTTCTTCTCGGAAGCTGATTTGGAGGCGCTTTCGCTTTTGTCGAAATGAGAGCTCTCGCTTTGGTCGAATTGGGAGCTTTCGCTTTTGTCGAATTGGGAACTTTCGCTTTTGTCGAAGGATGAGCTCTCGGATTTGTCGAAAGAAGAGCTTTCGCTTTTGTCGAATTGGGAACTCTCGCTTTTGTCGAATGATGAGGCTTCATCCTCGTCGGATTCGTCGTTCTCGTCATTCTCATCCAAGGTTGAGCTTTCTCTGTCGAGTTGACTCTGGTCAAATTGCGAGCTTTCACTCCTGTCGAAAGATGAACTTTCGCTTTTGTCGAAAGATGAACTTTCGCTTTTGTCGAATGATGAGCTTTCACTCCTGTCGAAAGACGAACTCTCGCTTTGGTCGAATGACGAGCTCTCGCTTTTGTCGAATGATGAGCTCTCGCTTTTGTCGAAAGACGAACTCTCGCTTTGGTCGAAAGATGAGCTCTCGCTTTGGTCGAAAGAAGAGCTTTCACTCTGGTCGAATCTGGAACTCTCGCTGCGGTCGAAAGACGAACTCTCACTCTGATCATATGTGGAACTGCCAGAGGAGAAGCTGCCCCCCTCGCCGAAAGAAGCCCCACCCTTTGGACCATAGCCCTTGACAGGCCGCAGTACGTTATCCGGTCCATATTCCTGGGAATCGTCAAACTCGTCTGGTCCAAAGTCCCCGAATTCCAAACTGTCGACCCCGTCGGCTCCACCGTCGACGGCCCGGAGGACATTGTCTGGACCATATTCCAAGGTATCTTCATAATCTCCCAAATCTCCGAATTCCAGGCTGTCGACACCATCTCCACGGCCACTGTACACTGCCGGGGTCAAATGATACTCGGGGTCATTAGCTGTTAAATCTTCGATGCAAGTGCACTGCTTTGGCGGCGTCGCTGCGGGTGCTTGTTCCGTAGATGCTTCGCCAGCGTCACCCCCACCGGTCCCGATGTTCCAGTTGAAGACGTCACGGCCCTGTTGACGACGGCGCGATGACTGGGCGCGCCGACCCTGTCGTCCGCGGTTTCTACGGGGGCTTCGTTGAGCGCGCAATAGCGCGCTGAATGTGATGTCTGCTTTCTCGGGCTCAATCAGGGAGGATACATCGCTGAGGGAATTGTCGGTTGGGGACGGCTTTCCACCTGTAAATAAATATTAATTTTGTCACAATTTATAGACATACATAACCCCGGAGGTGTTATTTGTCGACGAAACAACTATTCGTAGATTGTAGATGCAAACAACCACTATTCTGGATATCCAAGATACAAAATAGTGATGAATTTGGCATTTGTTAAACTCTATCGACTCTATCTAACGATTCAAGCCATTTCAAGTTCAAAAATATATAAGAGCTATTTGCCTCAATCAAATCCGGCTATTTCTTGTCTTATCTCCAAAAAAAATTGGAGATTTACGGATTTCATTTCAGATCCATACTTCTCATTAAACAATTGTGCATGCTATGTATGCAATGTAAACGCACATTTAAAATAAATTAAACGTTAAAAAACATCAGCGAAACCCGAAATTCAGTCCGTTGTTCGGCCATATCTGAATATCTTTTTGTCTTGGTGGATATTGAGCATATATTCGAACTCCCCGTGCAATTTGCAAAAAAAATCTATTTTAATAACTCTTCACCCTTAAAGGTTTTGAAAAATCAGCCTACAATTAGGCAAAACTGCAATAGAAAATATGTCGGTTAATAAGATGTCCGTATAAGTAGTTTTTCATCAAAATAACTACACTACTTAAAATAGCCCGTCAAAGACCCCATAGGGCTCCTTGTTTCTTCCGATTTCCAATTTTTTCGATAAAACAATCCAGTTTGCAAATATCTTAAAAACTCAAAATTCCAATCCGATCAAATAAAAAGTAAATTATAAAACTTACCGACGAAGGTCAAGGTTCCTAGTAACAGGATTGCCTTAATTAGTTCCGTTAAACTGGTAAACCTCATTTTGCGGATGATGACATACGGAATGTCTACCTATGACAGCCTTCTAAAAACTGATGAGATCCAATTGAATCAGTGAAATTAATACTTCCTCGTTTCACTGTCACAGTTAATAATTAACAATTACTAATTGACAAAAAAGTAATGAATTCAATCAGACTTGACCTGACCTAATTTGAGATATTTGGAAATCTTAGCATTTTCAATTAGAATCAAACTTTCTAATTTATATTTCGTCTCAGCTCCTGTTAGAAAAATAATTAGTCATACGTCCTAAAATTATGAAAACAATTTATTTGCAGTTAATCCAATTTTAATTTTCTAAATATTTAAAATAACATGGAATTTTTAACTCCGAATAGATTTAGTGAACCTTAACCCAAAGTATTTAATTGTAGCTACAAATACACAAATTACTAAGCTTTTGAAATCTATGCGAAGACCGTAATTGTTTTTATACCTTTAATATCGGAACTTTATAATACAACCAGAAAGCTACGCCCGTATTTACTGAAATAAGCCCGAAACCCCCGGAATAATTCCCCACTCTAGTTTTCCTGCTAAATTGTAGTATACTAGTTACAATCCTAAGCTATCTAGATTGCTTATGAAAACGGTATGATAGAATGAATCTTAAAAAAATCCTTCAAAATCACATAATGAGTAAATGGTCTCAAATAAATATTTTCTTCCGGATTTATTAATAAAACTTAGTAAGGATTTCAAATCACAATTAAATGTAGCATAATTTTAAAATAAATAAAAGTTTAACTAGATACGTGCTTGATAATTTTGTTTTAGAATTTGTCAATTGAATAATCCAATATCTTTACAGCTCAGCCCAGGGATGGATATAAAAATATTCAATTCAATACCTCAAAATCGTTGGAAATAGCTCAAATTTTTGGGAATTGTAAATCTAGTTTAAAATCTGTATTAAAATTACAAAAAAATAAAAAAGGCAATAAAATGTCCCTATCCCTGAGGTACCAAACGACCCTTGGGTACCGTCTTTCCTTTTTTGGCCTTCAGATCCCCGACCTTCTTGGGTGCCGACGTTGTGGTAACTGCTGGTACCAACCGACCCTTGGGTACAGTACCACCCGGTTTCTTCGTGGTCTTATTCTCAACCTTCCCACCCTTACGACCTACTTGTATCTTCGAGGAAGAGGAGGAACTGGAACTAGAAGATGATTTGGAACCGGAAGAACTGGAGGAACTCTGAGAGGAGGAACGGGTCAAGCCCCCCTGGGGACTTATTGCGACGAGGGTCTTATTTTGACTCTTGCTCTGATTCATGTTGCTACTGGCACTGGCACTCTTGTTGGCGAAATTGCTTTCGAGGGTCTGTAATTTCCCACCCGGGCCTGGGATCCCGGATGCTTTTACGCTTTTGGAGGCGGATGCGGAAGAGGTGGAGGCGTTTTTAGCGCTTGAGGCTTTCGAGTTTGATGATTCGAATTTGGCAAATTGTTTTCCGACTTGTTTTGGAATGTCTCCTTGTATTCCCTGTGAAAAATAAAAAATCCGGAGGGTCATTTACGGTCCTATGACATTTTTAAAGCATTTTTAAGGGGCTTGTTCGTTAGGGTCTAGACCACTCCATTTGAATGGACAGTGGTTTGAAGCTCGAAGCATTTAGGATTAATGTGGCCATCTAAACATGAATTTGCCCCTTAATTAGGATGAACTTGTTTCCTTCAATAAATTTCCAACTACTGTTAAACCTCATCATCGATGGGGGCAAGTTCATCCGAATTTGGGGGCAAATTGATAATTTGAGGGGCTAACTAATTGTAAGACTAACTTACTTGAGAACTGAACTGTTGTCTTGGTTCAGGATTGGGGGGTGGGGGATTGGCCCTGTTCATTGGGGGCGCACCGCCCCATCGCTTCTCATGGAAAGAAGGGAACTGATCGTCACGGCTCATCTCCTCCGAAATGACGTCCAAGTGTCGATTGGGATGGTGACGATGACCGTGTTTTGACCTTTGACCTCCGTAATGCTCAACAGGGTCAATTTCATCCCCAGCCCATCGGTCCTCGTAACGGGCATGGTGGGGCCGATGGCGATGATGACTCTTGTGATCTTAACACGTTTCAATCCATAAAATGTCAGGTTTTTTGTCATTAGCCCGACTCCAAGGGCTTATAAGATCATGTCAATGTCTGTCCGTCTGTCCGTCTGTCTGTCTGTCTGTCCGTCTGTCCGTCTGTCTGTCTGTCTGTCCGTGACACGCTAGCGGCCAAACGGCTGAACCGTTCGACTTGAAATTTGGGACACTTGTGTATTTTGCAAATGCGAAGGCTAAGTTCGAAGGTGGAAAAAATCTGTCGATTGGTTGACCCGTGGGGGCCATGCAAAGTAGTGTTGCCAAGTGAATAGGTTTAAAATACAGACAAATTGAAGCATCCTGACTCGGGCTATATTACACTGCACACTGTAAGTTTTATGTAATGATGTTAATGCAAATTCTAAACTGACCATTGATCTTAGAAACCATCAAATAAATATGACATTGCATATTTAACTGAATGTCTTTGAACTCGTCATTATTTAAAACAATTTGGCCAAAATTGTGAGCTGTGAAACAGCTAAGACTTATTTGGTTGCTTTAATTTATTATTAAGAGGTGAAACCTCTTATTAAAAACGTTTTGTGTCCGTCCGTCCGTCCGTCCGTCCGTCCGTCCGTCCGTCCGTCCGTCCGTCCGCATGCCCGACGATAACTCGCGAACGGTTTAACTTTTTCGAATTTTTCTTTCGAATATATGCTTCTACTATGCATACGCAGGGGGAGTTCGAAGTTGGGCGAAATCGACCACACCCCCTGGGTTTTGCCCATCTACCCCAATACTAAAAAACCACCACCGTGTATACACTACATAGTACTAAATGCACCTATAGATATATGCTATATATGCTTCCTGTCATATTAAAAATAACAAGACTGGTGGGGAGGCCACGAATAGTGGGCAGGGGCCATTTAGTTTTGCCGGAGGCCCAGCAACGGTACAATTCGATGCATGAGTTCAAATACCTACCCCTATCTACATCGAATACCACGGTATCCCACCCCTACCTACCTACCTCGCTTAGCTCGGTATCCTACCCCTACCTACCTTGCATAGCTCGATATCCTACCCCTAACTACCCCTAACTACCTTGCATAGCTCGGTATCCTAACCCTACTTACCTCGCATAGCTCGTTATCCTACCCATACCTACCCATACATACCTCGCATGGCTCGGTATCCTACCCCTACCTACCTCGCATAGCTCGGTATCCTACCCCTACCTACCTCGCATAGCTCGGTATCCTACCCCTACCTACCTCGCATAGCTCGGAATACTACCCCTACCTACCTCGCATAGCTCGGTATACTACCCCTACCTACCTCGCATAGCTCGGTATACTACCCCTACCTACCTCGCATAGCTCGGTATCCTACCTCTACCTACCTCACATAGATCGGTGTCCCTCCCCTACCTACCTCGCATAGCTCGGTGTCCTACTCCTACCCCTATCTACCTCGCATAACTCGGCATCCTACCCCTACATACCTCGCATACCTCGGTATCCTACCCTAATCCTATCTTCCTAACCTTAATCAACGGTATTTTTTTTACATTTTGGCGCCTGCCGGCGGGGCCCCTGCCGGGGGCAGCGAAGTGGGGAGTTCAATGCTATATTGCTCAGTATACGAGGCGAAAATTAAGACAATATAACAACAATCGATGTTACAAAAATCAACGTGTAAAATACCATGATAAAAAATGGGGAAAACTCGTACAAAACTGATTTTTAATCGGTTTTTGGGTTAGTATTTGGCGAATTTCTCACGAACGCTTCGGAGATATGACAATCTGGTTAGTGATAAAAACTCGTAATTAAATTGTTAACAAACAGTTACATCATTTTGTCCACGTATACAATCATAAAGCACCTAAAAATAAATAAAATCCAAAAAAACCCGATTTTTACCCGGTTTTCGGGTTTTATCTCGAAAGTTTTTGCTACATTCGCGGGTTTTGTTTGCAGATTCGGAATCTACGAAAAATTTGCGACAAAATGATATATAATATGTCGATATTGAAAACTATGACCAAATCCTTATGTAATCGTAGTAGCGTATACTAAAAAAATATACATATATCGTGTACAAATGTACCCATATATGGGATCACCCCGACTCACCCCGGGGCGCGCCCCGGGGCGCAATTTGGGGCGAATTGAGATTCCAACGCTATATTGTAGCCAAGTACTGGGGAAGCTTATATACGTATACCAGATCACCCCTACTCACCCCGGGGCGCGCCCCGGGGCGCAATTTGGGGCGAATTGAGATTCCAACGCTATATTGTAGCCAAGTACTGGGGAAGCTTATATACGTATTCGAGATCACCCCTACTCACCCCGGGGCGCAATTTGGGGCGAATTGAGATTCCAACGCTATATTGTAGCCAAGTACTGGGGAAGCTTATGTACGTATACGAGATCACCCCTACTCACTCCGGGGCGTAATTTGGGGCGAATTGAGATTCCAACGCTATATTGTAGATAAGTACTGTGGAAGCTTATATACTTATATGAGATCACCCCCACTCACCCCGGGGCATGCCCCGGGGCGCAATTTGGGGCGAATTGAGATTCCAACGCATTATTGTAGCCAAGTCCTGGGGAAGCTTATATACGTATACCAGATCACCCCTACTCACCCCGGGGCGCGCCCCGGGGCGCAATTTGGGGCGAATTGAGATTCCAACGCTATATTGTAGCCAAGTGCTGTGGAAGCTTATATACGTATACGCGATCACCCCTACTCACCCCGGGGCGCAATTTGGGGCGAATTGAGATTCCAACGCTATATTGTAGCCAAGTACTGGGGAAGCTTATATACGTATACCAGATCACCCCTACTCACCCCGGGGCGCGCCCCGGGGCGCAATTTGGGGCGAATTGAGATTCCAACGCTATATTGTAGCCAAGTACTGGGGAAGCTTATATACGTATACCAGATCACCCCTACTCACCCCGGGGCGCGCCCCGGGGCGCAATTTGGGGCGAATTGAGATTCCAACGCTATATTGTAGCCAAGTACTGGGGAAGCTTATATACGTATACGAGATCACCCCTACTCACCCCGGGGCGCGCCCCGGGGCGCAATTTGGGGCGAATTGAGATTCCAACGCTATATTGTAGCCAAGTACTGGGGAAGCTTATATACGTATACCAGATCACCCCTACTCACCCCTTGGCGCGCCCCGGGGCGCAATTTGGGGCGAATTGAGATTCCAACGCTATATTGTAGCCAAGTACTGGGGAAGCTTATATACGTATACCAGATCACCCCTACTCACCCCGGGGCGCGCCCCGGGGCGCAATTTGGGGCGAATTGAGATTCCAACGCTATATTGTAGCCAAGTACTGGGGAAGCTTATATACGTATACGAGATCACCCCTACTCACCCCTTGGCGCGCCCCGGGGCGCAATTTGGGGCGAATTGAGATTCCAACGCTATATTGTAGCCAAGTCCTGGGGAAGCTTATATACGTATACGAGATCACCCCTACTCACCCCTTGGCGCGCCCCGGGGCGCAATTTGGGGCGAATTGAGATTCCAACGCTATATTGTAGCCAAGTCCTGGGGAAGCTTATATACGTATACCAGATCACCCCTACTCACCCCGGGGCGCGCCCCGGGGCGCAATTTGGGGCGAATTGAGATTCCAACGCTATATTGTAGCCAAGTACTGTGGAAGCTTATACACGTATACGAGATCACCCCTACTCACCCCGGGGCATGCCCCGGGGCGCAATTTGGGGCGAATTGAGATTCCAACGCTATATTGTAGCCAAGTACTGTGGAAGCTTATGTACGTATACGAGATCACCCCTACTCACTCCGGGGCGTAATTTGGGGCGAATTGAGATTCCAACGCTATATTGTAGATAAGTACTGTGGAAGCTTATATACTTATATGAGATCACCCCCACTCACCCCGGGGCATGCCCCGGGGCGCAATTTGGGGCGAATTGAGATTCCAACGCATTATTGTAGCCAAGTCCTGGGGAAGCTTATATACGTATACCAGATCACCCCTACTCACCCCGGGGCGCGCCCCGGGGCGCAATTTGGGGCGAATTGAGATTCCAACGCTATATTGTAGCCAAGTGCTGTGGAAGCTTATATACGTATACGCGATCACCCCTACTCACCCCGGGGCGCAATTTGGGGCGAATTGAGATTCCAACGCTATATTGTAGCCAAGTACTGGGGAAGCTTATATACGTATACGAGATCACCCCTACTCACCCCGGGGTGCGCCCCGGGGCGCAATTTGGGGCGAATTGAGATTCCAACGCTATATTGTAGCCAAGTACTGGGGAAGCTTATATACGTACACGAGAACGTGTACAACTTAAATTAAGTTCAAGTTAACGTTTACAACTTAAAGCTAACGTGTGCAACTTGAAGCTAACGTATAAAACTTGACTTTAACGTGTACACCTTACAGTTAGCGTGTACAACTTGAAGTTAACGTGTACAAATTGAATTAAACGTTTACTACGTTAACAAGTTAACGTGTAGAAAGTTAACAAGTTAACGTTTACAACGTAAACGTTAAAGTTTGTGTAAATGTTTCGTGTGTCGGATAGGTTTCACCTCTTGCGTATGTGCGTTTGCAACGGTTTATTATGAAGAGGAATGTGATGTGGCTTATTTGGGGGGTCTTATTTTTCAACAATAATGATAGAGTCAGTTATTTAGGGGAAGTATTTACATGGGGACATTTTTGAATATTTATTTAAAGTAGTTAAAATGTTAATTATGATTTTTTAGCACTTACGAAGGGAATTAGAATCTGAATATGAGATCAGATTGCTGAGGCAAAGTAGAGCAAAGACTCGAAAATACCAAAGATGCATTTTGAGAACAAAATCTACACTTCTCGAACCCGGATTTTGATTTAATTGAACAGACTAGTCTTAATTAGCTATCGATTAAGTTTTGCTGTTTGATTGATACTTAATTAATTTAGTTCGCGTTGTCCAATTTCAAAAATAATATAGATGTACCCAAAGGTTGACCTCAAACTCTCAATTACCAGTTGTACGGCTGTAGAAATGACCAACACGATTTTAATTTATTGTAAATATCCATTGTTAAAAATACGAACAATAGAACCTGCCCATATAGAGGACCATTGTCCATAAATCTTGGAATAAATCCCCTTAGGGTGCTATTTTTTTAAACCTTCTGAAAAGAGTTATTTCGGGATGATTAGATCAAAAATTAATAAAACGTTGTAAACGTTAACGGCAGCTCGCAAAATTAATATATATTTTTGTTCAATAGTACTTGAAATCGTGTTGGTTTAAATATAACAATCAAAACTATTAAAAATCAATTGTAAAAGATCAAAATATCATAGTTTACATTCACCTAGACGATCGATTCTTAATCCCAAAACTTTAGTAATTGTTTATGGATCAATGGATTTACATCCACAATAATATACTACGAGAAGTTTGAGACGATAAAGATAGTTTCCATAGCAAATATTTGAAGAAACTGTATATTTGAGAATTGTCCTAAACTACATTGAATACAACTGTTTCCCAATGTGTCCATCCACTTTGCTATTTCAACCTGTACAATTTCGTTACAAATTATTTTATTGTTTCACAATTGCAGTTAAAATCAATTTTATCAATTTGTTTAAATCCAAAATACGGATTTTAAATGATAGATTCAATTTTTGGATCAACTTCAACAGTTCATGAAACAATATTATGAAATGTCTCAATTAAGGCTTTTACGAACCTTAGATTGTTGTTTTGCATATAAAATACGTAAATACTTTTAAAATTGGATTATTGTTTCAAAACGTATTGATTTATATATATCATTCCTGTTTCCAGACATGTCGATTTAATTACATATTTAAAGCAATAGAAATTCTTTAAAAAACATTTTATATATAAACCAATACGATTTCCTCGAAAACCATTTTCATGTTGCCCAATTCATATCAAACCTCAAAATTGTTTTAAGTTTGGAAAAGCGGATAAAAACCATATATATAAATTTGGTATTAAAACCAATACAATTATGTTGAAACTTAATTCTGTGTTCGGAATTTGATAAACACTAGCGAATATTATGCTTCCATTTCAAAAAAATTGTCTTGGTTCTAATCCGGCCTGCTTCTAGGCTGTTTAATTTTGTCTTAACTTTGATCGACAAAAAGGCCCGACAGACAGACAGACGGACAGGTTGACTTCATTAGCTCTAAACCTATTTTCAATAGGCGAGCTAATAATTTAAAACCTCTCTTTAAAGTTACAATATTTCGGTTTTTAAACGTGTTGATTCAATTGACCAAATTTATCCGATTTCCTTTAAAAAGGATTTGGTGTTTCACAATTGTATGATTGAATATGATTTATATTGTTTTGATTTATATTCTGATTACAAAACTTAACAAAATCGAAAAATCTTCTGATGATTAATCTTCAATATTGATTAATGTTGAATGGATTTATATTTCGATTGAAAAGACTATAATGTTGATCGAAAAGCGCATTTACGTTGCCAAGTTTTCTTAGGCTGCTGGGTTTAAATAACTTTGTATCTGGTTTAATGTTGTATGTAATTTGATCCAAAAATATTTTGTTGGAAGCAAGCAAATTTTTTTATACTTTCTTTTAAATATTGATTTATGTTGTATGTAATTTGATCCCAAAATATTCTGTTGTGAGCAAGGGAATTTTCTTATACTTTCTCTTAAATATTGATTTATGTTGAATGGCATTTGATCCAAAAATATTCTGTTGGAAGCAAGCAAATTTTCTTATACTTTCTCTTAAATATTGATTTATGTTGAATGGCATTTGATCCAAAAATATTCTGTTGGAAGCAAGCAAATTTTCTTATACTCTCTCTTAAATATTGATTTATGTTGAATGGCATTTGACCCAAAAATATTCTGTTGGAAGCAAGCAAATTTTCTTATACTTTCTCTTAAATATTGATTTATGTTGAATGGCATTTGATCCAAAAATATTTTGTTGGAAGCAAGCAAATTTTCTTATACTTTCTCTTAAATATTGATTTATGTTGAATGGCATTTGATCCAAAAATATTCTGTTGGAAGCAAGCAAATTTTCTTATACTTTCTCTTAAATATTGATTTATTTTGAATGGCATTTGATCCAAAAATATTCTGTTGGAAGCAAGCAAATTTTCTTATACTTTCTCTTAAATATTGATTTATGTTGAATGGCATTTGATCCAAAAATATTCTGTTGGAAGCAAGCAAATTTTCTTATACTCTCTCTTAAATATTGATTTATGTTGAATGGCATTTGACAAAAAAATATTCTGTTTTAAGCAAGCAAATTTTCTTATACTTTCTCTTAAATATTGATTTATGTTGAATGACATTTGATCCAAAAATATTCTGTTGGAAGCAAGCAAATTTTCTTATACTTTCTCTTAAATATTGATTTATGTTGAATGGCATTTGACAAAAAAATATTCTGTTGGAAGCAAGCAAATTTTCTTATACTTTCTCTTAAATATTGATTTATGTTGAATGGCATTTGATCCAAAAATATTCTGTTGGAAGCAAGCAAATTTTCTTATACTTTCTCTTAAATATTGATTTATGTTGAATGGCATTTGATCCAAAAATATTCTGTTGGAAGCAAGCAAATTTTCTTATACTCTCTCTTAAATATTGATTTATGTTGAATGGCATTTGGCAAAAAAATATTCTGTTGGAAGCAAGCAAATTTTCTTATACTTTCTCTTAAATATTGATTTATGTTGAATGGCATTTGATCCAAAAATATTCTGTTGGAAGCAAGCAAATTTTCTTATACTTTCTCTTAAATATTGATTTATGTTGAATGGCATTTGATCCAAAAATATTTTGTTGGAAGCAAGCAAATTTTCTTATACTTTCTCTTAAATATTGATTTATGTTGAATGGCATTTGATCCAAAAATATTCTGTTGGAAGCAAGCAAATTTTCTTATACTTTCTCTTAAATATTGATTTATTTTGAATGGCATTTGATCCAAAAATATTCTGTTGGAAGCAAGCAAATTTTCTTATACTTTCTCTTAAATATTGATTTATGTTGAATGGCATTTGATCCAAAAATATTCTGTTGGAAGCAAGCAAATTTTCTTATACTCTCTCTTAAATATTGATTTATGTTGAATGGCATTTGACAAAAAAATATTCTGTTTTAAGCAAGCAAATTTTCTTATACTTTCTCTTAAATATTGATTTATGTTGAATGACATTTGATCCAAAAATATTCTGTTGGAAGCAAGCAAATTTTCTTATACTTTCTCTTAAATATTGATTTATGTTGAATGGCATTTGACAAAAAAATATTCTGTTGGAAGCAAGCAAATTTTCTTATACTTTCTCTTAAATATTGATTTATGTTGAATGGCATTTGATCCAAAAATATTCTGTTGGAAGCAAGCAAATTTTCTTATACTTTCTCTTAAATATTGATTTATGTTGAATGGCATTTGATCCAAAAATATTCTGTTGGAAGCAAGCAAATTTTCTTATACTCTCTCTTAAATATTGATTTATGTTGAATGGCATTTGGCAAAAAAATATTCTGTTGGAAGCAAGCAAATTTTCTTATACTTTCTCTTAAATATTGATTTATGTTGAATGACATTTGATCCAAAAATATTCTGTTGGAAGCAAGCAAATTTTCTTATACTTTCTCTTAAATATTGATTTATGTTGAATGGCATTTGACCCAAAAATATTCTGTTGGAAGCAAGCAAATTTTCTTATACTTTCTCTTAAATATTGATTTATGTTGAATGGCATTTGATCCAAAAATATTCTGTTGGAAGCAAGCAAATTTTCTTATACTCTCTCTTAAATATTGATTTATGTTGAATGGCATTTGACAAAAAAATATTCTGTTGGAAGCAAGCAAATTTTCTTATACTTTCTCTTAAATATTGATTTATGTTGAATGACATTTGATCCAAAAATATTCTGTTGGAAGCAAGCAAATTTTCTTATACTTTCTCTTAAATATTGATTTATGTTGAATGGCATTTGACCCAAAAATATTCTGTTGGAAGCAAGCAAATTTTCTTATACTTTCTCTTAAATATTGATTTATGTTGAATGACATTTGATCCAAAAATATTCTGTTGGAAGCAAGCAAATTTTCTTATACTTTCTCTTAAATATTGATTTATGTTGTAAGGCATTTGATCCAAAAATATTCTGTTGGAAGCAAGCAAATTTTCTTATACTTTCTCTTAAATATTGATTTATGTTGAATGGCATTTGATCCAAAAATATTCTGTTAGAAGCAAGCCAATTTTCTTATACTTTCTCTTAAATATTGATTTATGTTGAATTGCATTTGACCCAAAAATATTCTGTTGGAAGCAAGCAAATTTTCTTATACTTTCTCTTAAATATTGATTTATGTTGAATGACATTTGACCCAAAAATATTCTGTTGGAAGCAAGCAAATTTTCTTATACTTTCTCTTAAATATTGATTTATGTTGAATGGCATTTGACAAAAAAATATTCTGTTGGAAGCAAGCAAATTTTCTTATACTTTCTCTTAAATATTGATTTATGTTGAATGGCATTTGATCCAAAAATATTCTGTTGGAAGCAAGCAAATTTTCTTATACTTTCTCTTAAATATTGATTTATGTTGAATGGCATTTGATCCAAAAATATTCTGTTGGAAGCAAGCAAATTTTCTTATACTCTCTCTTAAATATTGATTTATGTTGAATGGCATTTGGCAAAAAAATATTCTGTTGGAAGCAAGCAAATTTTCTTATACTTTCTCTTAAATATTGATTTATGTTGAATGACATTTGATCCAAAAATATTCTGTTGGAAGCAAGCAAATTTTCTTATACTTTCTCTTAAATATTGATTTCTGTTGAATGGCATTTGACCCAAAAATATTCTGTTGGAAGCAAGCAAATTTTCTTATACTTTCTCTTAAATATTGATTTATGTTGAATGACATTTGATCCAAAAATATTCTGTTGGAAGCAAGCAAATTTTCTTATACTTTCTCTTAAATATTGATTTATGTTGAATGGCATTTGATCCAAAAATTTTCTGTTGGAAGCAAGCGAATTTGCTTATACTTTTTCTTAAATATTGTTTTATGTTGTATGACATTTGATCCAAAAATATTCTGTTGGAAGCAAGCAAATTTTCTTATACTTTCTCTTAAATATTGATTTATGTTGAATGGCATTTGATCCAAAAATATTCTGTTAGAAGCAAGCCAATTTGCTTATACTTTCTCTTAAATATTGTTTTATGTTGTATGGCATTTGATCCAAAAATATTCTGTTGGAAGCAAGCAAATTTTCTTATACTTTCTCTTAAATATTGATTTATGTTGAATGGCCTTTGATCCAAAAATATTCTGTTGGAAGCAAGCAAATTTTCTTATACTCTCTCTTAAATATTGATTTATGTTGAATGGCATTTGGCAAAAAAATATTCTGTTGGAAGCAAGCAAATTTTCTTATACTTTCTCTTAAATATTGTTTTATGTTGTATGGCATTTGATCCAAAAATATTCTGTTGGAAGCAAGCAAATTTTCTTATACTTTCTCTTAAATATTGATTTATATTGAATGGCATTTGATCCAAAAATATTCTGTTGGAAGCAAGCAAATTTTCTTATACTTTCTCTTAAATATTGATTTATGTTGAATTGATTTCAATTTCGATTAACAAAACTCTGATGCAGATCGAAAAACTCATTTGCGTTGTCAACTTGTTTTATATTTCGAAAAGGGATAAAAAACCATATATATAAATTTTGTATTAAAACCAATACAATTACGTTGAAACTTGTTTTTATGTTGCGCAATACATATCAAACCTCAAAATTATTTAAAATTATTTAAGTTGAATGGATTTAAATTTGTATTTAAAAGACTCTGCTACAGTTCAAAAACCTAATTGGCGTTGCCAAGTTTTCTTATACTACAGGGTTCAAATTATTTGGTATCTTGTTTTATGTTCTATGTAATTTGATCCATAAATTTTCTGTTGGAAGCAAGCGAATTTTGTGGTGCTTCCTCTTAGCTTTGTTTAGAGTTGATTTAAACATGCTTCTATGTTGCTTCGTGGTTGAATGCAATTAAAGCCGAGCGTCGTGCCGGACGGACGGACAGGCCGAGATCATAAGCTCGCTGCTTCTATGTACATATGCGAGCTAATAAAATTATTTAAGTTGAATGGATTTAAATTTGTATTTAAAAGACTCTGCTACAGTTCAAAAACCTAATTGGCGTTGCCAAGTTTTCTTATACTACAGGGTTCAAATTATTTGGTATCTTGTTTTATGTTCTATGTAATTTGATCCATAAATTTTCTGTTGGAAGCAAGCGAATTTTGTGGTGCTTCCTCTTAGCTTTGTTTAGAGTTGATTTAAACATGCTTCTATGTTGCTTCGTGGTTGAATGCAATTAAAGCCGAGCGTCGTGCCGGACGGACGGACAGGCCGAGATCATAAGCTCGCTGCTTCTATGTACATATGCGAGCTAATAAAAACGTATTTATTAATCATATTTTTTATTATTTACGATTGCGACGAATATTTAAAAAAAAAAACATTAAATAATTTAAAAAAAATTAAAGTAACGAAGAGGTTTTAATAAACTTATCTGCCGGTTTTACTGGAACTCCTACCGTTCTTAATGTTAAAGTTAAACTTATCTCCAGCCGCAGGCGCAGGTTTCTTCGTTGTTACTGGTTTTTTGGTAGTTAGTTTTGTTGTAGGTTTTTTAGTAGTGGGTTTTTTGGTTGTAGTTGTGGGTTTTTGGGTGGTTGTAGTGGGTTTTTGGGTCGTTAGAGTGGGTTTTTGGGTTGTTAGAGTGGGTTTTTGGGTAGTAGGCATCGTTGTCGGTTCAGAATCTGAATCTTCTTCGGTATTTTTCTTTGGTTTCTTTTTCTTTGATTTTTTGTCCCCACCCTTGTCCCCAATATTCCAATCAAATGTCGATCGGCCTTTGATTGCTTTCTCGGAGAAGGCTAGGAGGGCATTGGAATTGGCTCTGAAAATAAGCGTTCAAGACACTAAAATATCAAGGTTTAAGACAATGTCCAATACTTCATAATAACAATTTAATGTTGACGTTATTCGTAAAAATATGGAATTCAACGAGAGATCAAAGATTTTTGAGCGAATTACGGTTTAATATCGGTTTTTACAAAAGTGAGTAACTATCAGGCGCTTAATTATTTTGTACTTAATTGTGTTTTCAGGAGTATATTATGTTGCTAAATTGTACCTCACTGTAGGTGGACTACTGCCATGATGTTTCCGTGTAGAACCAATGTCCCTCTCGACCCTATTTAAGCCTACAGCCACATCGTCATCTAATCGTGTCATCTCTAATTCAGACTCGTAGTGTAAGGGCTTTGAGATGACAGATCCATCAACTGCACGATTTCCTATAGATGAACCACAAAACAAGACTTAATTTTAAATATACAGGGAGCAAGATTAGAAAAATTCAAACCAAATGGTTTGACTTAACAGTTTCACCTTGGGCTAGAAGTATGGTGAACACGGCCAAAGATAAGGTCAACCCGGTCCCAATGACCCCAGCCCCCCAGGGTTTGAGGTCAAACCTCATTTTAATTATAAACTACTATTTAACTATCCCGTTTTATGGAGGAACTAACTAAAGACCAATAATGACAAGTTCAAAGTACATATCTCACTTTAGAGCCTTGCAAAACTCCAGACCATAGGAACAATTAACAATCAAATACTAATTAACTAATAATATATTGTTAATTAACTCATCGTTTAAATGGACTTGCCCTGGATTGAGCCTTTAATACTGCAATTAAATTGAATACCTGTTGTTTCTGTACTTCATTTTTTATTAATAGTTTGGTTTATTTAAGTTTTCACTCCTCGTAAATCGGAATAACATTTACAATGTTGTTTAATAGGCTAAAGCCCTTTGTTATCGTAATACTTGCTTCCATACTACTGATCTTGGGTAATTTGCATAGATCTTTTTAAAATTCATCTAAAGTCAGTATGTCGTATCGGGCTAAATTTTTCTTTAAAATACAAATTTTAATTGCTATTTCTTCTGTAACAAACTGAAGTTATGAATCGTTTGATTGTTATTAGTCTACCAGTTCAACCTTAAATGCATTTTTTTTAAGTTTACTCCCCGTGTGGGCTTATACCGGGATTTAAAGGAAATTCTTAATTAATTAACTGATTATCGATTTTCGATCTCAGACAAAACATCAGGAAGTCAACCTGGTCGGAATCGGATAAGACATTTTCGTCACCACCAGGACAAGTTTCTTGGTCCAGATAAGTGGAGTGACGAATATCCGTACGAAGAAGATAAGGTCAAGAGGGACGTTGATGTCGATAAGTCCAAAACGAAGAAATCTAAAGGAAAGGCAAAAGATAATGCGAGTAAAAGCACGGAAATATATCACGTAACTGTCACCAACTATGTTCAAGAAAGTAGCGAGGAGGACTTTGCTACGTTCAAACGATGAGTTTAATAGCACCTTAATTTAATTAGCTTTACATTTACGAGCATTGTTAAATGTCTAGTTTTTTAACAGAAAATTTAAAAAAAAATTGGATTTGGTACATTTAAATTAAATGCTGGAATGGATGGGAAAAAACTGTAAATAAGATTTCAGTCCGAGTAGCTATTTATTCAAACCTGAACTTTAACATCGAATGGATTGGATTGGGGGTTTTATTTCGGTGAGGTGTAAGGTAACTGAAACGAATGCATGCTGAGACCCATGAAATAATCTCATTTGGAGTAAGTTCTTCTAAATAACTCAAAGGGTTTTAAAAATTATACCCCCGGTATAACTCCCCAGGGTCGCTATTCCTCCATATGAGTTAGTAGGACATGTAAACTACATAGGCAGCAATTGTCGCTTCCTCGGTATTTTTAATACAATAAACAACTTGGTTATTGTCAAATTCCTTTGCTATTGACCTCAATTAAAGTTTCAGTATGTAAATAAACGGATTTAAGAACGCATGTACGTTAAGTTGCGTTACTCGTCAGTTTTTATTAAACACTCCCTCTCCATGATGTGATCCATTACCCGATCTTTACTTATAATGACACATCCGGTCAAGTTCCTCTTACTCATCCTAATCGCATTGTATTTCTTATCATTACCAGGTACAATTAAATTACGATTAATTAATTGAAATTAAACTAAAATTCTTCTTGGAATTTCAATATCAATTATCTGCGTTTTTAGACGAATCTTGGGCTCGTCGATTAAGAATCAATCGCATTCCTGAAAGTCGTCATCGACACCGATATCGACAAACAATAAGCCGTCGTCTCAATAGATTTCAGGGTCAGTTAGGGTCATTTCAAAGACTAAGATACCCCCACCGGTATCGGGATCCCGGCCATTCCAACCACAAATATCACAATTTTTATCCGAATCCCCGATACTTCGTCCCGGTAATCGACTACGACATCGAGGAATTGACCGGTTCTTCAAACGAAGGAGCCCTTGAAGATGACTTCTCTCAAATCCCTGGTCTCGACGACGAGGATAATAGATACGGTGACCGGGGTCCAGATCCAGAGCTTCTCGAAAAATATGAAGAGGAGCGGCGGATTGAAGATGAGAATGACGCTGCAGCGTACGACGCTGAACCCGAGCTCCAACCCATGGACTCGCAAGAGTTCGAGGGGAATGTCGATACGGAATATACTGAGGATATGCCCCATGCCCCAAAAACAGAATCTGAGCCTGTTGCCCCGACTTCAGGAACTGAAGATGTGCCCCCACCACCACCAGAAGAAGAAGAAGTAGAACCACCCCCAACTGAAGAATTGTCACCATACCCTGATGAAGAAGTGCCCCCATCGTCAGCTGAAGTGCCCCCACCAGAGGAAGCGCTTCCAACTACCCCAGAAGACGTGCAACCACCCATAGAGGAAGTGCCCCCACCTCCAGAGGAAGTGCCCCAACCTTCAGAAGAAGTAGCCCCACCCCCAGACCCAATGGACGATGTTGAGCAAGATGAACATGATGAGGAGGAACCACCCCCACCGGCCCAAGACGATAATTCAGGAGGAAGTGAAACGGGATCGGAAGAAAATCAGGCGGAATTAGGAATATCTGAACCGGTGTAGACAAGGACGTTCCGATACCAAAATCTAATCTGAAAATGCAATTTAGCCAACTAATACACTCATCTAACCTAAGTTCATCAAAACATAATCACATTACTCTGACAAAAAGCACTTGCTTGCACGATTCGCTTATCAAGTTATCATTGTCGATTTACAAATAATATCAATAGCCATATTTTATTTACATATTTTTTTTAGCCGTATACTATTTATCCCGCTCTACTTACGATTAATTGTGTAAATACTAATCACTAATAAATAATTTAATAGATATAACTGTCAAATTCAATTAATATTTTTCATAAATTACGAATGAATTATAGATGAACAGAGGACCAAGCAAGTCTTTAATTTAGCTCTGTTCAAAAACAATATAGCATTATAACCTCAGTTAACCCTAAATATATTTAGATTCAAGGTCAGAGATCAAACCATACGTTCGGACGGACAACGGACAGCCCAAGCATTCCCATAAAGTGTTCCTTACAACTTAACAATAGTTTTATTTATCACAAACCACTAAACCTAGAGATCTATTGAAATATCATGATTTTTTATCTCAATCATATTTTCCAAGGCGGTCGACAAGGTTGAGAAGTCGGGTCGGAGTGTAGGGTGAAAGTACCAACATCGGAGCATGAGGTCATATCTGAGAATATAAAAAACAGCTCAGTAATTAACTACATTTTTAATTACTTAATTTTTACTTAAATTTCATACAAATCCTTATCCGCCAGTTCGGGTCGTTCTAAACGAAGTCCGTTCTGGATTTCCTGTGCGAAATTGGAGTCCCAAGCCAAATCGGGATACGGGGTTTTTCCCACGGTAAATATTTCCCAGAGGAGAACCCCGTATGACCAGACGTCCGATTTCGTTGAGAACTTGAGATCTGTCAGGGATTCGGGTGCCATGGTCCGCCAAGGGAATAACTAGATTTGTTAATTATTTTAAGCAAGTTTTATGAACAATTAAATAATAATACAATTGGGATGAGTAATTTAACTGTTTAAATTGTGGAACAAACCTTCTGATTGCTCTTGGCATATAGCTGATAATTGTAAAGTCGGATGGACATGCCAAAGTCTGTTATTTTAATTACTTTGCCATGGGTGAGCAGTACGTTTCGAGCAGCCAAATCTCCATGAATAATCTGTTCGAAATGTAAATCATGTTAATCATCGCTAAAAATTCTCAAATCCACCTCAGTTTTATTTTACTCCCCAATAGTAATACTGCAGCTTTGAAAATTAATCTAATCTTCATTGGTAATAAAATCGGCACATCTACTTATGTTGCAGTAGCACCAGCATCACTCATATTATATGCTAGTAGCAGTATAAAAAATTCTGCTGGACTAACCCCTTTAGCTGCCAAATATTCCATCCCCCTTGCAATTTGCATGGACAATCGTAGCATTTCCGGGCAATTAAAGCTCTTCTCAATTGTACTGGAAGAGGTTTCCCGGATTTGTTTGAGAAATGAGCTCAGGCATCCCGAATCACAGTATTCCAAAACGATGCCGACGCTTCCAAACGCTCCTTCGGGTTTCAAAAAATATTTATAAACACTTCATTGCATATAAAAAGCATATCTCACAATCAGAAGTCTTCAAAACAACCCCCTCAGGGGCTATCTTATTAAAATTTGCAAAAGCATAGGGCAGAATTTCGGGGTGGGGTTCAATTTTGGAGAATTGTTTTTATTTCTGCTTTTTCGAAGCTTTTCAAGATTTAGGGTATTTACAGGTTTAATTTTGGGGTTTTGCTTTTCAACGGCTCTAACACGCGTGTTCAAATTCAACGGGGTTGTATTTAGGGGGGAGTTTATTTAAAAATTCACGGTTTTTCCGGTAATGGGAGTATACCTTGTGGCCCTTTGACGAAAGTAACTCCAAAGAACGTGACCAACTGATAATGGTCCTTGACCTTGGCCAACGTCTTCAGTTCCGAAATGACGGAGGAAGTAAAGTTGGGGTCGGCACAAGTACCACTGTTTGCTATTATCTTTAACGCGATTTGAGTGGGGGATTTCAACCGGAAACGGTTCCGATGATAGAGACCTTTGACCACTGTTCCAGTTTGCCCCTTCCCGAGACTCCTTTCAAAGTCTGCACTCGAAATCAAAGTTTATGTCAACGTTTACTTTTAATTAAAATTAACGAAAATGAGCAACTGTGATTTTGTAATATTTTATATTTATATGGAAGGAACGGAGTTTGGGTCCAAAGTCTTCTGATTGGGTTTGAATTTTTTTATTTAATTGAACAGAGTAGTTCGTTTTAATGAGAATTTCATTATTTAATCGCTCAAATCGGCTCGTTTTGACTGTCACGCATCGCATAATTGGCCAAGATTGGTTTTTATCATATATTTTACCGCAAAGTGATTTCGTGATAAAATAGGATTATCCGTAGAAGCATCCGGTTTAGCTTACCAATATTCAAAAGCCTTCCGGGTATTTCGATACTCTTGATGAACTTCTGGTCCTGATCCTCAAGACTCTCAATGAAATCCTCACGTTCCAGCACCTTATTGGGATACACAAGAATTCATTACCGTAAACTCATTACTAGCTCAATTATTCATCACCTTATTTTGTCAATCATAAGAAATCTCACCTTGCAACCTTCATTAAGGGCCTCTGCCTTCAGTTCCTTGATGAACCGAAAGACGGCAAGGACGTGAGCAAGGGTCAAGAGGCAAAATGGCATGTGGGCCACCCAGTTCATTACTTTCCCCGAAACCGGAAAACTCTCGTCCTGATTTTTAAACGCGATGCTCACGATTCGGTGGGCGTAGCAAATTATTTCGAGTGGAATCTTGATTTTTAGGTACAATTGGCATCGTTCCACATTTCTCTATCGTCAAATGTGATATATTCATTTAGATAACTAAATTCTACAGACTTCAAATCAGTATTTAAGTCACATGGGGAGTTATTTCGGGGGGATTGGGGAGCAGGAGCGTTCCGGGAGTAGTTATTCCGGGGTAAAAATTGAATAATTATTCGAATATTTTTAGCCGTGAAATTCATTTTTATTATGCACATGGGGTCTTATTCCGGGGCTTAAATCCTGATTTATGGCAACGCAAAATCCACTAGTTTTCTAATATTTATACAAACCTCAGTAATTCCTCTGTAAAAGAGGAGATGGAATAAGGATAAGACAATTGCGAATAAAATGAACGTAATTGCCATTAAAATCGGCTGGATAATTCCAATCCTTTCAAACTCGATCTTGTAGTGGAGGACATATTGTACGATTGCAACTGGCAGGATGATCTACAAAAATATACATCGTTTAGTATCATCATAAGTTCACTATGAACGTAACACTATAAAATTCGCTATAAGCACCGAAATAAGTCCCCAGGGGCCTTTTTTGTAGCATTAAACTTTAATTACAAGTCTGAACGAGTTAAAAACCAAAAAAAATTACGGACCCAAGTTACAACAACGTCGATGTAAAGGAACCGATGAATTTGCATCCCACAGAAGATACCCATCTTTGTTTTAATTAGTTGATTGATATTTTAATTATGTTTTAATTATGAATTTTAAAGGATGTAAAAATATGATGGAAAATCATTTCCTGATTTTTTTTTACTTCCCTTAAAATCGAAATAAAGCAACTAAACCGGATATTCATTTTACTTGGGAATAATAGCCTTGATTTTCCTTATTTATTCATTGTTCTGAGAAAATTCCATCCATTATAGCATAACTTGTAATAAGAACTAGGCTTTAATATGTTTATTAAACACTATTTAATAAGAAATTAGGTTAGTAGTGTGAATTGCATTTAGAAATAGAATTGAAGGTGATCCACGTTTAGAGAGAGTAAACCGTTCCTGGAATGTCAACCGCATGAAACAACATGTTACACGCAGTATACCACGAAATCGAGATTGTTCTATTCCGGGTTTTATAATTCACTTATGTACAAAAACGTAGAATACATTAACCATGTTTTTGATAAATACATTATGACATGTACCTTAATTGCGGTTATTTCGGTAAATAATTTGGTATTGAACCGGGATTTTGGAGCTTATTTTCTGGAGTATCATTTATAGCCACGTTGGAGAAATGTTACCACTTACTACCATCAATTTTAATTTTAATTCATAACCACAGGACATGTTTGTGATTGCTATACAAATTGTGATTGAAAAATGAGCGATTTTACGAGCATATTCGATTAAAAGTTCATTTAAACGCCGGATTTTATCCCGTTTTTTTTACAACTGGGTTCTTAGATACAAAACTGGGATTTTCACGATTATCCAAGATCAGAAATGGTTATAAGAATTTGCATTCTGCTCTAATGATAAACTGGTCAGTTTAGTATTCAAGACCGCAAAACCATCTCATTTTTACTCGGTTTTTTGTCATCTTTCGAGAAGGGCTCTAATGGGATTGATGGAAGGTCCTAATACTTCAAATTAAATTTGCATTTCCAACACACTACGTTTGCCTTCAAAACAAATAAAATGCACTTCAAGTTCATAAAAAAATAAAACCCCCAATGTTACCCATTTTTGGGGTTTATCTCCGGTTCCCTGTTTTTACTCCAGATTTTCAACCTTTACAGTTTACTTGCAACTGTTATTTATTATCAGTTGGAAAGTATTAGTGTGTATACTGATGATACACAGTCACCATAAGCTTCAATTCCTACAACCACTTCGTACATCATAAACATAATTCACAAGTCATAAAATTACAGGTCTTGCCAAACGGGTCACCACGCCACAACTACAATCTGCAAACTAAACAAACCACCAATAGCAATCGGCCCTTATAGAAACTGATCTGCCAAAGATCATACAAACCCAACCTTGTTCACTTTTTATTTCACTTTATACCACATGCATTTGCATGTCTCATCAACTCACATAAAAACTTTCTCTTATTTACAATTTTTAAGAGCCTCCTATGTCATCTTCGTCAGTCATTCAATTACTTCCGAAGCTAACAGGTTTATAAAAAAAATTAATGATTTTTTTTAATTTTAAAATTTCGAAATGTCTGTATTTTCGAATATTCTATCAACTACTTACATAATCCTCCTAAATCTAATCCTCTGGATCTTCATAATCCTCGTCTACTCCGTTCCGATTTCAATACTAGCTCTCATCCACTTGACAGTAAATCAATTGGCAAAGAAACTCCATCCCGACCACCTAATCCCTTGTACTCCTAACGAGATCCTCGTGGTCAGGGGTCCACCCGATAAGCAACCTATTACAAACGGTGGGATCATCCTCAGGGTCAAAGGTCAACTCGACTTTGGGAACCTCAAGAACCTCTTCAAAGAGCTGTTCCTGACTCGAGAGAATTTCGAGAATTATCGGAACTTGTACTGCGATTTGGTCCAGTTCGGTGGATACCTCTTTAAGAGGCTTATTGTTGATGTCAAAGGGATTTCCGTCGACGAGCATTTTGTGGAAAAATCTTTGGGGGAATCTGAGGATTTCAAAGTTGAATTGGCGAGTTGGTTTCAAAGGCCTTTTAAGGCAGGGTTCCCCCTTTGGCAAGTACTCCGGCTTTATTGTCCTAAAACAGAAGAGAGTTATTTGGCCATTAAGGCCCACCACGTGATTGCGGATGGGTACTCACTTGTACATGTGCTAGACAAGTTGACCGGGGCAATGACAGATAGTTTGGTTAAGGAGGAGGAACCGGTGCAGCTTTGGCATGAGGTAAGCATACTTAAATAAGTCCCCATGGAGTTATTCCGGTAGCTATGATAGGATGGAAGTGGGAGTTATTACGGGGATTTAGTGTTTATACACTGTGCATATTTATCCCAAGGTGGGGGCAGGTTCAGTCTGATAGGGACAAAGTTCATCCGAATTAGGGGGCAAATTCATATTTAGAGGGGGCACATTAAATTTAATCCTGTGTTAATTTGCTTCATCGGGCTTGTAAAATAAAATCTCCGTCCTGGTACGTTATAGATCATTGGTAGTGCTTGAGAAATTATTGAAATCAATTTATTTTATTTTAAGGTCAAACTGTTCCTGGGCCTTCCCAGGGTCATTTTCGGGCTCTTTCTTCGTAATTTCTGGCTCCCGGATAATTTCCCGAAGCTCAGCTATTTAACGAAAGTGGAGATGATGCCGTTTGCATTTGGAACGGCGGATATCGAGCCGATTAAGAAGTTAAGGAGGAACTTAAACGTTCATTTCCCAGCGATTGTCTATTCCTTGCAAGTTGGGGCGATACGGAGATCTCTTCTCGAAACGATGGAACAAGATGAACTTACAAAATACACGTTTCTATCCACCTCTCTGCCCATACCACGACATCCCAGAAACACGTTCACCAATCATTGGTAATTCAAGGAGTTGGAGTTAAAAAATAAGATTAAGATCCTTAAATCCGGGTGAATATCTGATTTTTGTGATGAATCTACAACTCATGTGAACTTAAATCGGACCAGAATTGTTTTTAAAGATTTTTTTTTAAATTTCAGACTTTGATTGAGAGTATTTAATTCTTTAATTTATAGGAGTGCCTGCACCGTTAAAGTCCCTTTAAGGACCTCGGATGCCAAAACACGGGTTTTAGGTGCAAATAGATCCTTGGAGGAAATGAGCCGTGACGAAGGGCCCTATCTGCTTTGGAAATACGGCTTTTGCTTAAACTGGATATTTCCGGTTTGCCTTGCCCTTCCGATGGGATTCTCGAACCTGAGTTTGCACCGATATCGATGCAGCATCTCCTGCATGCCCCAGTCACCCTCACAGTACTACTTAATGGGACTTCCGGTTTTGAATATTTACCACGTCCCTATCATGAAGGACTGCTTCCCACAAGCAGGTATATAATTATTTTGACACGGTTGTAATGACAAAGTTGCCAGTGACAGGGTTGTCGGGACAAATATGTCAGCCACAGAGTTTTCGGAATGACACCGCTGTCATTGATAAGGTTAACATGGAAATCTCAAAGTAAATTGACACTGAATTGCCCTTATAACAGCTCTACCAACTCCTCTGTAAAAATACAGAAAATTGCAAAGAAAATCTTATGGGAAAAGAAAATCCTAGCTTGCCATAAATACTAAATAAACCGTTGCAAACGCACATACGAAAGAGGTGAAACCTCTCCGATACACGAACGATTTAAACAGAGGTTAACTTCACGTGATACATGTTGTACAAGTACCCGTTGTACATGATGTACAAGTACCCGTTGAACATGTTGTACAAGTACACGCTGTTCATGTTGTACAAGTACACGCTGTTCATGTTGTACAAGTACCCGTTGTACTTGTTGTACAAGTACCCGTTGTACATGTTGTACAAGTACACGTTGTACATGCTGTACAAGTACATGTTCTGTATACATTGCACGGTATGTGGCTACAATATTGCGTTGAAATCTCATTTTGCCCCAAAAATACCCCGTGGGGCGCGCTCCGGGGCGAGTTGGGGTGATCCCGTATGTGTTTACACATTGCACGGTATGTGGCTACAATATTGCGTTGAAATCTCATTTTGCCCCAAAATGCCGCGTGGGGCGCGCCCCGGGGCGAGTTGGGGTGATCCCGTATGTATTTACACATTGCACGGTATGTGGCTACAATATAGCGTTGAAATCTCATTTCGCCCCAAAATGCCGCGTGGGGCGCGCCCCGGGGCGAGTTGGGGTGATCCCGTATGTGTTTACACATTGCACAGTATGTGGCTACAATATAGCGTTGAAATCTCATTTCGCCCCAAAATGCCGCGTGGGGCGCGCCCCGGGGCGAGTTGGGGTGATCCCGTATGTGTTTACACATTGCACAGTATGTGGCTACAATATAGCGTTGAAATCTCATTTTGCCCCAAAATGCCCCGTGGGGCGCGCCCCGAGGCGAGTTGGGGTGATCCCGTATGTTTTTACACATTGCACGGTATGTGGCTACAATATAGCGTTGAAATCTCATTTTGCTCCAAAATGCCCGGTGGGGCGCACCCCGGGGCGAGTTGGGGTGATCCCGTATGTGTTTACACATTGCACGATATGTGGCTACAATATAGCGTTGAAATCTCATTTTGCCCCAAAATGCCCGGTGGGGCGCGCCCCGGGGCGAGTTGGGGTGATCCCGTATGTGTTTACACATTGCACGGTATGTGGCTACAATATAGCGTTGAAATCTCATTTTGCCCCAAAATGCCCCGTGGGGCTCGCCCCGGGGCGAGTTAGGGTGGTCCCGTATGTGTGTGCACGGTTACACGGTTCATATATATCAATATGTACGTGTGGCCTGAAGGTATTGTGTATAGGGGCATGTAATACTGTTGTAGTGTGTGATGGTGGTGGTTTTTCAACATTGGGGTAGATGGGCAAACCCCAGGGGGTGTGGTCGTTTTCGCCCAATTTTGAACTCCCGCTGCGTATGGACACAGGGAACATGTATTCGAAAAAAAAATTTGAAAAACTACAACCGTTCACGAGTTATCGTCGACGAGGACAGACAGACAGACGGACGGACGGACGGACGGACGGACGGACGGACGGACGGACGGACGGACGGACGGACGGACAAAGTCTTTTTAATAAGAGGTTTCACCTCTTAATAAGTTCCCCGGGGTAGCAGTCATTCAGGGAGTCATTTCTGTGTAGTTAAACGATGCAAAATTAGTCTAACAAGGGACATAGACATAACCCAAAGCTCAGATCCAGAATCGTCTGAATTTTTTACCGTTAAACATACAATTAATAGCATGAATAAAAATATAAAAATTAGCTGCTATTATTGAGGTTTAGTATGTTTAAAAAATTCCCAAAGATTATTAGATGCAGGATTAGGGTTAGTGAGTGAAGGGGGCGGAGGAAAAGGGATTAAAGGGTTAAAGGGCGAGCGCCGAGTGAGATGCGGGACAAAAAGGGAAAAAACCCCACTTGGCCTCACTCTCCCTTTCTGATTTTTCTCCATTCGACAATGAATTTTGCATTATAATTTGCATTTTACTTATTTTGCTGCTTTTACTCTTACAAGTCAAGTCATCGAGAGTGAAATTCCAGAGTCGTCTGTTTTTTTAAAGTTGAAAGTACAACTAATAGGAAAAACAATTCGTGAAAATTATCTGCCATAATTTATCCTCACAATATTTAAAAAATATTCGAGTTTTGTGATGCTGAGTATCTAACAGAAATCTAAAGATTTGAAATTTAAAAAAATATTTCGATTTTTTTCAATTATCAAAAACGCTTAACTCCTGTATCCTTTGGGGCCTGGGGGAATTTTTTTTATTTTTTTCCCCAAATGTCTTTTGTCTAAAAAAAAAAAATTAAATAAATAAAATTTTTGTCTTTATATTTTAAATGCTTATGTGTTCCTCAAATACTGGGATTCGGAGAAAATATCGTCAAAAACAGCTTTTGATAAATCAATCTCCAATAAAATTCTGAAACTAATCAAAAGTCCACAATCAACGAAAATTGAAAAAGAGAACATTATCTAGAAATGAGATGGAGAAAGGGAGAGTGAGGCCAAGTGGGGGTTTTTTCCTTTTTGTCCCGCATCTCACTCGCCCTTTAACCTCTTAATTCCTTTTCCTCCTCCCCCTTCACTCACTAACCCTAATCCTCCATTTATTAATCTTTGGGAATCGTTTAAACATACTAAACCTCAATAATAGCAGCTAATTTTTATATTTTTATTCATCACTAGGCAGCCACAGGCCCGTATACGGGCCATAGGGGAACTTAGCCGATAAGCGATATTATTTTTTAACTTGAGACATAAACCCAAGACAAAAATGAATCCAATCGTAAATATAAAGTTCCCATAAATCGGGAACTTTATACGGCGGTACACCCTGCTACCACATAACGTTTAAACCACATCCACATACTCTCAAAACGCTGGGTATATTTCTCATCAATGTGTCCATCAATCAACTAATCTTCAATATCCATATTGCCTCATAACCGCTATGCATACCGCCGTTGAAAACACAGTTTTTAAGATTTTAAAGCCCTTCCTCTCGGTTTTAAACTATTCCAGTTTTGAATGAGTCAAGCTACCGGAGGTGCAATGTTTTTAAAAGTACATATCCAAACTTTCTTTAAAACCTTTAAAATGAATTTCTGAAGAGATTTCGACAATTTAAACAGCTTCAAAGATCATGAAAACAAAGTTTCTAAATTTTAAACTCGAAAGTTTTCTCGGTGGAAGGAGATGTGAATTGATGTATCACAATAATGTGATTTAGAAATTTCGACGACTTTGACTGTTTTAAGGTCAAGATTTCGAACACAACCGGAAAGTTGTTAATTGATATGTCACATGATTATTTCAAAACTTTGACGACTTTGACCGTTTCAAGTTCAAGGGGTCAAAATTTTAAAATTCCAACATAGCCAAAACATTTTTTTGGAGAACGGCAGTGTAAATTGATGTCTCACATTACCGCTCTACGGAAAAAAATTCATTAGGTCAGGTTAGCCGAGGTCACAGGTCACAGAAATTTTAAATTTCAAAATGGCCACCTCCCTTAAAAAATTATTTGTGAATTTTTGGCAATCTCAGTTTTAGAATAAGCCAATCCAGTAAGAAATGTATAGCTGGAACATCAGCTACAAATGGCCTAATTTATGAATATGGATGAGTTGGAGTGAGAGTGGAGTGGAGGATGCATGTTTTGAGAATATCTTGCTTCACATGAGAGTGGGAGTGGAGGATGCGGGTTTTGTGAAATTCCAGCTTCACATTTACATCTCTGGTCTTTTATACTTATGATAACAGTATTAAATGCTAATGCCCACTAAGAATCTAAAATACAAATATTTGTAAAAATAACTCCACAACCACTTCTAAACAACCGCTTTACATCGTCCCGCTGTATTTCATATTTTAGGTTTTAAAAATGAACTATTTAAGGTTTCGAAATTTAAAGAAATCATATGGAGCAAAGAAAGTTTCACAGAAACTACAGGAGAATGTGAAATGTAAATAAATATTTTGAAATTCCCAGCAAACATATTTTTGTTTCACGCAGATTTTAGTTCCTTATGAGTTAATTTATCTCCTTCGTTTCTCCGTTTTTATATTCAGGGTGCCAAAATTTCGAAATTCCAGCACAACCAAAAGATTTCTCGGTAAAAGAAGTTGTCAATCGATATGTCACACGATAATTTCGAAATTTCGAGGACTTTGACCGTTTCAAGGTCAAGGGGTCAAAATTTTAGAATTACAACATAGCCAAAGCATTTGTCAAAGTACAACGGTGTAAATTGATATGTCGCACGACCGATTACGTGCAATATTACGCTAGGTCATGTAAGCCTAGGTCACAGGTCACGGAATTTCGAAAGGTCATATAGCCTAGGACACCTTTTAATTTTTTTGTGATTTTTTGGCTGTCGTCGTTTTTTGATAAGTCAACCGAGTCAAAAACGTATAGACCCATGACTTACAAATGGGCGGAATTATGAATATGGATGGATTGAAATGTTTATGAATTTGAAATTCCCAGTAATAATAATTTGGATGAGCGCAGATGTTAGTTCGGTTTATATAGCTGACTCAGAGCGTAAATGCGCACTATTACAATCAGGAATACAATGAGTTTTGAGAATGTCATAATTTTTTTTAATTAACCTTTCGCCCATTTTTAAAGCCAAATGATAAAAATTTCGAAATTTCAACATGTTTCAAGTGTTTCTCATCTGAAGGAGATGTGAATAGATGTGTCACACGATAATTTCGAAATTTCGACAACTTTGACCGTTTTGAGGTCAAGGGGTCACAATTTTGAAATTTCAACATAGCCAAAGTATTTCTAGCATGGCGACGGTGTAAATTGGTGTCTCACATTACCAATTTACGAAAAAAAAATTCAATAGGTCACGTTAGCCCAGGTCACAGGTCACTGAATTTCGAAATTTCAAAAGCACCAGGCCCCTTCAAAAATTATTTATTAATTTTTGGCTGTCGTCGTTTTTTGATAAGTCAACCGAGTCAAAAACGTATAGACGCATCACTTACTTACATACATACATACATACAAATGGCCGGAATTATGTATATGGATATTAATTGTATGTTTAACGGTAAAAAATTCAGACGATTCTGGATCTGAGCTTTGGGTTATGTCCCTTGTAAGGGGGGGGGGGGGCTTGTTGTAGTTAACGGTAAGGAAATTGTGCCTCGAGTAGCTCGTATTACTTATTAGCATACTCATCGAAACTCATCGAATCTGGTCGATGGGAGCTTTAAATGTTAATACTTGATTTAATTGTTAGTTATGCTGGGTTGCTCCTCATCCCACAAGGATCAAGTTGACTTCTCGCTATTCGGACACCCTGAATTGTTCCAGGATCAGGTTTCGATGGACCGTGTGATGCATCTACATTTTAAAGAGGAATTGGAGCAACTGATGAAGCAATGTGGTTTACAAGATGAGATTTTGAACTGGAGGGAACACTAACCTAACCTGTCCATGTTAATGTGTCGGCTAGAAATACCGCAATAATCTCATATGAAATCAATTACAAGGTGGGGTGGTGGTTTTTAACATAATGTGACAATCTCTGATATTGGCAGATATGGGACCACTCCCACTAATGGATTACTTTCAGAGGGTGGGGTAAGTGGATAAGTGTGGTTGGAAATGTGGGGAATGTGAGATTTCAATACCAATGGACAATTGGGTTTGGGATTGAATGAAATGAGCTTATCGTGCAGAGGGGTAAAATGAAATTGCGCTCAATGATTGGGGCACTGCGAGATTCCAGTACGCAGTAAATTCAAGTGTCGGACCACAAAACGTACACGACTAGGATATGACCGGTTTGTGTGTGTGGGTTGTGCCCTTTCGTGATGTAAATTGTCATTGTATATGACTTTCGAACTCAATTTCTTATAAGTTGAACCAAAACATTAACAACTTTTAAAAATTGAACCACAACCGTTCTTAGAATTATTGAAATTTCAGCTAAATACCTCTAATCTTGGTTACAGCAGTAATAGAATATATATAATTTTAGCTAATTAAATGTTTTAAATGAAGAATACTTGATAGTATTATGGATTATTTACCCTATATTATTCTCAACTGAAGCCGTAAATTAATAATATCAGGATCAAACTATGCTATGAATGTTCATTACAATAAAAAGACTGAATCAACAAAAGCTAACCAGAACAGCATCTGTTTTCGTTGGAATTATATTATTATTTGCAGCGATCAACATTGAGTCTTGTGGCTTATTGTAACAAAAAAAATGAATCATAATTATTAATCCCAAGGCTTTATCATGAATTCAAAAATGACATCTTCGAATTTGCATAAAAATAACACGTTCAAAATAGTACTGACACTAACATTGCATTCCTGGAACCTTTTCAAGTAAATCATAAATCGTTACAAACGACACGTAAAAAAGGGGTGAAACCAAAACGTTACACTTTTAAATATTTACACGAATAACTATCCTTACTGACACGTAGGAGTCATTTGGTATAGGAATTTTCGAGTTTAAATTTTTTGGGGTCAGGGGGTGTGACCGACTATTTCAAATTTCTATTTGGCTTAAAGCCAAGTAAATGTAGGTTTCAAATCCGAAAACCGTTTTCAAAAAACTTAAACCGTTCGAAAGTTAGAGCGTAAACGGACGGACGGACGGACGGACAGACAGACAAGGTGATCACATTAAGGGGTTTCACCCCTTAATAACGAGCATGGCAACGTTCAGAGGTGTCCGTATCTTCACCTATGGTGTACGGGTGCAATGTGCAATCGTAAAAATTGCTGTGGCTCACGCCTGAAATTTTTTGTTTGTAATTAGCTGCCAACATAGAATTCGATAATATAGTAGGCTGTCACTAAACGTTTATCTACAATTTTAAGGCCCGATATCGGGCCTGTGGCTGCCTAGTAGTCCATATATATTTTGCCATTTGAACTTACATCCGTTAAATACTTCTTGACTGACTCGACTTCCGCAGTGTCATCGTCTTCGGAAACTTGACGAAGGATGGATCTCTTAAGCCCAACTGTCCATTGATTCCCAACCGATTCTTTGGACTTGAGATCGCAAAGTTTGCGGAATTGTTGGACAAGAAACGCTTTCTGATTTTCTGGAAGGACTAACATCGGCCCAACTATTTCATTTGAAAATTTTGAGTGAGTTGCCTTAATGTCATTTCTTGACACGGAAGTAGGTTGACAGCATCCCGATTCCTATCGAAAAAATTATTATTATTATTTTTTAACCAATTTTAAAATTTAGAATAAGTCAAGTCAAAATAAAAAAAGTTACCCAGAGGGTTAAAATCCCCAAGACGAATAAGAGATTTTTCATTTCTAAAAATGTGACTGAAAGCTAGTTAAGTTTAGTCCTTAAACCGGATTAATATATAAAACTAATAAATCTAACTATCTAACACATATACAGAAGAGTCGAATTGCATGCAATTTACTAAGTTCCAATTTTTTTTTGTGAAGCATTAATTATTCAACACGGTAATCGGTCTGTCCATTTGCTAATTAGTATTAATTAATGTCTGAAATTACTATTGTTTGTATGGGTTGGTAGATCCATGATTCGTGTTGGATTGTTATTATTAATTATAGTCGGTCTATTTCATAGAACAATTGATTTTTAGTTATCACACAATCTCAGGTTTTTGGCAAAAATGGGCGATTATACTAACTATGCAAAAATGGACAATATATTTCATAAAGTCTCTTTTTGTATTCTTCAAGTTAAAGTTAAAAAATTAATTAATTCGTCAATCAGGGGTTTTACGGCCAATTCGGGTCTCGGGTGTGGTATTTTTAGTTAGAACCAGCCTTGCAAATGCACTGTTAATGGCATGTCAAACATACATAAAAAATCGTTACAAACGACACGTAAAAAAGGGGTGAAACCAAAACGTTACACTTTTAAATATTTACACGCATAACTATCCTTGTTGACACGTAGGAGTCATTTGGTATAGGAATTTTTGCGTTTAAATTTTTTGGGGTCAGGGGGTGTTGCCGACTATTTTGAATTTCTATTTGGCTTAAAGCCAAGTAAATGTAGATTTCAAATCCGAAAACCGTTTTAAAAAAACTTCAACCGTTCGAAAGTTACAGCGTAAACGGACGGACGGACGGACGGACAGACAGACAAGGTGATCACATTAAGGGGTTTCACCCCTTAATAATAGATTAATTAACTTTGACAATGGAATAGGATATAATTAATCATTTACGACTGCAATGCTGATGTTATCCTGCTTTTTGAGACAAATAAATTACAAATAAATCGTTACAAACGACACGTAAAAAAGGGGTGAAACCAAAACGTTACACTTTTAAATATTTACACGAACAACTATCCTTGCTGACACGAAGGAGTCATTTGGTATAGAAATTTTTGCGTTTACATTTTTTGGGGTCAGGGATTGTGACCGACTATTTCGAATTTCTATTTGGCTTAAAGCCAAGTAAATGTAGATTTCAAATCCGAAAACCGTTTTCAAAAAACTTCAACCGTTCGAAAGTTACAGCGTAAACGGACGGACAGACAGACAAGGTGATCACATTAAGGGGTTTCACCCCTTAATAATTCCTTTAAATAGCAATTCGTAGGAATGAATATAAAACTTATTGTGACGATTACAACCTGTCAATGATTTCGATAAATTCTTTAGAAAACTTACGTAAAACAGACTTAATCGATGTTAAAATGAATATATAAATTGGCAGACGAGTCTAAAATGTATTCATTTGGAGTTTGGAAATCCAGAATTTGTGTGAATTCGTGTACATTTGTATTTAATGATGTTACGAGTTTTTTGTCTTCTCTTGTCAACCTTCACCGGTAACGATTTTAAGATATTGTGGCTTTGAATTCATTTTGGGATAAAATTTGCTAGGGTTGGATAGGATAGAAGCGTGCATTATTCTCCCAAACTAAAATCACGATTTCTATATATTAATTAACAAATTTTAAATTAACAAACTTTTTTCTTGCCTCGAACAGTAATAAGAGCCTGTCAAGATGGGTCAATCACAGCCAACCCGGCCGACTGTGCGACTTACATCCAATGTGACCACGGGAATGAAATAATCCGCCCCTGCCCCTCGGGGCTGTTATTCAACCCCGATATTTCTGCTTGCGACTGGCCAGCTAATGTTAATTGCGGGGGACAAAGCTCAACAACAACAATAACACCTGTAACAAATAGCCCCACAACAAAAACAACAACAATAGCCCCAACCGACGCCCCTGTAACAAATAGCCCCCCACCGAAAACAACAACCAAAGCTCCCAACCCCATTACATCCACCAAGGGCCCCACACCCCCTTCGTCGGGCCTCAAATTCGCCCCTTATTTTGACGTAAATATGCAAGGGCCCACCTTGCCCCAAGTCTCTGCTAAAACTGGTCAGAAAAATTTCGTGTTAGCCTTCGCAATCGGCAGCTCCGAAGGCTGTGTTCCCAAATGGGGAGGTCAACTCAATCTCGATGACCCCACCGTACTCGGCCCAATAAGGGAACTTCAGGCCCAAGGGGGTCAAGTCATTGCTGCAACGGGTGGGGCCATGGGCCCTTATTTCGAGCATCTTTGTACAACAGTAGAAACGCTGGCAGCGGCTTACAAGAAGGTTGGTTCCTGTCTTTGTTTACATTATATTGAGATAAACCCCGAATTTTCGGGTTTATCTTAAACATGATACATAAATAGACCTTTGCAATCTCATACCAGCTACGGGTGAAAAGACACGAAATTAGACTTCAAATAGCATTTAATCTCGTTGTACGACCCATGGATGTGAGCCATTTTATTCAAGAATCTCACAATTCCCCAACCATGGAGTAAAATCATGTGCATTTTTTAATGACACTTGTCTGTACCTCGACAATAAAGTATTACAGATGCAGGATGCTATTGCCAAAAATTGTGACCTATGACCTCACCCCTTAGCTTTTGACCTCCACGTCCTACTAAAACGTGGACTGAACCGATGATCAATGATTTTTACGAATTCTCTCACGTAGGTTCTGGATACAGTCAAAACGAATCACTTGGACATCGACATCGAATCCACAGTAAATCCCGACATCGTCAACCAAGCCCTGGCTAAAGTGCAAAAAGAACGTCCGGAAACGACAGTAAGCTTCACACTCATGGTCCAAGCAGAAGACTACGGCCTGACCCCAGCACTTGGAGTCGACTTCCTCAAAAACGCAAAGAAGAACGGGGTTCGAGTGGACTTCGTCAACCCCATGACGATGGAATTCGGGGGTCCGAGTTCGGATTTCGGGGATTCGGTGATCGGGGCAGCCAAGTCGGTTTTGGGGCAAATGGGGCAAATTTGGCCCGAAAAGTCGGATGCAGAATTGAAGAAAATGCTAGCAGTGACCCCGATGATCGGGCGGAACTTCAATGGAAAAGTTTTCCAAGTTGCTCATGCGAGGAAATTAGTGGCTTGGGCCAATGCTAATCAGATCGGGAGGTTGCATTTCTGGTCGACGGGGAGGGACAATGGGGGGTGTGCCGGTGGGGGCATTTCGCCCTCTTGTAGTAGTATTAGTCAAGGGGAGTATGAATTCATTAAGACTTTCCAAGGTTTCACGGGATAATTGTTAGGTATTGAGTGCTTGAATTTATTTATTAAACACTAATTTTACGATTTATTATCATTAAGAGGTACGAATAAAGCACATTAAAAAGAGTTAACCGTTATTTCTAAAAATCCAAAAAATAATTAAAGAATGTAAAAGATATTCTTCACTACATCAATAGATTTCTGACAGACTGACTCATCCTGACGCATATTCCTATCCACATCGACCAGTTCCTCGCTATCGTAATATCGTAACTGCGTAGCTCAAATCAATGACTCGCCTTGCAAATATTTGCTGATGCCATATTTCTGGTCTTAATGTGTCCATTATTTTAATTTGAAAAATTGTGGAAACATTTTAACCTTTGACCTTACTACCTTGACCTTTGACTTAAATTGCCCCCAACCGAACCCACTTGACCTCCGTCTACAGATCCTAGATGATTCCTCAAACTAAACATCTCATAAAGTCAAAAGTTGAGTAGTGCCTGCGAACAGTATATATTCTTGAATAAATCCCACTTAATAATTCCCCACTTTGAGATACTTTAAATAAATAAAGTGTTTTCTTATACTCACATTAAAATCGCATAAAAATCTCCACAATAATTTGACTCATTTGCATTGAATAACATTAAAAAAACAAGTCGTTAGTCATTGTTGCTAATATCGAACTCCTTTAAAAAACTTCCGTTCTTCATATGCGTATTAAATGACGCACTTTATTTAACCGGAAGTACCACAAGAATATAGGCTATAAGAAGAGGAACAAAATAATGTTATGTCTCGTATTTAAATTGTCTAAAAGCTTCAATTTGAAATAGTCGATTCTCGTGATTCCGACAGTTACAAATTAACTAGCTCCGTGGAAAAATTTCAACTTGACTTAATTAACCCGATTTTAAGGATGATTTCTTTTAGGAAACTGGAATTGTGGGTCATCTTGACCCTTGCCATTCTAACCGTTACTTCGGCAGGGGGAAATAAAGGTTACGGGGAGGAATGTAGCCCGGAAGAGATATCAGGAAAAGATCCTTGCAATGAGGACGAGGTTTGATTTTATTTTATTATTCTTTATTATTACGGTAATTATTTCTTAATTATTAATTATTAACACTATCTAGCAATTTTTATGGAACATAACCACTTGACAAGTTAACATTGGGAAATAGAAAAAATTGGGGATTTATTTAGGGATGGATGTAAATCGTGATTTAGGGTTCGTGTACACTGCCAAGTCCAACAAGGGAACATTCCCAACTGTATCACATCGGTATTTTTCAAATATATCTCATTCGAAAGAGCAACTACAAAAATGAAACTGCTCAAAGTGCAAAGGCTGCATTTTACAGAAAAAACTAGCATAGTTTATTGGAAAAAGCGAAGATAGAGAAAGGCGACTTTTCTCGTTTTGGCCCTCTTTTCGGGTCGGTTCAAAAGTAGATAGGGAGTTAACATTAGAGGAGTCAAAAAATAGTATGCGCCAGAACCAGTCTTTTCAAAAAATAAACAATAGCGCACAGTTCCTTGCCTTTCTTTTCTTCATCAAGCACACTTCATGCACCAATAGTTCTTATTGTAAAGTTTCGCTTTTAGAATGAGACCGCCGACAGGTTTGAACAATCTAGTGGTGTTACAGTTGGAAATGTTCCCTTGTAAGCATTTATTTACTACAGTCACAGGTATCATTGTAATTAAAGTAATTTTATACTGAACTATTTCCACAGTATTTAATATGCAAATCCGGGAAATGCGGATGTACGGGAGACATGGTGTACGAGGAGGATGTGGATTTAGGAACCGGTGGCTGCTTCGCGTCAGCCAATAACGGTATCTGTCCATCCAAAGAAAATGCAGACTTTAAGGTCAAGTGCGTCGCAAATGCAATTTGCGATGGTGACTGGGGTCTTTCGAGTTGTAAGTGCAAAGAGGGCTACCATGCCACCCCCGAGGGTCATTGTGCTGAAGACAACAATAAATTGACCACCATTGTTGATGACTCAACAATTGCACAATCTGCACATACGAACCGACACCATTTAAATGACGATAAAAGCCAAAAGAATGGGGACAGTCTTCTTATGACGTCCTTGATTAATCTCGGACTCGCCCTGGCCATCGTAATTTTTAGAAACAGTTAAGATAGATAAGACAGTGGGGAATCTGGGAATATCGAGGCGAAATTGTATCTGAAAATTTATTGTAAAGAGTGCTTAAACCATAGATTAAAGCCCTTTGCGATTGAAAGTTTAAAAAAAATTTTGCAATTTTTTGAAGCATTTTGAAAAATGATGTTGATCTCGAAAAGACAATAAAGGGAAAAAATCCAATAAAAGATATAAAGAAGTTATAGCGGTTTGAGGTTTGTAACGTTTTTTGCATGATGCATAAATGCGATTTGAATTGAACGTACATTATGATTCATAAATTGTAAAAATGATGCAACCTTGTCCAAAAAACAGCATATTTCTGACAGACTGACTCGCCCCGACTCATATTCTTATCCGTATCGACCAGTCATCGACCAGTTCATCGTTATCGTAACATTCGTAACTCAAATTAATGACTCGCTTCTGAAAAATTCGTTGACACTATTTCTGGTTTTATTGTGTCCATATCTGCCTCTAGGATACAGATACAGGCACAGATATTTAATCCTGGGACTTTAGTATACTCAATCTAATTCGCAAATTCACCATTCTATCTACAAGCTGAATTTATAATTTGTCCAAAGTTGTAATGATTTCTTAACAGTAGCAGAACGTTATGATACATTTTCAAGTGGTCGAAACCCTCAATCAAATGACATTAGCACCATCAATCAAAAGTAACTAATTTAACCTCGGATAATATTTATAATCAAGGCCTATATTTACTTATTTACTAAACTACATCATTTTTGGTTCTTAAACTCCTTCTTAAAACTGGAAGTTTGAACACTGAACTCGTACTTTAACATCTTACATCTAATACTTCAGGCTTGTTATCTTGCATTTACTTAATCTTAATTAATAAGAATATTTAAGATAGTGGATTCGCAGAAGTGAGAATCGATTTGCGCGTTGGTACTCTAAACGAAGCATCTTTTGGTGTCTACTTGATTAAAATATGTATCACTGTATCAGTAATTAAATGTCTCAAAGTCTTAATGCTCAATTGAGTTTTTAAGAAAAACAGCTACTGACCGTATTCGAAACTTTGAAATTTTTTAATCAGAATACATTCGTTTACCTAGTAGGGAAAATAATATCTCGCCACAAGTCTAAAATATTGTCTTACAATTAGTTCAGGTTTCTTTGAAACTGTTTTGACACAAACCGAGTTTCGAGTAGCCGTTAGAGTTTAAACACTTTCAACGCAAAATTTGGGATTTCAACAATTAAGTAGTTCCACGGAGGATTTGAATTCTACTCAATAAACCCGTTTTTGCTTTCAGTCGGGATGATCTCGTCTAGTAAAGTGGAATTGGTGACCATCCTGACATTGGTCTTTTTAACTGTCTCTTTGGCTTCGGCAGAGGGCAAGAAAGGTTACGGGGATAACTGCACCTTGGACGAAAATTACAAAGATCCTTGCGAAGAGGACAAGTACAAGGTTTGATTTATTTCACTATCCTTTAATCCTTACCTGTTTACCGTAAATCATGAAAACTCTCCGGGGTTATTGAAGGGTGAAACCCTTTAATGGGATCACTCTATCCGTCCGTACGTCCGTTCGCACTCTAACTTTCGAACGTTTAAATATTTTGAAATTCTTTTTCTTCCAGCGGAGGTCGACTTAGTTTAGGACCGTGTATGTCATAGGTCAAAGGGTCAACGGTCAAAGGTCACAATTATTTACAATAACAAACCTATCGATGTTATATGTAGATTATTGTAAAGGCACACACAAGTGCAATTCAACAACGTAATGAACATGATTTTACTCTATGGTTGGGGAACTGTGAAATTCTTGTATGAAATGACTCCAACGTGTCGTATAATGACATTAAATGGCATTTGAAGTCTTGTTTCGTGTGGTTTTGCCCTTTGTTAATGTGCGTTCGCAACGGTTTATTATTTTTTAAATTATCAGGGAGGTTTACTGGGGACATAACTACATAAACAGTTAGCATTGAAAAGTAGGCGAATATATAGGGGATTTATTTTGAGATTTGTACATAGAACTAGATAAGGTTATGCTATTTGGGTCTGTGGATTTGATCTGTTGTGTGAATCATGATTTACGGCACGCGTCGCGTACCCTGTCAACGGTCAAGTCCAAAGCTCTAGTCCAACCTAATCGAAGTAATTGTATATTATTTGTACAGTATTTTAGATGCTACTCTGGGAAATGCGGCTGTGGGGACTTGCTATACGAGGAGGATCCCGTTTCAGGGACGTGGTCCTGCGTTGAGAAAGCCCCTAATGGCGCCTGTCCATCCAAAGAAAATCGAGGCTACAGGATGAAGTGCACTGCCAATGCGATTTGCAGTGGGTTCATGGATTGGGGTCTTTCGCGGTGCAGCTGCAAAGAGGGCTACTATGTCACGACTGAGGGCCGTTGCAGTAAAGACCGCAAGGACTTGGACCCCAATTACATTCAATATTACGATGCTGAACCAGTTGAACCAGAAGCAACTTCGGTTGAGTTGGGCTCAACATTAGCCCCCACTGTCCCAATCGATTTAAATAATGATACCGGCAAAAGAAACATGGAAGCAAACGCCCCAAGTGGGGGCACTGTTCTTCTGACGCCCCTTTTTAATCTCGTTCTTTGCCTCTTCTTTCTTTGGTGATCAATTACGATTCCTCCCCGAATATCTTTAAATTAGAGACTGTAATTGTTTCTGAAATGCTAGTGGCGACAATTGTGAAGACTGCTTCGCCTTAGCCATGGATTATTTATATGGTCAAAATGATTTGTTCATATGGTCAAAATGATTTGTTTATATGGTCAAAATGATTTGTTTATATGGTCAAAATGATTTGTTTGTATGGTCAAAACGATTTGTTTATATGGTCAAAATGATTTGTTTGTATGGTCAAAACGATTTGTTTATATGGTCAAAATGATTTGTTTATATGGTCAAAATGATTTGTTTATGGTGAAATAAAAGTAATTGTAATAGACAATTTAAAGAAACAAAGGATTTTACTTTCCTTACTCACATTAAAAGGATACAAAAATTATTTCCCTATAATAATTTAACTCATTTGCGTTGAATAAAATACATCAAAACAAGTCGTTAGTATGCACCACAAGAAAATAAATGAATTCTAAACAGAACAACGTTATGATGCATTTTTATAATGAACAAAGGGAGTGGCTTATTAACCCTGCCAAATGACATTAACACTGAATCGATAAGAAGAATTTACGTATATCGATAAGATATCGATATTCGATAAGATTTATCAAGGCGCATATTTATTTATTACTCTACATCATTTTTGGCTCTCTCAAACTCCGTCTTAAAACTGGAAGTTTGAACACTTTGAACTCGTATATACTTTAGCATCTTCCAGTTCTTCCATACTTCCATCTCATACTTCAGACTTGTTATCTTGCATTTACTTAATCTTAATTAATAAGAATATTTAAGAGATAGTGGATTCGCAGAAGTGAGAATCGATTTGCGCGTTGATACTCTAAACGAAGCATATTTTTGTGTGTACTTGGTTAAAATATGTGTTGCCATCGGGTCTCAAAGTTTTAATGCTCAATTGAGTTTTTAAAGAAAACGGCTACCGACCGTATTCGAAACTTGTTAATTTTTAATCAGAATACGTTCGTTTATCTAGTAGAAAAAAAAATATCTCGCGATAACTCTAAAATATTGTCTTAGTTAAGGTTTCTTTGAAACGGTTTTGACAAAATCAGAGTTTCGAGTAGCCGTTAGAGTTTAAACATTTTCAACGCGAATTTGGCGATTTCAACAATTAAGCAGTTCCTCAGAGGACAGAGGACTTGAATTCGACTCAATAAACCCGTTTTTGCTTTCAGTCGGGATGATGTCGTCTAGTAAACTGGAATTGGTTACCATCCTGACATTGGTCCTTGTAACTGTCTCTTTGGCTTCGGCAGAGAGCAAAAAAGGTTACGGGGAGAACTGCACCTTGGGTGAAAATTTTGAAGATCCTTGCGAAGAGGATAACTACAAGGTTAGATTTATTTAATTATCCTTTAATCCTTACCTGTTTACCGTAAAGCATGATGCAAACTCGAGTGAGATCGAGTTAGATTAAGGACCATGTAGGTCAAAGGTGAAAGGGTCAACGGTCAAAAGGTCACAATTATTTACAAAAGCAACCCTGTAGTTGTTAAACATTATTGTAAAGGTACTGACAAGTGCAATTCAACAATGTACATGATTTTACTCTATGGTTGGGGAAATGTGAAATTGTTGTATAAAATGTCTCGCATAACGGCTTTAAATGGTATTTGAAGTCTTGTTTCGTTTCGTGTGGCTTCACCCTTTGTTGATGCACCTTTGCAACGGCTTATTATTTCGAACATTATCAGGCAGATTTTCGGGGAACATGACTACATGACAAGTTAGCATTGGGAAGTAGGTGAATAGATAAGGGATTTATTTTGAGATTTGTGTAAATCATGATTTACACTGTCAACTAGTAGTATAGTAGTGCTACAGTTGAGTATCTTCCCTTGTAAGCATTTCCTTACTACAATCACAGTTATCACTGTAATTAAAGTAATTTTATACTCAACTATTTGTACAGAATTTTAGATGCTACTTGGGGAAATGCGGCTGTGGTAGGCTGCTATACGAGGAGGATCCCGTTTCAGAGACGTGGTCCTGCGTCCAGAAAGCCCCTGGCACCTGTCCAACCGAAGAATATGAAGGCTACAAGATGAAGTGCACTGCCAATGCAATTTGCATGGGGTTCACGGATCATTGGGGTCTTTCGCAGTGCAGCTGCAAAGAGGGCTACCATGCCACCCCCGAGGGTCGTTGCATTACGGGATTCAATGACTTGACCCCCAATTTAGATGACGATAAAGGTCAAGTGAACAAAGAACTAAACGCACATGACTTGACCCCCAATTTAGATGACGATAAAGGTCAAGTGAACAAAGAACTAAATGCACATGACTTGACCCCCAATTTAGATGACGATAAAGGTCAAGTGAACAAAGAACTAAAGGCACTGAATGGGGCCAGTCTTATTCTGACGCCTCTTTTTAATCTCCGACTCGCCCTTTCCATCTTATTTCTAATTGTTACTGAAAATATTTAAAGAGAGTCGGTCGGTGGAATTGTTTCTAAAGTCCTCCTGACATACATTGTGAAGACTAGTTAAGAATTAAATTAGGGCTCGATATTGTCAATAAAACTAATTTTGAGGAGCATTACATAAGAAGATGCACGGATATGGAAAATAACGGTACAAATCAATTAATTCAATAAATATATTGGACTTACGATATACTTGAATCCGTTCAGGATTCCGACTCTACGTCATTTTCATCCTAATTGATAATTGACTAGTAATGACATTTAAAGTGTGTTTTAAAAATAACAAATAAATAAACAGGATCATATACTGTAAATAAATAAAAACTCAAACGTAAAAAAACTCCTTGGTCTTGATGCCCGAACTTACATCCGTGACATTCCTAAAGAACCGATTCGTATATACAGTCAAATGGTCACAGGTCCCGATAACCTGGAATAACTCCAGCTTTGTCCCCGGGTTTAAATAAAGAGACCGAGATGTCGAATTTCCAACCTGCCAAATTACCTCGTCATCATCCTCCCAATTGTATTCGTATCGATTGGGCTTTGGCAAATTGTCGACAAAATTCTGTCGAAGTGCATCAACTGTCGAGTTGTCAATCGAAAAGCCAATACTCTCGTGGAAATTGATGGTTTGAGAATGTAAGGGGATTGAGCTATAGCTTATGCCGATGGAACTTTGGAAATCGCATCTTCGGGGGTAAATCCCGAGGGTGTTTTCACAGCTCCTTACAAGGACCGTTTTTTCAAGAGGTTTGCAGATCGACGCCGGATTGGGGACCTTGCAGCATTTGATACGCATGTTACTCAGGCCACGATTGTCGTATGAGCCAATTACACCTGTAAAAATATAAATATGATTTGAAGTACATTAAATCGATGTAAATCCCAGTTAAAATCTTTTAGCAAAAGACCTACCTTCGCGATAGTCAATCATTTGAGTTTGCATTCCACAAACGGCTTCTCTGGGTCTACAAATCTGTTCTGCGGTCCAATCCCCACGATTCCCCGTCTGTGGCCCTGGGATCAGTTCATACGGCTTATAAGCTGGTGGACCACATGAACAAATCAACTGCACATTGTCCACGGCCAAATTGTCGTTGGGCCACTGACCCTGATACTTCTGGGAATTGACCCGAAATCCAACCCCAGCCCCTTTGCAATTGTAATACTTGGGCCATCCATCATTCGGGGCACCCTTTGCAAAACTTTCGATAAATCCACGATTAGCTCCAGCGGGACTTTGACAATTTAAGGATATGGAAATGACCCCAGCATGGTCAGATTTAGTACCGCTTTGAAGCAACCGTCTCCAAACGTTGATCCCAGTGCTATATGACCCGAGTGGGCAGATGACCCACGGTTGCCAATCGCCCCAGTTTGTTACCAATGGGTTTGTAAGGACCCCATTACCACTGGAGTCTAAAAACCCTGTTGATGGGGTTTTTTGATGAAATAAGCAGGATGCCGGGGGTGAAAGTGACCGAGTAAATGGTCCCGAATCGGGTTCGGTCCAACATTGTGATCTAGAGGGTTCACGACATTCCAGGGAGCGGGTGTCAAAATGCTGACCCCCGTGGCAACGTTTCGTGACACGAAGTTTGTCGACACATTCGTAAAAGGTGGTGCAGTCCCCGTTCGTATTGGGGTAGAGTCCACAGGGATGCTTGGATTTGCAGTCCAGGTTGAAGTCGAATTTGTCTTCTAGACGACGGGGTTTTGGCGTTGTGGTTGTTGGGGGTATTGATGTCGATGAAGTGAGGTCGATATTGTTGTCGATATCGACAAAAGCCTGGTTGTCGAGAAGACCCATACTACTGGGAGTCAGGTCTTGAGATAAGGCGATTATTGGGGCAGTTGTAGAACGCTTGGAGAAAGTTGAGACATAATTAGGTCGTTTGACTCCAAGGGCTGAAAGATTGAAAAATCGGGTGAGAAGTTCCCAGGTATTTGTTGAAGATTCGGAGATTGTAAGAGAGTTATTCATGCCTGACGTCTCTTGAGGTTCTGACTCTGTCGAAAAACCGCATTGACCATTTTTCGACAAGTCGCAAAGACTAGTCGCAGGGTTGAAGGTCAATCCAGGAGAACAGGAGCTGGGAGAACAGAACCCAGGATACTTGGGACCGGAAACGCAGTAAATGAATTTGGAGCAGTCGTTCGGGTCTGGAAATCGACTGATCCGAGGCTTGTTCTTGAAGTTGAAGTTAACAGAACTTTGGTCTAGAGTGATTTAAAATTACAGGATTTACTGAAATACGTCCGGAATGCAATGACATATTTCATTAAATTTTCGAAATCGATACTCACAATTGCTAATGTTTCTGACCCTCTTGGCATCTTGAATCGAACTCTAGTTATAAAACCAAAACTGTCATATCATAATGTATCTCCAACTGAAATTATGCTTTAATTTGTAATTTGCATACCTTTTCCTCATCCTGTATCTCAGAAATAGCTAGTACCCCGACGGCTTGAAAAACTACAAGGACATTCGCCCCTAACCACAAAACTTGGCCAAGATGCATTTATCAAGATTAAATTCCAATTTTTAAAACAAAATCTACCTTCTAGGTTCTAGACCAAACCGTAGAGCCAGTTTACTAATTATCAACACATTTTCTGACCAGATAAAGGAAACCAATTGACCTTATAACAGTTAGCCATTTACATAACCTGATTTAATTTCATTTTAATACAGCAGGTTGCATTGAGATGTGATTGATCTATTGATTATAGATCCAGTTGAACTAACAAAAATAACCCAGTACAAAATATGAAAATCCATATCTTTATCAACCCCCCAAAAGGGTGGGCATCTATTCCGGGGAGATATTTGCAAATGTGCCAGAGAGGTTTTATGTCAAACAAAACTTTCGTTTCATTTCAAAATAAAATCAGCAATCACAGTAAGTTTTTGAATTTTTATAGCTTGATACCTCATTCCATTAATTAATGAATCAATGAGTGAGACACAGGGTTACTTTTTATTCATTTTAAGAATCATCTCTCTTCTTCTTTTGTTCCAACTTGATAGGATTTCTTGATTTACTTCTGTAAAAATAATAAATAAATAAAATCGACGTAGATTCTACTATTTTTTCTCATGCAAACTGTACATAAGTTTAACTGAATATCTCATTACTTATAAAAAGCGATAGAATTTTCAAAACATAATTATAGATTCTTTAACAACTAGTACACATCTGCATCAAGGAGTTGTAAGTTGTAATATATTATTTCCAAACTTTAAAAATTAAACTATCAATCCTACATCGGAATCGTACGAGTTTTAATACGCTCTTTTTAGACTTGACTTGATAGTTCCAAGTAGTACATTAACTAATTATTAAAATCAAATACCGATTCACTGTATTCACCTCCACCACATAAATCGCTAATTAGTAGACGAATACAAATCTTCTTGATAACACAAATTAAATCTCTAAATTATTTAGTTTAGTCTAATACTTAACAAATCGCTATCGTTATTTCTTCTTCTCTTTCTTATTCTTCTTCCGACATCTCGGACAGTACCACTGACTATCCTCTTCCGGAGTGTCGAGAATCCCAACACAAGTAAAGTGGTACCAGTCATCACATAAATCACACCCGATCATCGGACTCCCATCGTCCTGCCGGCCGCATTTAGGACAAATCCATATCTTATTCCCCTGTAATTACAAAATCAAGTCAGGCTTTAAGTTTATGTTCTTCTTCCTTCCTCAAATTAAACACAATTCATCATTACAACATCATTTTCATACAATACATCCAATTTAAGAAATGAACATGAAAAAGTTGGCGTGCTGTTAATGGTTAATGTTATTTATAACGGATCAAATTAATTATCATAGTCATCGCACAAAAGTTTTTAAGTAAAGGCAAGCAGAAGACACATATTCAGGCTGTATATTAGGAAGAGGCATGCAGCAGCCGCTGGAGATTGTAGATGTCTTATAGCTTATCATTTACTCTTTTCGTACGTGATACATTTGGTTTGCATATGAGAGATGCTGCCTTTTAAGATAGAGATACACAATTAAGATAGAGATACACAATTAAGATAGAGATACACAAGGTCAAAGCGTATAGAGAAGTCAGAGATGAGGTTAGAGTAGCGCTTAAAGCCCGTTCTAAAATGTCACTTTCTCTTTTACATCCTAATTCAAAATCGGTTTCAAATGCAGAGAAAATAAGACTCTATAACGGGCTTATCGACGTTGTCCCTTAAATAAGGGAGTTTAACTATGGACTTTATAATTTCTCCCTTCCTTAAGTTACAACAACAGTACAAGCAGTTTTAAAGATTTACAGAAAGTACTTAAAAGAAGGATATGGAAAGGTAGCATAATATATTCGAATGAGGCTGATTGATGAGGTAAACCGAGACGGGCTACGCAAGAATTTAGAACAGTTCGTCAGATTTCGAAAGACACAGGAGACGAGTTTTATGGAGAGATGCCTTGCCAGCTTTCTAGCAAATGGGCCGTTACCTTATCACCGCTTCAATCTACCTCAACTCTTCCTTTTTCACATTCTTTTTCGTCTGCGTTTTTGCTTTTGACCAGCCGGTTTTATGGCTTTATTTTTCATTTCTGACACTTTAGTAGATGCTATCGCCCTCGCTTTCGCACGAGTTGTTGCTCCAAAACGCTTTAAAAATATATGAAGGATTTCACAGTTACTTTTACAACACACGACATGTACATACATCATATTCAATTCATAAACGTAAATCACGAAACATTCACCAGTCCCAAAATCCCGATTTTAAAACAAAAAAGTGTGGAAGCCCAATTTATTGGTGACTGGCTAAAACTGAGGATTAAATAAAACTCCAACATACAACAACATGTAACTCAGACAATTGGTGACAAGTTGGCACATCGAGGAAAACAAAATCAGAAAGAAAAAACAAAAAGTGAATGAAGAAGTCAGTTTTATAATAGTGTGTGCTAAATATGATGATAATGCTAATGAAAGCGGCTTTTTTGGTACGAAAAAACCAAAATAAAGCATAAATTAAATAATTGTGTGGCAATCATGACTGCATTATCAATCAAAGCCTATTTCATTCCGATAGTAAATTAATGATAATAAATAAAAGCTAGAGTAAAAATAATAATTTGTCTATAGAATAATAAAATGAATTTGCTTTTGTTATCCCGAATTCCACTAGATGATAAAAATAAGTTCTTTAAAAAGGTTATGCAAGTGCTCCTTGTTCGATAAACCATCGAACCACTTACATGTTCATCCATAATACAACCGACAGTTTCGGTGACGAGGCCACCTTGGGAGGACTTGGGCTGCTTTCCGGGCTTTTCCGATTTCTCAGATTTTTCCGGTTTCTCTGGCTTTTCCATAACTTTGGAAGGTCGCCCTCGTTTCTTTCCAATAGCGCCAGGAACCGGGGTCGAGGGAGGAAACGACACGATCTGCTGGGCTATTGTTGCCCCCATCGCATCCGCTGCAACTGCCGCTGCTGCATGAGTCTTCGCTGCTCTTTGTGTTTTCGGTGGTCTGAAATAAGCAAATCCAATTAAAATATATTTTTACAATCTCAACCTAGAATTATAATTTCGAAATAGGTCCGAAATAAACACCCCTTAAAATCTTATTTCAAAAAATGAGCTTTATAGTTTATACCTTGTAACAAGGGGAGAGAACCTAGCCAGTTCTGGTGAAGGTGTTCTCTTTCTTTGTTCTTCGATCGGCTTAATAACGATCTTCTTAGGTAGAGGAGCCGGTGGAGGGGATTCATAATCAAGTCCTCCAATGACAACTTGAGGTGGATTTGGACTATCAACAGGCGTCGGTGTACTGCTACTATGTCCTCCAAGTTTAATTGTCATCTTGGGTATAATTGACAAAGGAGGTACTTCAAGGGACTTGTCCTTCTTTTTCTTCTTCTCCGATTTGTCCCGTTTTTCTTTCTTTTCTGACTTATCGCCCCGATCCCGTTCCTTATCCCGATCTTTATCCTTCGTCTTGTCCTTCTTTTCCTTTTTCTTCTCTTTCTTTAGCTCCTTCCGTCTCTCCTTGTCCTTTTTCCTCTGTTCCTTTGATATCAAGTCCTCCTCCAACATGGCCAACATCGACGGTTTTTCAGATTTTATCGAAGGGACTGGGACGGATTCCTCCGTTTCAAATCGATCTCCCTTGTCCATTACTATTGGTGTTATTGTTATACCAGATGAGGAGTCTGACTTGATTGTAGGATGCTGTGGGGTTGGAGGGGCTGCTGCCGCAGGAATTGAGGGAGATGACCTATTTTTTGACAATTTCGTGGAGGATTTGGAAATGACAGCGGGTCCGGAAGTCATCAGCGGACTTCCTATTCCGGGAGTTACGGTCTTATCGTAAGGAGTAGGCAGTTTTTGAGAACCGGACATGTCTATAGGTGTTATCGTAACGGAGGAACAGACGCTTGCAGAAAGGCTAGCAAACGAATTCTTTGGTTCTTTCTGAGGTGAGGGGGTAGACGGAGTAGCGGGTGTTATTGATATCGATGGAGGTACATGAGTTGGTAGCTTGACTTGAGTAGGAGGTGCCACTAAGAAATTTGAAGGTATTAAACCAGGTGTTGTTGGGAGACCCATTAGCATTTCTTGAATACTATAATTTGGAGGCTTTGGCATATCCCTTCTCCGAATTTTATGGTGTCTGATGATGTCCGTGACAAATGAACCACCTTCTGCTACTTCCATGTGCGACTTCTTAAGTCTTATAGGACGTTCATCCATTAGACTGCGACCTAAACCTGTCAGGGCTGTCGAAGTCAAAGTATTTGCAGTTAAAGGATTCTTCCTTGGTCTTCCTCGTTTCTTTTTGACCTGCCCATCGGGAGAGATTGTTAGGCCAGCGGGACCTGGAATGACTAACTTCTCTAGTGGAGAACCCTTAGGAACCGGAATAACCGTAGGGGAAATGGACATAGACTTATCCTTAGGTTTCTTCAGTTTCTCAAAGATCTCGAGAGGAGATCGACCCTTTTTGGTTGGTTTCATAATTAGGGGTGGTGGTGGTGGGTGATGGTCTAGTCCTCCGAAGTCTTCGTCGCTTTCAATGTTATCCAATTCTTCTTCCTTTACAGGAGCTATTTTGAACTTCGTCAGAGGCGGAGGTGGCTTCAAAGTCATCTGTTCCTTGAGCTTTAGTTTCTTATTTTTCTTTAATGACTTCTCTAAAAGGGATTTGCTTTGTGACTTCTTGAAGATCTTTAGCTTCTTTTTATCACGTTCTAACTTCTTCAATATGTCCTTATTGTTTATTTTCATTTTCTTCAACTTCTTTTTCTTGCACTCCTTTATCTTCACCAAGGCCTTTTCGGTTTTGTCTGACGGCACATTTGATGCGGAAGGAACGTTGCTAGAGGCCATGGAAGATATTTTTGCATAGATTTTGTCAGGATTTCCAAACAAAGCGGGTTCCTCCCGGTCGTTGTCCATATTGTTTTCCTTCTCTTTGTCGATCTTCTTGACTCCTTCAACAATTCTCTTCATAGTCAGGACCTTCTTTTTCTTCTCGACGACAGGAGGTGGCAGAGGTTCGAAAAACTCTCTGTTCGGAGGGGGTCGTGTCTCAGGAAGACGGCCTTCACGGGAAGATGTGAGGTAACCCGATGTGGTCATCATAACGGAAGTAATCTCTCGCAAAGGATGTCCCTCTTCTTCCAGCATCATACGGACTCTTTTAAGTGCTGGATTTTCGTCCATGTCCCTATAAAAACATGAAAGTATTTTTAATTAACTCGATGATTTTAACATAATTTAACTTCTTGGGTTCACGAATGATTCACCTTTTAGATTTAGGTGTCAGTGCGGAAAAGGGAGAAAAATTAGCAGAGGTCTTGGAATTTGCTAAAGCTTCGACCTCGTCTTCACTGCTATCATCAGCATCTTTCGGATGGTCGCGGCCCGTCTTTATGACACTCGAATCAGCACCTTTTCCATTACTAATCTGTCTTTCTGGAGTTGTTTCTTTCACAGGAAGCTTCGCCACCTCCATTTCTTCGGGGATATTCCCATTCACCTTTGACCCTTCTTCGCTCTCCGTTTCAGCAGCTATTGCACTCTTTGCCTTTGCATCTTGAGCAGCCTTCCGATTTTCAAAGATCATAGGTGGCATATACTCATGGACATGGACAGGCCTTGTTAGGACTTCCTCACTTCCTGGTCTTAAGAAGTTGAGTATCGTTTCCCTTTCTTTGGGAAATTGAGGTACTCTTTTGTAATACGGGAGCTTTACGGGGTCAAAGCTTTGGACATACTCGTCCATTTCGGGTACGGATATCCCAAGGTCACGGAACGCGAGGCTGGCATCGTCGAGGTTCGGAGTGGTTCTGCCGTAATGCTCTGCGTACTGATGTGTGACTTTGGCAACTTGGAGCAAGTGCCGCTTCATGAGGTCGGCGAGTATATCGACCGATGAGGTTTGCGCAGCGTGCCAACCCATCGACTGGCACAATACCCCGACCACATTTTTCATGATCTTATTGGCATATTCATCTGGAGAGCCTGTATGGGGCCTTTTCGATGCTTTCGGCTTCATGATTTTATTTTGCTGATTTCGATTTAAATTACTAGGACTGTCAGTTTCCAAGAGCTTCCCTAGAAGTCATGTGCCCTTTCCAATGGTAATAATGGGATCATTAACCATTCGATGACGCCTCGTCCACTACGGGTTAGATAGAGTACTGACGATGTTCATGGTCTAGCGTCTAACATATACTCCGGGTCCGGGTTTTGAGAAGACAAACTCCAATCGGGTTAGGGAATTCTTGTTGATTAGTTAGGCATATGTTGCCTCTGAAAATACAATTAAAACGGATTGATTATTTTCTACAACCTCTTTTAACTTATTAAACAATAATATCAATTCTGTTAGTCGTCTTATGATTTAACAATTATTTTATTATTGATATTGTGTATAATATTGAATATATCTCGATTTTGCACACTAACACTTTGCACTTTATGACTAAGGCAATGTATGTGTAGTAGTGTACTGTGTGTGTACTGTGAGCTTTATATTATATTACGATGTGTCAAGTTTTCAATGTTTCATGTGTCATGACTCATGACATTCATGACACACACAACAAACAGTTGTAGTTTGTAGTATTTTGTATTTTTTAATTGCCACACTGCAACTTTGACAAGACACTCGACAAGTCGACAAGTGACAAGCCATCGAAATTTCACATCCAATTCCAATACACAACATCACACAGATTCTGTGTCGCCAAAAATGAAAATAAATGCTACACAGACATAATTTTTGGAATTTTGAACGATAGTTGAATTGACAATTCATTACACATATCACATTTGACATTCAACATTACATTTTACATGCTATTGTTTGTATGTAGTATCAATATCAAATCAAAAATGAAATAATAACTATGAACTACAAACTATGAAATATTTTTTATCGATTGTGTTTTTTACCATCATTGCACATTAACATTGCTTTGGTCTTTTTTGGGCGTACATCATGTGTCGTGATTTCAAATTAAAATTTTCAATGAAATTCGTAAGTTCAAACTTCAAACGTTCAAAGTTAAGTTTATAATTTTGAATTTATTTCGTATGTCGTAGCAGCATCATCAATCATTCTGCATTCATCATTTATAGCTTATAGCCGTATTTGTAGAACTACAAACTGAAACTAGACTAGATATTCAAAATTGTGAATTATTTCATGTGAATGTGAATATGTGAATGTGAAATAAAAATTGCAATTCACAAATTTGAAATTCATAATTTTGAATTTGTTGTTTTGACGTTTTAAAATCCAAAACACCAAAACCGATTATTACGAATTACAAATTACGATTTTACGATTGATTGTTAAATTTATTAAAATTCCAAATCCCTGAAAACTTGAAATTATGTGGATAAATACAGGATTAGCAGGCCATACGGAATGGTAGAGTAATAAATAAAGTATTTAATTACATTTAATTAAAATTGTGGGTAATTTTAATTGAGATTTCTTGAAATTAGGAGCCGAAATCAAGGAGCCACCCTTCCCCGATGGAGCCTATTCTATCTGATTCAGAACTCCCGCTATTTATCTCCATTGCCTCCGTTGAGACGCAGGGGACTCCGTCCACCTATCATGTTCCTATTTTGGGTCAGAATTTCGAAATTTTGAATTATTTTTGCAAAAATCAATTAGACGATTTTTAATCTGTCCTAAAGTCACTTAAGAGTGGTAATATTTTTATGGGGCAAATATTTTGATTTCTTGGCGTAATTGTGAATGCTGTGCAATAGGACGTGACATACTTTAGTAGGAATCGGAATCATGTAATGACATTTTAACTGTGTGTCATTTTACCCTGATCCAAGTTGGGCTTATGGTAGTTGGGTTAGGCAGTTAGCTAACCCAACTACCATTTAAGCCCAAGTTGGATCGAGGTATAATGAAACTATTTAATTTTTTCGGTCATTTACTATTATATGCAATTTATATGTTTATAATTTATCTAGATGTGAGCCGATTTCGTTGTTTTGTTGGGCTTATTTCAGCATTGACGGGTTTTTATTTCCATATAATTTAACTAGCTGTGCTCGGCCGCGCTCCGCGCGGCCATCGCACATCTTGGTGTTTTTTTTTTTTTTTTTTTTTTAAAAAACTCTACCCTAGGGTAGAATTCAGATTTATTGAGACTGGTCAATTCAGACCAACTATCAATTTTGTAAATGATATGTAAATTATGTGATTTATTATACACGAGGGAACCAGTGTTCACTCATGATTTTTGAGTAACTTATAACTTATATCAGGTCAGAGGGTTTCTTCCTCTTCAGCCTTCTTGTCAGCTTGTCTGTGTTGAGTAGTTGCTTTGCTTCCTCATTTGTGTGGATTTGTAGTTTGCTCTGGTGTTTGAGAGCATATTGGCTTATAACTTCATGTACCATGGGTACATTCAAGTCTTTATGAATATCCTTATTTCTTATGTACCAGGGTGCGTTTACTGCATTCCTTAGTACATTATTCTGAAACCGTTGTATCTTGTTAAGATGACTTTGAGCTGCACAGCCCCATAATTGGATTCCATATACCCAGACTGGTTTGAGCACTTGGTTATAAAGTAGTATTTTGTTATATGTGAATGATACATGTGAATGTCTTCCCATGAGCCAATATAATTGTCTATATCGTATTCTTAATTCTGATATTTTAATCTTGATGTGTTCACTCCATTTGAGCTTAGCATCCAGGTTCATTCCTAGATATTTGGCAGAGTTGTGATAGGGTACTGTTGTTCCATTCATCACAAGATTGGGCGTTTTTTTGAGTCTTTTGTTAGTAAAGTTGATATGAATGGCTTTGGAGTCATTCAATTTAATTCTCCATTGTTTTGTCCAAGCGGCTATTTTATCCGATGAGACCTTTAGTTTGGCTGTTGATTCTTCAACTGTCTTTGCTACTGCTAAATTAGCAGTATCATCTGCGAATGTAGCACTAGTTACTGTTGATATTTCAGGTAGGTCACAGGTGAATAGTACGTAGAGTACCGGTCCAAGTACTGAGCCCTGGGGGACACCTGCATTAATTGGTTTTAGTTCTGAGTAGGCTTCACCTTGTCTAACTCTGAACATACGATCTGTGATGTACGATTCAAGGAGTTGTATTAGCGGATTTGGCAGTATTATGTTGAGTTTGTATAAGAGGCCTTTGTGCCAGACTTTGTCAAATGCCTGGGCCACATCCAAGAGAAGTGTTGAGCATATTTCTTCATTCTGGATGGCTTCTTCTATGATGGATGTTATTCTATGCACTTGTTCAATGGTAGAGTGTTTCTTTCTGAATCCAAACTGATGATTTGGAATTAGCTTTTTTTCCTCGATAATAAGCATTAATCTTTTCAGGATAAGCTTCTCAAATAGTTTAGACATTATTGGTAGTAATGAGATTGGTCTATATGATTTCAGTGAGGTCGGGTCTTTGCCTGCTTTAGCTATCATGATCATTTCTGCCACTTTCCAAGAGTCTGGAACGTGTTTAAGTCTGATGGCTGCGTTGAATAGAATTAGCAGCATGCGGAATCCTTTTTCTGGGAGCATTTTCAGAATTTGCCCAGTTATGAGATCAAATCCTGGAGCTTTGCGGGGATTGAGATTAGTTTTTATTTCTTGTTTCAGTTCTTTCAAGGTTATACTACTCATTTGGGTGTTATCCGTAGTGAGCGATTCCTGTTGGGTGGGATCTGATTCATTACTTTCGTTTGGTGTGAAAGTTTCTTCTAATAGGTTAGCAAACGCATCCGCTTTTTGTTGTTCGGTCCTGGCCCATTCATCGTTTACTAGGATTGGTGGGATTGGGATTGCTTTCTTTGTGAGTTTTTTTGTGACTTTCCACAGAGAGTAGTTGGTACTACTTTCTGCAGTCAAGTTTTCTAGAAAGCTTGTTGTTCTTGCTTCATTGATTTCTTTAATTATTCTCTTAATTTGTTGTGCTTTGTTGTTTAATTCAGTTTTGAGGATTGGATTACGGGATTGCTGCCACTTCCTCCGTAATTTTCTCTTTTCACTTACTAGTTTTCTAACTTCCATGGGGTAGCATTGACCTTTCACTTTTTGGGTAATTGGTTTTGTGTTACTCCACATGGTATTTTGGATTAGTTTTGTAAAATCAGAGACAGCTGTGTTTAGTTGTTCTTTGGTTCTTAGCTTTACATTACAGTTAAGTTGCTCTGTAAGTTGACATTTGAAGCCATTCCAGTCTGTGGTTTTATTACAGAGGGTTGGTTGGCTTTGCTTGTATATAACGCTATCGCTCATGGTGAGGATTTGTGCAGAGTGATCTGAGTCAAGGTCGAAGTTATCTTCTATTTTGACAAAGTTGTTAGCAACTTTCCTTGATATGAAGAAGTCAAGCGAGTCTGGTATTTTTTTATGGTCTGTTGGCCAATATGTTGGGTTTCCAGTGGCGTGGATGTTGCAGTTAGCTAGTTGTATAGCTTTATTTAACTCTTTGCCTTTGGTGTTTTCAAGTCTTGATCCCCATGATGGATGTTTAGCATTGAAGTCTCCTCCAATTATAAACCTCTCTCCCATATGATTGAGGATGTTTTGGTAATCTGTTGTTTTTAGGTTATGTATCTACATTCATCATGAATGGACATCAGTCCACTCAGAATGGATTATTCACATTTCCGACCAATATGGGAGGAATGCAACCAACATCAATGGGACCCCTACCAGTGAATCAATCTCACTTGGTAACCCCAAATATAATCCAAGTACCAAATCCCTGTATTGATACAGGAATTCAGCAACAATTGGAAGGACTATTCCTCCAAAATAACGAACTGAAAGCTGAAATGCAAAGATTATACTATGTAATCAAAGAAAAAGACCAACAAATCACCAAACTCCAGATCGCACTGACAGGATACCCTGACGATGATCAAGAAGAAAGAATTGTGGAACAAGAAACCACAAGTCAATACTCCTGGATAATACAGGAAAATAAAAAGAAAGCTAAAATAGCGAAACCTCAACAAGCCAAAAAGGGACCAAATACTCCCATCAACAAATTGGCCTCAAAGCCCCCACCAATAATAATAAATAGTGAAGACTTAAATTCAGTCAGAAGTAAACTTACAGACGATAATATGACGTTTAAAGCTGTAAGGCTAAATGATCAAAAAATTAAAATAAATGTGGATCATGAAAGTGAACATCGTACACTCACGAGCCACTTAGCAGAAATTAATGCCAATTTCCACACTTATGAAAATAAGCAAACACGACCAATCAAAGTAATGGCCCGAAATCTGGCAAATCATATCCCAGAAAGTGAAGTCTATGAATGGCTCAAAGATGAAGGATTTCTCATCCAACAAGTAAATCAAAAAATAAGATTTATCAAGAACGATAATAAAGTGGAAAAGATAAAACTTCCACTCTACATGCTCACCTTTGATCCAAAGGAAGACGTAAAAAGGATTCATGAGATCCAATACATCTGTCATATGAAGATATCCATAGAAAACATTAGGAAAAATAAACTTATTCCCCAATGTAAAAGATGTCAAGCATTCGGACACACACAGAAATATTGTAGTAACAACTACAATTGTGTTAAATGTGGAAACAACCATGAGACAATAAAATGCACAAAATCAGTGCATGAACCCCCAAAATGCTTCAACTGCAAGGAACAACACCCTGCCAACTACAGAGGATGTAGTGTGGCAAAAAAGCTACAAGAGTTGAGAGATAAAAAATCTACAACCAAAAAATCCAACAATAACACAGCAAGGAATACCCAACCTAATAAACCGGTTTCCCATAGCCAACACTCAACCAACCTGCAAAGAGAGAATGTAACTTACTCTCAAGTTACAAAAAAATCCAATGTACAAAATGCAAACCCTAACATCTCTGATATCCTCACCCAAATACTTGGTAAAATGGAAAGGATGGAAAAAGAACTTGCTGCTATCAAGGGCAATAAACAACAAAATAAAAATGCCAAGTAATGACTTAAGAATATTAAACTGGAATGCCAATAGCATACTAAACCACAAATCTCAACTTACACTTGTACTAAATGACCAGAAAATAGATATATGTTTCATCTCAGAAACCCATCTTACCAATAAATCTTATATAAAATTCAAAAACTATGACGTCTACCATTGCCCCCACCCGGATAACCAGGCCCATGGAGGCAGTGCTATACTAATAAGGAATAACATCAAACATATAGAAGAGAAAAATCTACAGTTGGACCAAGTACAACTTACAGTAATCTCCATAACCTCAACCAAACAAAATATAAAAGCAGGGGCGTTGTACATCCCACATCTTGGTGTTGACGATAAATTTAGCGGACTGGACGTTTTTGTTACTTTTCAGAGTAATTATATATTGGTATTTAAATTTCCAGCATTTTTTGTTTTCAGTGATAACACATTCCACTTCCCGTCTAGACACTTCTTTCAAAAAGCACACTTCAACCATGCGAAATTGTTTATTTTGTGTACGATCCTTTTAAATTGCTGGATGTACTAAATTTAAATGTATGCAATATCAATGTATGTGAATTTCAATGCATGGTTTCGAATTACAGTACTTCAACATGTATTTGTACCTGTATCTACAATTTCTTCCATGTTGATATAGTGGTTTAACATGTATTGGCAATGCCGCAGCATGTATATTCCCAATTCTTTAATAAACCAATACTCTAAATGTCAGATTTATTACCGATGTAACATGTACTTGCAATGCTTTAACATGTATTTTCAATGTTTTAACACTTATTGGCAATACTTTAACATGTATTTCCTATGCTTTAACATGTATTCCTATGCTTTAACATGTATTTCCTATGCTTTAACATGTATTCCTATGTTTTAACATGTATTCCGATGCTTTAACATGTATTTCCTATGCTTTAACATGTATTTCCGATGCTTTAACATGTATTCCTATGCTTTAACATGTATTTCCTATGCTTTAACATTTCCTATGCTTTACCATGTATTTCCTATGCTTTAACATGTATTTCTATGCTTTAACATGTATTTCCTATGCTTTAACATGTATTTCCTATGCTTTAACATGTATTCCTATGTTTTAACATGTATTTCATATGCTTTAACATGTATTTTCTATGCTTTAACATGTATTTCCTATGCTTTAATATGTATTTCCTATGCTTTAAGATGTATTTCCTATGCTTTAACATGTATTTCCCATGCTTTAACATGTATTCCTATGCTTTAACATGTATTCTCAATGCTGTAACGTAGTCTCAATGCTTTAACATGTATTGTCAATGCTTTAGCATGTATTGTCAATGCTTTAGCATGTATTTCTAATGCTTTAACATGTAGTTTCAATGCTTTAACATGTGTTTCTGATTCTTTAACATGTATTCCTATGTTTTAACATGTATTCCTATGCTTTAACATGTATTTCCTATGCTTTAACATGTATTTCCTATGCTTTAACATGTATTTCCTATGCTTTAACATGTATTCCTATGCTTTAACATGTATTTCCTATGCTTTAACATGTATTCCTATGTTTTAACATGTATTTCCTATGCTTTAACATGTATTTCCTATGCTTTAACATGTATTCCCTATGTTTTAACATGTTTTCTTATGCTTTAACATGTATTTCCTATGCTTTAACATGTATTTCCAATGCTTTAACATGTATTTCCCATGCTTTAACATGTATTCCTATGCTTTAACATGTGTTTCCTATGCTTTAACATGTATTCCTATGCTTTAACATGTATTTCCTATGCTTTAAGATGTATTTCCTATGCTTTAACATGTATTTCCCATGCTTTAACATGTATTCCTATGCTTTAACATGCATTCTCAATGCTGTAACGTAGTCTCAATGCTTTAACATGCATTCTCAATGCTGTAACGTAGTCTCAATGCTTTAACATGTATTGTCAATGCTTTAGCATGTATTGTCAATGCTTTAGCATGTATTTCTAATGCTTTAACATGTAGTTTCAATGCTTTAACATGTGTTTCCGATTCTTTAACATGTATTCCTATGCTTTAACATGTATTCCTATGCTTTAACATGTATTTTCTATGCTTTAACATGTATTTCCTATGCTTTAACATGTATTTCCTATGCTTTAACATGTATTTCCTATGCTTTAACATGTATTCCTATGCTTTAACATGTATTTCCTATGCTTTAACATGTATTTCCTATGCTTTAACATGTATTCCTATGCTTTAACATGTATTTCCTATGCTTTAACATGTATTCCTGTTTTAACATGTATTTCCTATGCTTTAACATGTATTTCCTATGCTTTAACATGTATTTTCTATGCTTTAACATGTATTTCCTATGCTTTAACATGTATTTCCTATGCTTTAACATGTATTCTTATGCTTTAACATGTGTTTCCTATGCTTTAACATGTATTCCTATGCTTTAACATGTATTTCCTATGCTTTAAGATGTATTTCCTATGCTTTAACATGTATTTCCCATGCTTTAACATGTATTCCTATGCTTTAACATGCATTCTCAATGCTGTAACGTAGTCTCAATGCTTTAACATGCATTCTCAATGCTGTAACGTAGTCTCAATGCTTTAACATGTATTGTCAATGCTTTAGCATGTATTGTCAATGCTTTAGCATGTATTTCTAATGCTTTAACATGTAGTTTCAATGCTTTAACATGTGTTTCCGATTCTTTAACATGTATTCCTATGCTTTAACATGTATTCCTATGCTTTAACATGTATTTTCTATGCTTTAACATGTATTTCCTATGCTTTAACATGTATTTCCTATGCTTTAACATGTATTTCCTATGCTTTAACATGTATTCCTATGCTTTAACATGTATTTCCTATGCTTTAACATGTATTTCCTATGCTTTAACATGTATTCCTATGCTTTAACATGTATTTCCTATGCTTTAACATGTATTCCTGTTTTAACATGTATTTCCTATGCTTTAACATGTATTTCCTATGCTTTAACATGTATTTTCTATGCTTTAACATGTATTTCCTATGCTTTAACATGTATTTCCTATGCTTTAACATGTATTCTTATGCTTTAACATGTATTTCCTATGCTTTAACATGTATTTCCAATGCTTTAACATGTATTTCCAATGCTTTAACATGTATTTCCCATGCTTTAACATGTATTTTCTATGCTTTAACATGTATTTCCTATGCTTTAACATGTATTTCCTATGCTTAAACATGTATTTCCTATGCTTTAACATGTATTTCCTATGCTTAAACATGTATTTTGAAATGAGTTTGAATTTGCCGCGAACACGCCCCACGTGACACGATTCTGACCAATCATAAGCGTCACTAACATGCAAAATCATTCCTCCATAAATATATAAGATAAAAAACATATCTCTCAGAGTTTAACACAGTAGGGATACGGGATTTCATCTGCTCCTCTCTCATACACACCCTCACGGAGTTTAACCAGGTAGGAATAGGGAATTCCGTCCACTACTCTCTCATACACACACCTCACGGAGTTTAACATGGTAGGTATAGGGAATCCCGTCCGCTCCTCTCTCACACACATAGCTCATGGAGTTTAACCAGGTAGGGATAGGGAATTCCGTCCGCTCCTCTCTCACGCATACACATCACGGAGTTTAACATGGTAGGTATAGGGAAACACGTGTCTGTTACTCTCTCCACCCACACCTCACGGAGTGTCACGCTGACGTGAGACCGTGAGAGTGGAGAGTGCCACTTGTGCAGGTGCAAGAGGGGTGATATGAGACTTCCTATATTAACACAATAGACGCGAGAGTTGAGACTTGGAGAGTCGCACTCGCCCTCAAGCAGGTGAAGCTGGGGTAACTGGAGATTCCTCGTACCTAGTGTAATATTGATTGGAAACGTATGTGTGCTAAACACACAGCTTATGAAAGGGCCTTATGACTTCCTATTCCATATCCTGTCTTAAGCGTTTCTAAGGACATTTTAAGCCTCCAGCGTTTGAAATTTTAAGCTCATTTCTTATGCAATTTTTTGAAAATCTTAATTTTATTTTGGCTTTGCAAGTGTCAGGATTCGGTTCCCTAGATTTTTGTAATCAAAATTCTCCAGTACACAGTCAACAGTAAATTTAATTTATTGTATATATTCGACATTCGACATGCCCGACCCAAGTCGTACTCGTAAATCTGGTAAGTCGAAGTCCATCAAATCCAGTAATCATCGAAAAACAGCTCCAGGTTCTGCTCAACCGGATGTTAAAAAGTTCTCTCTTCATGGTCATCTCATAAGCGAACATCACCATAACAAGGATAACAGTGCCTCAACAGCCTCGTCATCCGGGAAGAGTGACAGTAGTGACGAAAGTACTGATAATTATTTATTATTCTCCAAATTACTTCAATACAGTGCATGAAAAGAGTAATTTGACATTTGACCCTATATACCCCAGTCATTTTTTTTTAAATATAAAAACAACCTCAATTATTTGTCTTACTTTTTTGTACAGATGATCAACATCGTCAACTTCCACGCAAAACGGGGGAAGGTATTGACTTTGCTGCAAAATTCCTGGACTTGGTGAATAAGGCGAATACTGCAAATAAACCCAAGGAGTCCTTTTGGAAGAAGATCACACCGAAAGCGGTTCTGGCCCTGGCCCCAAAGAAACCTAAGGCTGTCGGATTTACTAAAGAAAGTGGCGACCCGAAGCCAGAGACGTCTCTTAAATTGTCGGGCCATTCTTCGTCTGAAGGGTCAAAGGGGTCAAATAAGCCAGAGGGGTCAAAGAGGTCAAAGGGGTCAAAAGATTCATCGGACAAGGGAGCCGGTTCTTCAGGATCTTTGGATTCGGGAGTACGAAATAAAGCACCGGAACTTGATGCCGATAAGGACAAGGCGGAAAGCGTCGCTTCTAATGCCGGGGGTGACACTATTTTGAATACGGAACTGGCTGGTGCTGCTCAGGTTAAACATTAATCTCTAAGAAAATAAATACTGGTTTATAATACTTCCCCGTAAAATTGTTCTAGGCCGCTACATTGGAGACGATAACGCCCTTTGCAATTGTTGACCAGGAGCCCCTGCCTACAATTCCCCCGGAAACTCGGGATGGGCAAAACCCAAAACTAAGTTCCGGTTCTGGTCCGAATCCTCAACCCAAACCTCGGACCCCAAAACATAAAACGGCAGTCACGTCCTCCTCGGAAGAGGAAACATCGGATGAAGAGGATTTCAATAACGGTTACTTTAAGAACAATCATAAAAATCAGAAACAAAATCCCAAGTTCCAAAAACAGCTTTTGAAACAGAGGATGCAAATGCAGCAAATGCAAATGCAGCAGCAGATGCAGATGCAGATGCAAATGCAACAGTCCCAGATGAACCCTTATGGAATGGGCATGATGGGGCAACCCCAAATGATGATGGGCGGATACCCACAGCCCCAATACCCCTACCCACCACCCCCACCACAGTACCAACAATATCAACAATATCAGGGACAGCCCATGTACCAACAACAACAACCGGAACCACAAAGTCAGACGGCTCAAGTTGGTAATTTAAATGATTTAAAGTCATGGATATTCGGTTACAAATCACTACTTCTATATAAATCTCCAGCACAATTATGAACAAAATGTGTGCTCTCTTAATAATAACACCGCAAAACCCCAATTTGACCCGGTTTTCGATTTAATCTCACAACATCCGCCGAGAGACTTAAAATACCCGTTTTGAATTTAACAAAAATATTGCACAGGGATTATGCCAATGAGAAGCACAGCCTTCGACGCCCCATTCGTACCCCTTCGGACCCAGGCACCTCCCCTAGAACCCTGTTCCTCATCCGACGAAGACGATGACGAAGAACCGAATCTATCGAAATGTGTCCCCGACGCTCTAGAAGACGGTGTGGAATTCTCATACAAACCCCGTCCAAACGGCCGAACGGAAGTGACGTTCACAGTCGAACCCAAGAAGCAGCCCAAGTGGTTGACCATGATGAACATGGGCTTCCGTCCCGTCGTCAACTGCACCGCCCCACCCTGCTACCTCAATCCCAGCAATAACCCCGGCATGTCAATCTGTGGCGGTGGGATGGTCAACAACTGCTATACCAATCCTTACTGTCAGGGTCAACAAAGTGCTCCGAAGCAAAACCCGGCTCTTCCTACAATTAATCAGCTTCAGCAAAACTTTAGTGGCAATCAAACTAAAAAACTGACTCAGATTTCAAAAAGTTCGAGTGGTAGTGGGGGCAATAGCATCAAGAAAAGTGAGTCGTCGGGGTCGGGAGCTGTGTCGACGATAAGTGAGGACAAGAAATCCGATTCCGAAGTCACGGCGAGCTGGTAGAAATTGACTAAAAAATTCAACAACGCTGTTTTGTCCAACAATTTTAAATCCCTTGTTTGTTCATTTAAAATCTGTCCACAGTTTACTAAAATAATAGACTTATTGCCATTGTAAATGAAAATATAAAATCAAGTAACAAATGTCATCAGGTTTCTTTAAAAGGTCTCATGCCAATTAATTGTCGAATCTGGTTGTATTAATGAAATCCCCATTATTGTTACACTCAATAAATTCTAGTCATTTGTAGGACATTCTCTTAAACCTGCCATGTGAATGTGTCAAAGTAATCTACATTTTTTGTAGGCATCTAAGCAATTAATTGATTAATAATTTACTAATTCAACTAATTAATTAACAGTTAAAATGATAGCCCTGGCACTTCTGCATTTCCAAAGCCCCATGCTCTTTTCATTCAAATTCCTTCATCCCTCAAGCCAAATCACCTCAAGAAATACCCCTTTGATTCCAATCCTTGAATATTTTATGTCAAACTATGCTATACCAATAGTAGTTGAAATAGATTCAAGGAATCCCTATTAAAAGACTTAAAAATTCCAAATGCATTTTACAATTTATATCCTGCATATTTACATACTCCCAACAGGTAGACGTAAATCCGGATACTCCCAAAAGCTAGCACATGATAAGGGGATACTTAATTAATAAAAGAGCCATCCAAAAATCTAGATAATGTCACAAAAAAATGTCGACATGTCGAAAGAACCACGGTATTTACCCTGATGTCAAAATTCTGCTGTCGACAAAATCTTATCCACACTTCGATTAGATATGAACGGCCTAGGACTGAAATGCAGTTTGCAATCCTAGTTAGTTTCTCAATATGGGATTGTTGCAGTTTCAACTGTGTACCTTCTGATGATGGTATCTTTTCAACAATGGGATCACCTTCCCTTAAGAACCTACTATAACAATACTACTTGACGGTAATTGTTGGTACAGTAGTCAGCCATATAAGCTATAGTGTGGCAACAATAGCCTTTCAAATACGACAGGTTAGAGTGTAGAATTGACCGTATTTATTATTGCCTTAAATAAGAAGCAAAATAGATTGCAGTTTAAAAACCTCACAGCTAATTCAAGCCCAAGATTATGTAGAGCAGTTCTTATTCCAAATTGTTTACAAAATATTATGTTTCTTAAAGTGAAAGCCAACGTGTGAATTCCTTCGTTTTGTTCTAAAAACCGTGCTTAAATGTGTAAAGAGTGGATTCCAATATTTTTAATCGAGTTGACGGGTGAATCTTAAGCAAAGTTTTAAAATACGTTGAATTTAACTGGCTTCAATCGAAGTAACAAGTCAATTAACTTCAAAGCGGATATTATTTTGTTATTTTATTGTTTCAAGTTCGGGATTCAAGGGTGAATAAATTGAGGATGTAATTGGATTGAAGGCGTATATTTTTTGGTGAAAAACTAGGAAAATGGGAAGGTGAGTTTATATTAATTCCTTAAGTTTTTGATAAATTACTTTAACTCTGTCATGTTATATCTGAATGGGAAGGTCATTGTTCCATTAAAGGGCTTATTTACAAACGGTGTGTAGGTTTAATGGCTTAATGAACCTGGTAATTATGATTTTGACTTTAAGTTAAAATAACCTAATTGTAAGTTAGAGAATACCTAATCTAATTTGATTTAATTTTGGTCGTCAATTATTATTGGTTTATAAACTAAAACAAAGAGCCTGCAACTGCACTCGATAAGTAAATGTAGGAACTAGGCTGTCCTAATTTTTGACTGGATAAAATAAATGTGAACTTTTTAATTTAATAGTTATCCAGTAATTAAATTTAATTGTAGTGTTCATTTCTTCAAAACGTGAAGTACTATACTAGAAACAGAACTCCCAAATGTCCCAAAATATTTATTGAGTAGAGCGGAGTTATTTCGGGGCTGCTTATTTGTTTCGTGAAGAAAAAAATTATTAGTAAAAGTGAACAGATTCTCTTGGGGTTTGGTCTGCGGTGAAAAACAAGAGTGTTATTGAAATCGATTAGATATAATTTATAGTTATAAGTGTTCAAGAATCATTTCAAGAGGTGAGATTAAGAGTTAAATCGGCATAAAATATTAGTATGACAAGTATTTGATTTAAACCCCTTCCTATAAACCGTAAAACCTGGGCCGTTTCACACTGTCGCTGTATATTTATGATTTATAACATGAAAAAAAATCTTATTGTTAGTCTAGTTCAAGCCAAAATTCTGATTAAAACAAAGAATTTGACACTCAGGATTCCCGAATTAAAGATTGTAGTTAAAACAGAATTCTAATTCATTTAGACAGTTATTATGCGTTCGCCAAAAGTTGGTAGACTTTAATATTCCTAGAAGACCATTTTGGGTCAAATCCTAAAAAGGGATATTTTATTTAGCGTCTAGCTATTAAATTACTAAATATCATATCATCGTCATCAGATCACCCATTCACTCTTCAAATGACAGTTTTGTCCAAGGGACATTGAACGCGTGGAGGTGACTCATCATAATTGCAAATTTCTTAATAGTTACAAATACATGTTTTTGCAAACTAACTGGCTGTAGATATTAAATAAGTTTTTGTGAATTTTAATTAAAATTGAACCGTAAGTATCAACATTAGGGAATACCAAGATTTTCGATAATTTTATGACAACGACCCATGGAAGTAAAATGAATCTGACCCAAAAATTAAAGATTTTATTTATTTATGAACGTGATTTTTATTTGTTAAGTTTAACTAAATTGGGATTGTACTCAATTGACTCGTCTAGACCTCGTCGATTCCCTTTTAAATAGCGTTAACTGTCTCTCTGACCATAGGTTGTTGCTGTTGATAAAATTGTCAAAATTCACAATCTATTTTAAGTAGACCCACCCAAGTGGTTCCATTAAGACAGCATTCCCAACTTTAGAATTGAGCTAATTGACCCAAGCCTTAAAAATTACCAAAAATTACAATATGGCATATATTTACGATTTAATTTACGATTTAACGGCAGTCAGAGTCAATCGCCAATCCATGCTTTATAGTACATCGAATCCATTTGAATCGATCTATATAAACAAAAGCAAGATAATAAATCATGTGAATACAGCTCGGGTACATTGTCTTGGAACAATGTGTTCTTGTACTTGTAAAATATGACGCGAATCCTCTTATTCATAAAATCCGTATGTTGAATGCATCTTAGGAAATGCGTAGGATGAGTCAATTTGACCACTAAATTGACCCTTTCCATATCTGGCTTTTAGACGTTCTTCTCGTGACTCTTGTAAATCTGTTGGCAGTATGGACTAGACTATTTTTTATACGAACATGGATGATAGTATTGCAGATTTTAGCATGAAAATAATAATGTCTAAAAACAACTAGTGTTGGCGTTGGTCATTGGAGATGATAAAACAAAACCGATATGTACTGTAAATATCCAAATAATTCCCCACCCCCGTTTACTTACCGTTCGGATTAAGTGTGTATTTACTGTGTAATTACTTACTTTCCGTAAAAAGCGAAAAATTCATTAAAGAGTAACATATTTATGGAACATTAATGATAGTTATTCCTCTTAATTTAATTGTTAAATTACGTTTCATGGGTTATGGTTCGTTTGAACCACCAAATTCCCAAGATTTCCTTTGACACAAAATCATCCTCTGTTTATTTTTTATTAAACATACATATGAGAAGAATGAAGAAACTAGATTAATGACATAATACAATATCGAAACCTGCAAAATGTTCGTCCTAAAACAGTTTATAGTTGGTTAAACTTTCAAATACAGAATGCAAATGCTCATCTATTAAGCACTGGTTTATTACTGCGGTCGGTCGTTTCTGAGAACATCTTTTTAGTAGTTAAAATTATGACGCCTTTTCGGGGATTTAAAAAATAACGACCCATGAGGACTTATTTCAGTGTTTACGGTATCCTCCATCTCACTATACTCTGAGGAAGAAGACGGGAAAACATTATAAGAAGGCTTGGCTTATGTCGTAGTCGTAACCGTAATTGTTAGTGGACATCCCATTGTCTAAAAAAATGGAATCTTGACCTTTAGCTTATTTTGCAGCAAAACGTGTCAGATTCGCGATGGTGTTAAATTTTTGCTATTTTCCAAATGAATGGAAAAACCAATGTGTTTAATTTAATACCTCTCTTGAGCAGAGTCAGTATGGAATTTTGTATAATTTTAATTTAACCCTATAGGACAACCGAACCGTGATCTCAAGGCCTTAAAACCCCCGAAAGGGAACTTACTGAAGACTGTTAAAAACTGGATTCCGTTGGATTAAAAAAATCAAGTTTAATAAGGCGACTAAAAGGACAATGAAGACCCAGATCATAAAAATACGGAGGCCTAATTGGTGGAGGAATTGTGGTGACCCCTGCCTAATTGTGATATTGTTAAGCGTGACACTGACCTTTTTGGGGTCAGAGGTCAAAGGGGTGTACATTCCACCGGGTCCAAAGTACAAGTGCCCAACCCTAAATCAAATCTGGCCGTGCCGATGCACCGGTTCCACTGACGATGGCATTTCTATCAGATGTAATGATGTGAGTTTACATTCCCTTGTCTCTAAATTTACACTGATTAATTTGACAACTAGAGATTAGTATTTTAAAATACAACCAACCCAATTAAATTGTATTAAATCAGGTATCACTAGCAACCCTGTCGGCCGCTCTGGCCTACCCAGTCGCCTTCAAACTCCCCGTCGAATTCCTCCACCTCAACCGACTCAACACCGAGAAATTGTACGGGAACATTTTCGACAACCTCAACTCGTCGAAAATCCGGATCGAGGATAGTCCTCTGAGGGAGATCTTCTCCGACGTGTTTTTTTCGACGAAAGAGACGCTCAAGGAGTTGGAGCTCATCAAAACCAAGTTGGTCGAATTTCCGAACGAGGCTTTGGCCGAGTTGGTCAATTTGGAGAGTTTGACGATTGACCAACATTTCATGACCTCTCTGACGAATCCGATCACGGGGTTGGGATCCCTGAAAAATCTCCGAATTTCCAATGGAAACATTACGGAGTTTGGGAAGGAGACCTTCAAGGGCTTAGGGGGCAAGTTGGCGAGGTTGGACTTGCATGGGAATGGACTTAAGAGTGTGCCCAAGGATGCTTTCCAGGTGAGGATTGAGGATTGAAAGGATATTTTTGTACCGAAATGTGGGGATTTGTTTAGGGGTGGGGTCTTATTTGGGTGTGGGTGGGGTCTTATTTAGGTGCGGATTGGGTCTCCTTTAGATGTGGATGGGGTGTTGGGTGTGGTCTTATTTAGGTTTGGAAGGGTCTTATTGAGATATTGGGTCTTATGTAGGCGTAGGCAGGTTTTATTTAGGTGTTAGTGGGGTCTTATTTAGGTCTGAAGGAACTCTCACCTGATTTATTATTTTTACAGAATTTAAAAAGCCTGGAATACTTCGACGTGGCATTTAACAATTTCGACAAGCTGGAACCCGCATACTTCGTCCACTTGACCAAACTGACCTGGTTCAACGGGTCGCACAATTCCATCACGGACTTCAAACGCGGGGCTTTTGCCCGGAACGGGTTCCTCCGGGTTATTTACCTCACTCACAATAAAATCACGAAGATCGATGCCGCGGCATTTCGCGGAATGAGGCTCCTCGTTCGCCTGTACTTGAGTGATAATCAGATCTCGGAGGCAAGTTCAGTCATTTTTCAGGCTGTAAATCCCTAAATAAAGACCCTCTCCCCGAAATACATCCCCATGCCCAATTTCATCACCTTAAATAACTTACGAGTCCTTTAACTAGTACAAGGTGATTAAATAAAACCCGCATGGTTTATTTAATCGAAGGTCATTTTTTGATCCCTTAAGGCATAATTGAGTTTTAAGGACCGAGACATTACAAGGAATCCCCTTGTATATCCCCCGCAATAATTCCCCACCCCGAAACTCATCCCAAAATCCCCAAACTAAAGTCAGAGCCTCATTAACCCTCCCCATTAAACTGCACAGGTTGGACGAGCGGCCTTCAACTCCCTTCAAAGGATCAAGACAATTGACTTGTCGAGAAACCAGCTAAAATTCATAGATTTCCAAATGTTCCTCAAACTCCCGTTTTGCGAAGAGATCTTCCTCCAGGAAAACGCGATAACTTCGATCAAAACGGGGGCCTTCAACGAATTGGCATACATCGCCATTAACATGTCCCACAACCAGATCGCTTCTATAGAGAAGGAAGCTTTCGTCAATTGTGTCAACATCACGGTCCTCGACATGAGTCACAATCTCATCGACAACTTCACCAAGAACGCTTTCGACGAAAACACGTATGCGAACGAGTGGAAGTTGGAGTTCAATCGGTTGGTCCGGACGGCGGATGTGCCGATGAAGTTCATGACGGGGATTAAAATCCTCAACGTTTCGCACAATAGTTTGCAGGAACTGTCGAAAAACACGTTTCCGAAACTCTATGAATTGCATACGGTGGACTTTAGCTACAATAATCTGAGCAAGATACATTCAGGCGTTTTTGGGAACCTCTTCAGCCTCCGGTATATCGACCTTAGGTGAGATTTGAAATCTGTCGATGAACGTGGTTAGTTGTGTCGAATTCTTCATAGTGATTTTATAGAATTTTCAATTGAGGATTGAAAATCAATTATTCGATTGGATAGACCTGTCGAATTAAAAATCGACAGCTTATGAACTTGTCGATTTTGTCGAATTTCGAAAACTCATCGATTCCTTTTAAATGTCCTCCTACAGGCACAACAACATGACGGATATGGGAGGTTCAACCTTCGGATCACTACCAACAGTTTTGGAACTACATGTGGATCATAATAATCTGAAGACTGTTAGTAATGCTGCCTTTGTAAAGTTGGTTTCTCTGAGGGAGTTGACCATCAGCCATAATAAATTGAAGAAAGTTTTTCTTGTAAGTTTTTTTTTTACAAAATTGTTTAATTGTGTTTTAAAATAAGTAAATGTTTAAAACAGAGCAATTGAATGAATTCGATTTTTTAACAGATTCCAGGAAGTCTAAACGACTTGAACGTTTCATACAACGAGGTAGACACGTTGTCCAAAGCCTGGCCAACGATGAATGCTTTACAGCGATTGGATTTGAGTGGGAACAACCTCGGGGGTAATCTTGGTGGGGGTTCATTCCAACATCTTGGGGCACTTTCCCAGATTCGATTGGCCAGTAATAACATTTCGGATGTAAGTTGTGATGGATTTAAAAAAAAAATAGTTTCATACCGTTAAAACCTCAAAACCCCATAATGTTAGCTTAATATAATAAGTACGTATAATTTTTACTTAAAAACAAACTGGTCGTACCTCTAGACGAATAAAAGTATTTAATGGTTTTAAACCCCGAAAACCCCCGATTTCGGGGTTTGTTTCCGTATTTTGTAATAAATGAATACTCGACCTCTGACCTTTCAGATCCCAGTGGATGCCCTCTCTGACCTCCGTACCGTCCAATATGTCGACCTCTCATCTAATTTCATCTCAGCTCTCCCAAAATCGGCATTCGGCCGTCTTCCGATCGTATTCACCCTCTTACTCGCCAACAATTCCATCTCCTCCATCGAATTCAAGGCCTTCGACGGCCTTCTACAACTTCTCCACCTCGATTTGAGTCAAAATCAATTAAAATCCATACCCGTGGGGGCATTCTCCAGTCTCGTTTCCCTCAGGTTCGGATTTACTCCTTCTCAATATATCCACTGTTTTAAATTTTTTAACATGCTTAAAATCATGCTTAAAATTAAAATAAACCAATCCGTCTTTATAGGTCCATGAATCTGTCCGGAAACGGTCTCCAACGGACCGACAACGGCACGAATTGCATCTTCGAAGAGAACCTGTCTCTCGAAACCCTGGACTTGTCCTACAACCGAATCGGGGCGATTTACCCCCACTCCTTCCCCGACCTTATGTGGACATCCTACAAGCTGGCGACAATCAATCTGTCCCATAATCAACTGATACTCATTACCAAGGACTTGCTTCGTGGCACTCGGAGCCTCAAGAATCTCGACTTGAGTTACAATAAAATCTCCGAAATCCGGCCCAATATCCTGGGAAACATAACCCGGCTCGAGAGCTTGGATTTGAGTGGGAATCCAATAAATTCCCTGGACGGGACCAAAGGGGGCAACCTCTTGGGGCCACCACCAAATTTAACGGTTTTGAAACTGAGGAACAACCATTTGAAACGGTTCCCGATGCATACTCTCTTATATGCTCCACTCAAGTATATTGACCTCGAGGGGAATAGGATCCGGGAGTTTGACCTTGATTTCTTACCCAAGATTCAGAATGGGTCCAGGATACTGTTGAATAATAATCCCCTCGGGTGCGACTGTCGGTTGATTTTCCTCCAGCGCTATTTCGCCGAGTTGCGGCCGGAGCTGACGAATTTCAGCTCTGAGTATTTTGCTGATTACGACAGGTACACGAATTAGCTAACTAGCAAGAGCAAGGGAAGTTCTACAAACTGAAATCTCTCATTTTTTGTCATAAATCTACAACTAACATGAACATCGACGATGAAAGAATTTGCAACATTTGATCTTTGATACGCTTAAAAACTACGATATAAAGAATTATAGTCTGATTTTTTTTAAGTTTCACAGAGTTATTTTTCAAGGAAAACTCAACTTTTAATTGATTTTGAAAAATATATCCAACACAAAATTGGCCGGCTAATTTTTTCATCGTGTTTCTTCATATTTAGTTTCTAGATTCATCACAAAAAAGTCGAAGATTACAGTTCGTGGAACTTCCCTTGTAGAGCCTTTTTTGCCAAATGCATCAATTCAAAGTCAACATTACCATTATTATTATAGGTTCGAGTGCAGGCTGGAAGATAGCCCCCCAGGGGGCTCAGGGGCCCTCCTGAAGGGCCTAGAAGAGGGGCAATTAAGCTGTGATTATTCAGGTGACCTCGGAGCACCCCTCAACATTCCCGAGAACCATGACATCGAAATCCGGACGTTTAATCAAGTCGGGACGAACCTGGAAATTCGATGGAGAGTCAAGTCGAAGATGGACATTTTGGGATTTCAGATCCTGATTTTGGGGGGCGATGAGATTTTAGTTAATAAGCCCTTCGGCTATTTTGTCCGGGGGGCTGGGATTCCCTTGGTCAAGGGGGCGAGTTCCGTGTGCCTCGTCCCCAATTTCTCGACCGACAGTTTGACCCAGGCTCTGAAAAATAAGAATGTCGAGGGGATGAAGAGGATTTGCCGGGGGCTGGACGAGGGGGCTATTTCCGCGAGTTTTACTAATCAGGGCGTGAGACTACTTGGGGGACTTGAGGGGCAGGTGGCTATTTATTTTATTACGGTTTGGAGTTTGATCAGGTTTTACCTTCTCTAATAATGCCAGTTGGTAACGATAAATTCTGACTTTTTTGAAGTGATATTATTTTTGTATTTTTAGGGTTTTAATTAATTAATTAAAATTAGTCTTTGGTTAATTAATTATGAGGATAGGAACGGTCAATGGTTCTGCTTAGGTTTATGTTTGTGCCATTTTTACAATATCTGAAAAGGACGTACGTTTACTGGATCAAGTCCTAAGGAGGAACTAGCCCTAAATAACTCCCCAACACTTTTGTATAGTAGGTGGGGTGGGCCAGTAATTACCTCACAAAAAGTAACTGCTTGGGGACTTATTTCAGTAATAATCGGTAATCAATGTAAGCATATCATAGTTTATAACCGGCATACAATTTCTTGCTAACAAATACTATAGATTCGTACAAATCGACTTGAAACAAAACCTTCCAGTGAGACTATAACTTCTATAATATACTACCTTAATTTAAAATGTAATAAACAATTCTGTTTAATAATACTGATAAAAAGTGTGTTTACGCCAGTTAATTAAAAACTTAAAACTAAACGAAATGTAACGTTACAAATTTGTAATGAATCGAAACTCAACTAATAATTCTTCATTTCAAACTCCAGAACTAAAGGACTATAATCATAACATTCCCATACTTTTACGAAATAAAACGAAAGTTAAAACGTGCAATAATTCTTGATAAAATTCCAATCCTTGTCTCGTTTCAGCTCATTTATTGTTACATTGTCGAAAAATACTGTCGTACATTTATTTTTAATTTACACTATTTGAAGCATTTCGAAGGTCGAAAAAATAATTAAAATGCGGCTGGACATTTAATTTCGGATTTCGTTCAAGGTAACCAAATGTGCTAAAATAATTTAAATGTTTTCAAATTCCATAAATGATTTTGGCAAGGCGAATGCATAAATATTCACTTCTACTCATCTTTTCCTGGAACGGGATTCGTGGAATTGTAAACAATTCTTCCATGTCGCATCCAAAGTAGTATTATAGAAATAGAAAATAATAGAATTAGAGAACAGAGCGTTTTTCTCAGCAACCTTGAAACTGAAAGGTTTGTCGAAATGCCGTCACTGAAATTGTTAGCGCTTTTTGCCTTCATCAGCGTCCTCGCTTCTGTTGGTAAGATTATAAGTCTCATTTCCGCAAATTCCTAAATTTACTCCATTGCATTGTCGGGGTTTATCTAACTTCTTCAAACGATTACCTAACAGTTCTAGGTCCCGCAGTTTTTTATTTCTTTAGAGAAAATAGTAGATAATTGTTGGAATTTAAAACATTCATTTATTTGATGTCATGATAATTATTTCAAGTCGGTTGTAGCATTTTTCGCAATTTTTAAGGTACTGGGCCTGGTAGTTTAGTCTAGGACAAAAGTATGCTCATAGTCTCAACATACCCCAGTAGCAAATTACCATGCATGGCTTTTCGAGTTTACAGAAAGTTGTCCCACTGAGCACACTTTTGTCCCAGACTAAACTACCTGGCCCAATACCCTAAAAAAATTGATGGAAAATAATAACTCGCGGTCTCTATTCTGTATCATCTATGTATTTTAATGCCGTCAATCCATCACATTTTAACCTATCTTCATTTAACGTTCTAACTTATTTAGCTGCAGAATGGTCGCATTCACACCAAGATCGAATCCAAGAACTGGAATTCGACGAAACCCCCTCCCTCCGACTCCCTCGTCGAATTAATCAACGCGGTCGATATCGTCGACCCCCCGTCCAAAATTCCGAGTCTGACGAAATGTACAACTCCAACCGACGCGGAGGTTACATGAGCCATGGCCGGGTTTATCGCGGCAGATCGAACGCACAGATAAACCGACGTCCAGCCGGTAGGGCCAGCAAATTCGTTCGGGATCAACGTCAACGTTCAAGGGGATTCCAAGCTGCCAAACACCCCATGGTCCAGGGTCAAAATCAACAACATCGGACTTTCCCTGGTCGTCCAATTGGACCACTTCAAAGCGGTCGGAAGATGCAAACGGGAAGAGGTGGGGACGTCTTCAACTTCCACTTCTCAGGTTCAAAGAAGAAGAGGAGGAAGTGCAGAGGGAAGGGCAAAGACCGAGTCTGTAAGCCAAGGAAGCGATCAAAGAAACCGGAAGTCAGTGAAGGAGGAAGTACTGAACCCGAAACAGAAGAAGAGACGAAAGATAAGAAACCGGAGGAAGAGACTGATGATATTACAGCAGATCCTAAAACCGAGTATATTGACGAAGAGGAGGTGGAATCTCAGAATTCGGGGCTGGAAGAACAGGATGAAGCCCCTTCGACCGAAACTCGGAAGAAGTCGAAGGGTCGGGCTATGGAGATGAGTACTGCTCGAATACCCGCAGATGCCCCTGAATTCACAGCAGAACCGTCGTTATCGGACGCTGAAGCGACGACAGAAGCGCCAGCTGACGCTGAATCAACGGCAGCTCCAGATGACGCTGGGACATCAGAAGCGACAGCTGATAGCGACGATACTACAACGGAAGCTTCAGAAGACGCTGAGGCAACGGAAGCGTCAGAAGACGCTGAGACAACGGAAGCGTCAGAAGACGCTGAAACAACGGAACCGTTGGATGACGCCGAGTCAACAACAGATGATGCTGAAACTACAACAGAATCTTCAGGGGACGATGATACAACGACAGAAGGGACTTGAATTTAGAAATTGTATTAAAATCGTCGTCGGTATTTGCATTTTTTTTATCTGATTAAAATTGGGTGCAATGGTTTGATCCAATAAGGAGTCTATAGCTTAATAAATATATTACAGCAAAGATTGAGTTGCATACGGTCATTTCATAATTAACTATCGATTTATTTCCTTGAAGTAGGAATTACTCGGTTAAAATAAATTGCTTATCTTATAGTATTTGTATATACGCATCATGTCACATGTACTATACTATACCTGTACGGCTTATATATTTATATACTGATGATGATCATAATAATAGAATACCAACATTTAAATTATTGCATATTCATTTCATAGGTAAATTGAAAATAATATAATAATATTATATAGACAGGATACATTTTGAGTAAACGCAAATGTCATGATAATATTCACTTTACTCCATTCTTACATAATAATAAGAAGCTTAAAATCAGTGGCTAAAGCTCTGGAACCTTATCCGATAAACTATGTTGTGCATCTATACATGATTTAAGTTTGAAGACTTTAGATAGAAAAGTTAATGGGTTTTGTTATCCTTACCCTTTGAAACGCGTAAATTAATTACAGATTGGTATATAATTATATTTAACTGTCGTGAGTTGATACTCTTCCAGATTTAATTAGGTATTTTAACTCGGAATTAGTTCCACCACACACAGTAGAAGACGTTAGACAGATATTTTGATACAAACAAAAACAGTACATCACATACATTTATACTTTGGTTTCAAACATGGTTAACTAGGTAGGTATTATACAGAAGTGAATCGACGCAAGACAGAATTAGAGAAGGAGTAGAAATCCTATAGTTGTATGTTTTAACATTTTATTCATACACAAACTAAATAAACAATATCTTTTAAGAGCAGGTATAAACACGACCTCTTCACAACACTATTTACATGTTAGTGTAAAGTAAAGCCAGTAATCCAAATAAAATTATTTCTGAAACACAGTTCAAGCAATACTTCCAAAATGCTGTGCAAAATCTTATTAAAAACTCTAGAGTGCCTACATTAATTAGTCTGGGATGATTTTCTTTAATTCAGAGTCAGAACCAGGGTCGCATTTTGCGTAGAATTTAAGAGCTATCGCAGTTGCTTTTAAACCTCTTGTACTTCCGGATGCCTGTACACGAAAAATTAAATTCAGTAATGTATAATGTATCATTATAATTAAATTCAAAATTATTGTTCACAGAAGTTTGTGTTAATCAGTCACTCAGTACTTACCGACGAGGTTATACTCATGAAATTGAATAACTTTTTCAGAACGACCATCAAAGGCAAAAATTTACGTTCTGGCATTGAGTTACGAACTTGTTCCACAGAAGTCTGTATAAAATAGAAAGAAATACGTTGTAAGATATACACAGACAATAAAGACATGATCATTTCAGCAATATATTTGAATTTCTTCGTTACCTGGTCGTCCATGATCAAATAACCAATCAAAAGTGAAATGTATGCAGCGATCAGACTGTTCTCCATGTGCTTTCCAGCCGTTTGGATTAATTTATCTATTGTATCCTGAACGGATGAACCTTCTTGTTCTTGTGAGTCTTTCTGAGAGTTACTTGAAGATGCCCCACTTGAACCAGAAGACCCTTCATTGCCAGTTGTTAGTATGTTATCTGTGTGCTGTTCTTCTTTCTTTGCAGACCTTTCCCTGCATAAAAACATATGGACAAGAGCGTCCAATACTGGAAGCTCTTCCTCAACCCCAGAATCGTCTGAGTCATTTAAGCTATTGCTTGGGCTTCCAACAATGTAGCTGCCAGATGAATTTTTTCGAACACTGGATTGTAATATCCTCGATCTGTTACTTTTACTGTATTCAACGAGGTTGAGAAGAAGGCAGAGAGACTGAAAGTAACAATTATAAGAACTTCCATAGTAAATCGCCCATTCATTCTCTAAGGTTAAGGTTATGAATGGTTTCGGTAAACTTACATGCATAAGGAGATCAAAAACTTTCTCATCTGGGAAATGACTTGACATCTGGAAGGTTGAATGGAGAGACAATTCCAGGAATCCATCCATCCCTAACATAATTTCACTCCCGAGAACTACAAAGAAAAATAATCAATAATAAATATAATCGGAGTTTAACAGAATAACCCCGTTGTACACAATCCAAATGTCCATCCGTAAAACTTACCTATTCCACGATAATCATGTGATAAGTTCACAAGCAGTCGCAAAACGGAAAACAATATTTCTCGTACAACAACAGCAGCCTCTAACTTGATATCCAGCTGCCCTAATTTCTCCTTGCAGAATGTAAACATTTCAAGAAAGACGGCAGGACTGGCATTGGTACACTTGACAGACCCTCCTGCAACTTCTCGAGTGGAAACTTGCATCAAATATCTCTGATTATCCTCATGGTTAAAGGTCACTTGCTGAAGAACTTGGAGGCACCGATCCACTTTCCTCAGTCTTTCTATCACATTCTCTGACCACTGTCCTTCCGATGTTTGATGCTTAACCCAGATGAATGAGCTGTCTACTTCTCCTACGATGGAATCCAGACCTCCTAATGCTCTCAGTTCGTGTTTCACCCATTCCCCAGCTCGCTTAGAGGTTAAGTACAGTAGAGTTTCAAGGGCCAACTCGGAGGACTGTAAAATAAATAAAAAAGATTAAAAAATAATCTTTGATAGATAGAATTTGCACTTGAAATGTGAGTTAAACAACATACAGTAAGCTTATCCAACTTCAGATGCTTTGCATGCCCTCGATTTTTCATCTCTAGGCAAAGGTCCTTTACACGTTGGCGGTTTTTAACGGTTTCTGAGTTTTCGTTCATTTCCTGCTGACTTCCAGGATCAGCTTTAGTCAACGCAAGGATAAGTTTCAAACTCTCTGTATCCAAATCCATATTAAGTCGATCTTGACTCAATACAAACAATACAGTAGCAGCCAAAAGAGCTAATACCTAATAATATCATTTTAATGAAAGGTTAGTAACTTGATACGCAGTTTGAAAATTTAATATCGTTATTGTCACTGTCACCATCATGAGACAATTTGCATGGTATAATATGACAACGTACCGGATGTTGAGGTGCGTCATGAAGTTCTTTACAGAATTCCGCAACAGTCCCATGAGCTCGAAGATGCATTCGGAAGGCTTGGTCCATGCATCTGGTGGCAAGAGTTATGGCTGATAAACATCTGGAAAATAAATAAGTAATAATACGTTTAGGTAAAAAAAAGTCAAATTCAATTAGCAAAGAGCCAGAGGTCAATTACTTTGAAGCAGAAGTTTACGAACCTGTTATTCATAGGATTTTGTTCCTTTAAATCTTCAAGGATGTACCAAATATCCCCATCAAATTCGTGCGATTCCCCGCTCTCTTGAAGCTCATGACCGGCCTTAACATTTTGTACGACGGTAAATAACTTCTTAGCCTCTTTTTTACAGAACACTTTTGAAACTCCAGCACCGTCTCCAATGAGTTGGGACGAATACCCTGTGGAAGAATTTGCAATTCTGAGTTTCTTCAATGTCAAATCATTTTCCTCGCCATCCTCTTCGTCACCAAATTCATCATAATCCCCATACAACGTCCCTGCGGGTTTTAATTCCCTTCCGGCACCTTGGTCGTATTGCTGTTCCTGCTGTTGTCCAAAGGTATGTTTGTAAACAGCAAGTCTTTTCTTATCTCCCTTTTCACCCACAGAATTGCCACCGGAATTCGTGCTTTTGGCCCCACGGCTCTTAAAAATGGAAGCCTTCTTTGCGACCTGTTGTGGCTGCTGATTATTTTGGCTTGCAGGCAATGTTTTACTTTTGCTTTCCTGTTTGGATGGAAGTTGATCTTGGCTGTTTGTGTCTTGACTCTGACTGCTTATTTCCTGGCTTTGCTGACTGCTTATCCCTTGGCTTTCACTGCTATGGAAGTTCACTGAACTTTCCGATTTGTATTCTGGCTTCACACAAACCAGGTTTTCCGGTTCTTCGCTCATCTCTTCGTCATCATAGCCTGAAGACAGTTTGACTCCATTATCTGGACAACTTAAAAGATTCCTCATTGCGTATGGAGACGTGTTAATATTAAAAGGCTGTTGTTGCTGCTGCTGTTGAGGATTTGGCATTTGATTTCCGTACACTGGAATTGGTCTCTGAATATTCTCATGGAGATCCCGCTTGTGGTCTGTTTGTTCCGAAACCGGTGAAGGGGGCTGATTTGAATGGGGCATAAAGGCACTCACGTCAAACCGTGAAACCTTTGGAGGACTCTGGTTAGTCAGGTTCAGACCATGCGATGCATTTTTCCTAGGTGATTCATCCTCAAAACTTTCATTCCAGTCATCCTCCAAAATCGACCTCATATCTTGTACTTTATTATCATGTGCACCCATCATGGGTAGTTGTTGAGCTACTAGATTGCTATTTTTGTGACCAGTATCCGGTCTAGAGTCTCCAGTAGTTGCCGCATTATGTGCCGGATGGAGAAAGTATGGGTTTGGATTCAGATTGCCAAATGACTGACTACTGTAACTGGCATCACTCTCATTACCACTGGCGGTACTAAGATTTGATGGAAACGAGTCGAGCTGCGATGTGGAATTAGATTGCTGCGTAAAAGATTGACTTTGTTGGCTATCTGTCCTAAAATCATCTGAGAAACGATTAGTGGCTACACGGCCCGGTTGGGAGTTTGAGCCGTTTTCTTCTTCCATGGACGACAACATCTGAGACAGTTTTTGAAACTCAGCGTCCTCTTCCATGTTCCTCAAAATCGTGTCGTCTGATGATGGATGACTGGATTTATCTAAACTTTGTCCAGATAAAAGGCCGGGCGGCAAATCGCTTCTTTCTGACGATGAAAAGTTTTCCTGACCATCGCTGACTGGAGTAGAGTCGGTTGAATCAAGCTGAGACGAATCGTCTTGATGTCTTACAGAACTTCTGGTGATTCTACCTGATGCCCTTCGTGGAACGGCCGGTTCGCTTACAGGTTTTTCTATCTTTACCTTTTGTACCTTTGGTTGCTTCACTTTGCTTTGTTTTGAGGTTTTCGCCTTGAATTCTTTATCCAACTTCTTTGAGTCTTTCTTCTCCCGTTTAGCTTCTTTCTTTTTGCTCTTTTCTGTAGGCAACGAACCATGGCTTACTTTGTGAGGAAATTGGGGACGAATATCTGCAACAGGCGAAGGCGTTGGATCCGATACCGAAACGAATTTGGAGGTAGCCTTATCTTTAATAATTCTTAACTTTATTGGGGGTGAGCATACACTATTGAAACTGTTTGAATTTTTATTTGGAGGTGAGACGCCAATAGTGTTCTTGAGGTTGTCCGCTGCGACTCCTTTCTTATCTTGATGATAATGGTTAGTACTGTTGTATGATGAGGAATGACTCGAATTTTTTATATTGGATTGGTTAGATCCCAAAATGGGATTGGAATTCACAGGTGAAGGAACGAGATGAGTCACATCGGGTCGAAGTGGTCGAGATTGATTGGGATCAACTTCGACTTCAATTGGCCCTCGAGACTTGAAGAACTTCCTTGGCTTGAAAACCGTTGGCACTGGGGCCGAATTGATGGGGATATGAGATGTAAATAAAGGGTCCATTTCATTTGGCATTGATTGCATAGACAGAGGACCTAAGGACTTCAAATCAGTTTCTAATCTTGGTCTTTTCTTTAGAGATGAAAATCTTGACGGTTTTTCTAATTCATCCTCCCCTGTTAAACATTATGTATGAACATTTTTGATAGCAAAAACGTAAAAGTCATAGTCATATTTCAAAATACCAGTAGAGTCCAAGCAGCCCCTTGTTGACGTAAATTCTGCAACTCCAAATCGTCCTAAAGCCCCAGCAGCCATCGCTGTCGGAGGCTTTTTACTATTGTTACATGCTTTAAGGAGCTTGTCGAAGTGGAGGCCTGCTCTGGCATTCGCCTTACTTTTCCCGTACGATTTATATTTCGACATCCTTGCTTAAAGGTGACTTTGTCTACGAAATGAGGCTGATGAGAAGAATTTCGGTCCTTCCTCTAGCTTCCTACGAGACTGAGAATCGTTCCTTCGTTCTTATTGACTGTCGATGTCGATAGGCAATGAAAATCCTAAATAGGAGTCTGTACTGTACCCTGAGAGAGTAAGCCTGTAACCAGCAAATGCCGAATTATCGAATTAATACAAAACAATTGCAAATTAATATGGAATAATATGAATAAAAAATAAAACACGCACAATGTTGTGTAAATCAACTATGTATACTATGCCATTTTTAATACCATCTGACCATCTCATCTTAATTGTCAAAAACGGTTGAAAGTTCCAACTTACTTATCCCATTCCAGCAATTAAAGTCATTGTTTCATGCAACCACATGTACATTTACTCCATTTTCATGCTTTTACAGCTCAAGGTAAAGCAGTTAGTCCCAGTCTGTAGTCCCAGGTCACACAGGTGCAGGTAGAAGTTAAAACTACTATTAGAATCAGAATCTATAGTCAAAAACAAAAACCCAACAATTAATTTCGAACTGTCTATCTATGATCTATCATCATCTATTCAATTGCTATTTATTTGCATATTTTAGGCATGCGATAGTCAGTTGTTTTGTCACATAATCAATCCTGCTTCATATCCATATTATATTGCATCGTTGCATGTGTCACATTCATGCATTAGTGTATTATGTGCATTGTATATCTTTGATCTTCAATTCTTCAAACTTTTGTTGTTACTGACTGTGGACTGTGTACTGCATAACTGTGGTATTTGTCTATTATTTGTGGTATTTTGTATTTCGTATATTAATGAAATGAATGTGAAATGAAGAAATGATAGTCAATAGTTAGTCTTATTTTTTTCTTATGCCAAACACAAAACAAGAAAAACAATCAACTGAACAACAACAACTCTTAATTTAGAGCAAAACCAAAACGCAAACCTAACCTGCCAACCTGCGTGCTGTGTTTATTTTGTTTTTAACAACCTTTCGAAACGGAAATTGTAACACCAATCAATACTGGTAATGAGGAGTTAATCAATATGCAGAGGTTAAAAGGGGTGGTGAATGATAATTAAAATTAATTAATAAATGCTTAATTAAAAAAAACTGACCTTTTCCTTCTGTTTTGATTTCCGATTCCCGAAAAAAGTAAATGGGGAATTACGGTCCGCCATTCCCTTTTCAATGGGGAAGATAGATTGGAGCAGAGGAAAAAGCTTAACCCTTTTACCTCCCTTTTAACCCCTTATCTCCCTTCTCCTCTTCTCACGCTTTCTGTCCATAGGAATAATCATGAGGGGTTAGCTGGCGGGATTTATTTTGAAGGTGTGAAGATATGAAAGTTCCCCTTCAACACCTTATTTCCCGCTCTTCGCTACTCGACTATGCATATGCATGTCCAGTTCGAGTACTTCAGACACACACACACACACACTCGCCTATTCCGTCCATGCTATAGTAGATGTGAGGAATTCCGGGCGAGACGCCACTCCTCACACACACACACATACACACACGCCTATCCTATCCATGTTATAGTATGTAGGAGGAATCCCGAGCCATCCGTCGGCTCCTCTCACACACACTCGCCTATTCCGTCCATGTTATAGTAGGTACGGGTAATTCCGGGCCAGCCGGCCAGTCCTCTCTCACACACACACACCTATCCTATCCATGTTATAGTAGGTAGGAGGAATCCCGAGCCTCCGTCCACTCCTCTCACACACACTCACCTATTCCGTCCATGCTATAGTAGATGGGGGGAATTCCAGGCGAGCCTCCCACTCCTCTCTAACATACACACCTATCCTATCCATGTTATAGTAGGTAGGAGGAATCCCGAGCCATCCGTCCACTCCTCTCACACACACTCACCTATTCCGTCCATGCTATAGTAGATGGGGGGAATTCCGGGCGAGCCTCACACTGCTCTCGCTCTCACACACAGCTATCCTATCCATGTTATAGTAGGTAGGGGTAAACCCGAGCCATCCGTCCGCTCCTCTCTCTCACACACACACCTATACCGTCCATGTTATAATAGGTATGGGAAACCCGAGCCATCCGTCCGCTCGCGTTCCTCTCTCTCACACACACCTATACCGTCCATGTTATAATAGGAATGGGAAATCCGGAGCCATCCGTCCGCTCGCTCCTCGCCTTTCCACTTCTACCTTACACAACTTTTCTCCCTCGCTCTTTTAACCTCGCACCCACCAGCATTCTTTTCTCATCCGATTCCCACCAACTTCTCACCCCGATTTCTCAAGAACCCTGACGAATTATAGCAAGATATTGATATTTTATTTTTTCTAATTTTTTTCTTGATTTTTTGGTAGATTTTATTTCTTATTTCCACTCTCTTTGTTTTTGTTTCCATTATTTGGCATTTGTTTTAACATAGCAAACATCAAATTGGGCAGCTAATTTTTCGTCATTAAAGTCCTAATGAGTTGTACATTCATCACAAATTCACAAACAAAAATCAAGTCAATCGGAGATTGACGTTTGGGGAATTTCCCTTGTAAGAAATTATTGGACAATGGATAGTCGCCGGAGGCTTAGAATGTATATGCTATATAATATACACGAAGATTATAGAATGATCATCCAGATCCAAGACTCATATATGATGTAACATGTAACCCCCGATTCTTAATAAAAATGTAAAATACACGTTGGTTGGTATAGTTGATAGAGACAGGCTTATTTTTCTTCCAAGATTTGAGCAAAGCTTGCACGTATATCAAAAGCAGAAGTGAGTATACAAACTAAAGAAATGGCAATATATTTAAGTTGAAGTGACAGATCATTTTGGCCCATGTCATTCTCTTTTATATTTAACCCGGTTTTTTAAACCCCTATTTAAACTAAATTATGCCATTTAAATATTAAATGATTTCCTATTTTCAAGTAATTTTTTATAAAGATTCTGTCAATAAAATCCTAGAACGTCTGGGGTCTTAAAGGTCTTATTAAACGCCTAATTTTCCATCTAGACCGGCTTATAGAAATCCGATCTTATAAAAAGAAAATTATAATGAAGGAATTTTCAGGGATTTTCCTCGCGATTTTTGCACTAATTATTGCAGAAACATCTCAGGTAGAAAATAAATACTCGAAGGAAGCTAACATTAACTACAGGGAAGTACGGGACCCTTTCCGAATGGGAAAGGTTAATTCAGTATGGCACAAGGCCCTTCATGTAAGGAAATCTTGAAAGTTCTTAAATTTGATACCTGATTTTCTGTTGTTTAAAAGTCGAAAATCAACGTGAAAATTTCCTAATTTTTTTAGAAATTGACGGACACAAAATTGAGGTCCTTATACACAGATCTAATGGCACAGGATAAGGACGAGATTAAATTAAAACGATTAAAGTCTGATGGGCATGACAAGGACGGGATGCAGGAGGCTTATGTCCGGAGGAAGTTCAAAGGTACCTGATTTTCTTTGTTACGAATGCAAATGATTTTCTGATTTTCAAAGAAAATTTCTAAATTTTAACTCCTGATTTCCAGAAATCCTCACGACATACGGGCTCCTCGAGCACTTTATCGACGGGACGGTGGCCCAAAAACCAAAGTCGAAGAAGGACGCAGATGATGAAAATTTCGAAAATCAGGTCAACAAGAATTTTTTCAAGGATAAGAAACTTGGGAAATTATGGGAGAAGGCAGAACGATCGGGATTTGACCAGAAAGAACTTAAATTGTTGAAGGAGGAGTTTCAACATCACCAGGACAAGATTGACGAATATTACTCGGTTCTCGAGGCTGGGGACAAGGACAAGGAGAGACCTGCAAGTATGACCTTTGACCTCGTCAATTTTGATCTTATTTTTCGACATTTGAGGGTTAATATTTGACTCATGATTTTAATTCCAGATTTTTTAGAACCCCTTGATGAATTCGAGGCTCAAGATCACTTTCAAAAATCCCATCTTCCATCCAAGAAGTATCCGGATGGCGGAATCCCAAATGTCAACGAAGTGCGGTTAGTTCTTTTAATTTGCTATTTTTTCTAGTTTTTTGTCCAAACAGTTGGATTATATAGAATATAAATATTATTCTTGTTTTTTAAATTGTTTTGTTTTCAAACAGAACAAAACACCGGGACATCAAAGACGGTTATGACGTCCTCCACAAGAAAGTGGCATCCGGGAAAGATTCCAAAGAGTTTTCCGAACCCCGGGTTTCGAACTTGTGGAAAATTGCTCTGAATTCCGATTTCCAACCCGATGAGTTGGAGTCCTTGCGGGTAATTTTGTCGAATTAATTTTTGCTTTCAAAAAGCATATATCTTTGCGTGTTTCTTTACTGAAAATGGAAAAATTGTACAAAATAAAAAATGCTGATAAATATGCACCCAGTTTGTAAATTTCTGAAAAATGCTGCAATTTCATCTAAACATAATTTTTTTTTAACTTTTGCAGGAGGAACTAAAACATTACGAGAAACGGGTTGAAAAGCTTCAACATCTCCAGTCTGACTATTTGGTCAAGAAAGTAAATTCTGGAAAGGAACATCATCACACGGACAAGGACTATGACTCACTCTACACCGACAAGATCAAACGGCATGAACGAAGCGTCGAAAAACTTCATCTCGATTTGGAGACACGGATTCTGAATCGGCATAATGAACTTTGAATAGGTTTTGGAAATATTTTTAAAAAATTGCCAAAAAATCCATTGTTTTAAAGCCATAATCGCGGATATGTCTTAATGAGTGTCTCAAAGGTTCCGCGGAAATTAATTATTCTTATTTGGGAGTCCACTAGTTTACATTTCCGAAATAATAGCCCTGGGGAACTTATTTCGGAGTGTTTAGACACGATGGTTGTGAAGATTCTTAGCAATTAGCAGCTCTTTATCAATACTACTTTTTACTTGATATTTTACTACATTTTGCAATACAGACACGAATCAAAGTCCCAAAATCATTCAATGTGCCACACAAGTACTTGTAAAATATACAAAAATTGCGAATAAATATTTCAGAATCTCAAGAAGAATAAGAAACTCAAATTGAATATATTGGTTGATTATTTATTTCATTACGTTTTTACGAACGTTGGGATTGCTAATTGGGGTATATTACGCTTTTAGCCCCTACTCATAGATTTTGATGAAAATTTGTGAGCTTAATCAAAATTTTACGGAGAATCCGAATCCGTTGAAATTTTTTGGGGCTGACGTTTGGTTCGGATCCTATGGGGTCACAAAGTTTCAAATTTTTGTCTATTTTTCGTGATATATGCTAGTTAATAGTGAACAGTACCTTGACAACTTCACAATAATAGTGACCTTTCTAGAGTCAGGTTAGGTTACCTTTCTATAGTCAGGTTAGGTTAGGTTAGATTACCTTTCTATAGTCAGGTTAGGTTAGGTTAGGTTACCTTTCTATAGTCAGGTTAGGTTAGGTTAGATTACCTTTCTATAGTCAGGTTAGGTTAGGTTAGGTTACCTTTCTATAGTCAGGTTAGGTTAGGTTAGATTACCTTTCTATAGTCACGTTAGGTTAGGTTACCTTTCTATTGTCAGGTTAGGTTAGGTTAGGTTACCTTTCTATAGTCAGGTTAGGTTAGGTTAGGTTACCTTTCTATAGTCAGGTTAGGTTAGGTTAGATTACCTTTCTATAGTCAGGTTAGGTTAGGTTAGGTTACCTTTCTATAGTCAGGTTAGGTTAGGTTAGATTACCTTTCTATAGTCACGTTAGGTTAGGTTACCTTTCTATTGTCAGGTTAGGTTAGGTTAGGTTACCTTTCTATAGTCAGGTTAGGTTAGGTTAGGTTACCTTTCTATAGTCAGGTTAGGTTAGGTTAGGTTACCTTTCTATAGTCAGGTTAGGTTAGGTTAGGTTACCTTTCTATAGTCAGGTTAGGTTAGGTTAGATTACCTTTCCATAGTCACGTTAGGTTAGGTTACCTTTCTATTGTCAGGTTAGGTTAGGTTAGGTTACCTTTATATAGTCAGGTTATGTTAGGTTACCTTTCTATAGTCAGGTTATGTTAGGTTACCTTTCTATAGTCAGGTTAGGTTAGGTTAGGTTAGGTTAGGTTAGATTAAGTAAGTACGGGGGAGTGACAGGTACTTTGAAGGTGAGGTAACCTAACCTGACTATAGAAAGGTCACTATTATCAAAGAGGTTGTCAAGGTACTGTGTACTATTAACTAGCATATATCACGAAAAATAGACAAAAATTTGAAACTTTGTGACCCCATAGGGTCCGAACCAAACGTCAGCCCCAAAAAATTTCAACGGATTCGTATTCCTCGTTAAATTCTGAATAAACTAGCAAATTTTCAGAAAAATCCGTGAGTAGGGGCTAAAAGCGTAATGTTCCCTAATTGGAATGGTCTTGTTAGTCTTGTAGTTTCAATTCCTGTTCATTCAATGTGACATGGAATTCAGCAGAGAATACCCGATTTCGGGTTGAATTTATTGTTGCCCTTGCCGACACTCCGAATTCAAGGAAAACAAACCGAATCACCGGGGATTTTTTACCAAACATATTTATGTCCCAAAATTCGTCTAAAAACTAAAAAACGGGAGTATTTCTAGACATTCTAATAATAAACAAAACATGAAGCTGAAAATTGGGATTGTTGGACCGTCCGGGGTAAAAAAAACATTTAAATATTGTATCGTTAAGCCATATATATATCCAGTCAAATTGGCCTGCAATTCGTTTCAATCTCGATAAGCCTATATATTAATTTCAATTCAATTACGATTCAGAGATCTTTCGACATGTATTGCATACTATTCAAATTCATTAAACAGAGTGCTAAATTGGTGGTTGTTTATAATGATTTCATCAATTTCTCATGAAATATCCTATGCAGAATTCGAAACATCTATTTTTTATTTGAAACCTAATTTAAAACCTATTCTTATTTGATATTTTTAAAGTCAGGGAAGACGCTCGTAGCGAATATCTTGGCAAACGAGGGGATGACGGACAACGGTGGAATCAAGCCCCCATATCGACCAACCCATTCTGTTCGAATCGTCGAATTTTCGATGAATAACTTGGAGCTTCGGAAGTACAGTATGGACATCGACGTCCAGTTGTGGGAGGTCGGAGGAAATCCAGGGTAAGAACTCTAGGATAGAATTCGACGGTTTCACAGTTTAAAATCAAACTTATTTTTAAACAAAATGACGCTTTTCAGAAGAAATGTCATTTAAATACTGATCTACAGCCAGTAGGAATCGGTTTTTAATCATTCATATTTAGCATATTTCATCGAGATCCACGACTTTGGGATAATTTATGTATAAGGTTTTTAGGGTAATCCATGCAAATTCAGTGGAGATAATAGGAAATGAAGAAGCTATCCCAAATCCAAGCTATCAATTCAATAGCATATTCTTAGTTTATTAGGGGCTGTATTTCATGTAGTTCATGGTTGTATTTAAAATGCCAAAACGATTTAGAATGTTAGTATGATTTTTGCAGTAAATGTCATTAAATTATTCATGTGTTCACCAGGTTAAAGTCAATCTATCCGGGTGTGCAAGGGAACTTGGACGGGGTGATCCTGATCTACGACGCTGGGAACGAAGGTCACGTGCGAGAGGTGTCGGGTCTACACATGACCTTTGTGACCCACTCCCCTTCGGGTCTCAATCAGGCTCAGTGTATCCTCATCGGCAATAATTTCCGAGGAAGAGTGGAATATGGGCCCCAGAAGGTCGTGGGAGTGCCCCCACGGGTCAGACATATTGCTCTCAATGTTGAAGATGACCCGAACCGGTTGAGGGATGAGGTCAAGAACTTCCTCGCTGGAGTTGCTCAGATCGTCATCGACCAGGAGAAGGCTAACCTGATAACGTAATAATTAATAAGATAGGATGGGGAGTTATTTCGGGGAGTGTTTTTAGGGTAGTTCATGATTGGAAATATCGGTAATCGATGAGTTGGGGTGGTGTTTTTCAACCGTCGAAGTGGGTGGGGATGTATTTCGGGGATCAATATTTATTTTAAAGAATCCCAAAAACATGCATGGATTACTGTGAATTCTTTGACATTTTTGACTCTTCGACACTCTATTAGTTTGAATTGTATTTTTCCGTCAGATTTTTACGGATTCGTTTCGCATTTTAAATAGGGGGGATTTATTTAGAGAATTATGGTCATAATAATAATATATACTATAAGGGGTGGTCTTGAATGCAGGGGTGTAACCTTAAATTTATTTTTATCCTCATTCACCTTCCCCGAAATGACTTTAATTTCCTTCTTTTTTGACCTTCACCTTATCCTTGCCTCCTGACCTGTGACCTTTGACCTCGTGCCAAAAATCAGAAACAAGTCATTGTCCGATGGGGGCAGGATGCTAATTCCGACACGATTTACCCCAGGGGACTTCCGGAAAGTTAAGGAAGAAATGTCTGAAATTGCGGAAGGGTTTCAGAAGAACAAGTCACCACCGCAGAAATTGAAAAGTCGGAATCCTCGGAAGAGTAGTTATACTGTCATTGGAAATATTGAAAATTGACTAATAATTAAATTAATTTTTACTCTGTACTCACAAGTTGCTATACAACTTTAATTATTATGTACATTAATTATTCCACAATAAAGTTCTTAATTTCCAAGGTCCATGTAACCTTTTTAATCCAACCATGAAAATTGATAAGCCTAAGCTGAGTCGGGGTAAAATGAGACATCGGGTTATCTAGATATTATTCATCTTCCTAGACCAAGAATAATATGGAATCTAACTAGAAGGATCATCTATTGAAATTCCCGTCCCTTGAATTGATAATTAATTAGTTAATTAAGATAAACTAAAGTTAGCATGTTTGATAATAAACTCCGTTTGCCGTTGCAATTCTCCCCGATCAGGTTGGGCATGAATTGTACTTGTACGAACATTCAATATTTAATATTTCTTGCTCATATTTATTTTTCGCGTTACTTTTCACCGGCTTTGTGTTATCATCTCTCCTTTTAAAAACAAAAAGTAATCCCGTCGAATTTCTTCTTTCGACATTTATTTGACGAAAAACACTAAAGAGTAATTAAACGATGACTGCCATGGCTGGAACTTTGAAGGTAGTTTGTAGTTGTAGTTGGTTAATTACTAATTTGATGAATTTCAATGAATTTACTTTTGTGTTTTGAATTTCACATTTGTAATTTGTAATTTGTAATAATTCTGAATTCTGAATTCATAACTTTTGATTTTTGATTTATTTTTGATCTATTAAATTTGGAATTTGGAATTGATAGGGACTAGTGACCCTCGTGACCGGAGGGGGATCAGGACTGGGTCGAGCAACGGTAGAGAGGTTTTTCCGCCAAGGGTCAAAGGTCGTGATTTGTGACCTCCCTAAATCTCAAGGAGCGGAGCTGAGCAAAACCCTAGGGGAAAGTAATGTCATCTTCTGTCCTACTGATGTGAGTCAGTTATTTAAAATTAAATCTATATCGACAGGGTTATTTATAATTTATTTACAATTTATAATGTTAAAATATTTCCCTCGTTTAACCTGTGACCTTTAACTGTTAACGTTTAGGTCCGGAGCGAAAAGGACGTGACGGAAGCCCTGGAAGCGTGCAAAAGTAAATTCGGGAAGCTAGACGTCCTCGTCAATTGTGCCGGGATCGGTGTAGCGTTTAAAGTTTACAATTTCAACAAGAAACTCCCTCACAAGCTCGAAGACTTCCAAAGAACGTTGGATGTTAGTAATGATTTATTTAAGATCAGAGGTCACAGCATTGACTCGGGGGTTAACGATTATATTTGGCATTTTTGACGTCAACAGGTAAATGCAGTTGGCACATTCAACGTCATTCGGCTCTCGGTGGGCCTCATGGGTGTCAACGAACCAAATGCGGATGGACAAAGGGGTGTGGTCGTCAACACTGCCAGCGTTGCAGCGTACGATGGGCAAATCGGCCAGGCTGCTTATTCCGCGAGTAAAGGTGCTATCGTTGGGATGACCCTTCCTCTTGCGAGAGATTTGTCGGGTCAAGGGATCCGTGTTTGTACCGTTGCTCCAGGTAAATTGGCCTCGGGGAAACATATTAATCACGATAGCGGCTGCATAGCCGTAATCCGAAAACCCACAAGGTCGCCATACTAATTTACAATTTTGTTATTCCGTAGGACTTTTCGAAACCCCGTTGCTCCTTGAGTTGCCTGAGAAGGTACGGAAGTACCTTGCAACAACCGTGCCATTCCCTCAGAGATTAGGACTTCCGGATGAATATGCCATGCTCGTCGAGTCCATCGTTGTCAATCCAATGATGAACGGAGAGACGATCCGACTGGATGGAGCTATTCGGATGTCACCTTAAAATATCTTGACTCAGTTATAAACTACTGTATATTCTGACTAAAGCAAATCTACTTTGTCTATCAATATCATTGTAGTTACTACTCTATTATATATTGAATTAGCCAACCAATTACATGACAAATGGGGTTACCAAACCTCGGGGACTTAACTATACGATATTTTAGACAGTTAAATATAGGCTGAATAAGTACGATAATTAAAACTGTTGCGGCTAGTGTAAAAAAATATAGTTAATATAGTAATTATTTTGCTAGGTGGCCAAAACTTGTCTATTAATCTAATCAATTTTTTTGAGTTGCATTAAAATATTTTATTTATATAGAATTTATGAATCTGGCAAGACTAGAATAAAATGGGATCAAAGGAATGTAATGTATTTTCATATTAATTTGTGGGCATTTAAAGATGTGTTAAAAAGTAACCTCTATAAAGATAACCGGGTTTTGAAATAGGATTACCAATCAAACCCCCCCACGGGGTTTGTGCATTACATGATGAGTGACCTTCACAAAGTGCATTTCCACCAAATCCTTGTGATGCGATATGTGATTATTCAAACATCTGGTACTACAGACACAAGATATAAAGCAATTTAGATTTTTTTCGTTATCAAATCTGTATGACAAATTCGACACGATAGAAAACACCTAAGCGTCCTCAATACAACAGAGGCAGAGCCTACGCCAATGTTTCGCTTTCGTCGAACCTGGAATTTGCACAGAAATTGCACTAATTTCCATACAAATCTGCAGCAGTATTTGAACAAAGGATAAATAAAGCAATTACAACCAGAAGGGCTCATCCAAGAATCCATTAATTCAGTAATTATGTGTTGATGCTCTTTGCTAATTAATCGGATGACTGTCTTTAGGAATATAAAAGGTTTGGATTAAACATGAAGATTTTAGTCTGAAAAACAATCTCGGCAAAATGAAGCCGATAATTCTTCTCGGTTTGGTACTAGCTACCGTCTCCGTCTGTTTGACCAAGGATGTTCGAGGTAAGGTCAACAGGGTCATTAGCATATTTTTCAGTATCAACTGTTCTGACGTGGCAATAATATTATATTGCATAGAATTATGTCGAAAATAGACTCAAAATTTAATTTTTATTAAAAGGTTGCTTTTATTTTAATTTTTTCGAAATCCAGGTGGGAGCCAAAAAAAGATGGTCTGCTATTACGGCACCTGGGCCGTTTACAGGTAAATACTCGGACACAGTCTTAATGGTCATTTCCCTAAATTATACCCCATGGGGAATTATTCCGGGGGTCTTTTATAAGAGGATCTTACTTATTATATTTTCGTACGATTTAAATGCACAATCGTTTATGACTCGCATTTTCACATCATAAACAGACCTGGACAAGGGAAATTCGACGTCGAAAACATCGACCCTCATCTCTGTACTCATGTCGTCTACGGATTCGCCAAACTTGCCGACAACCAGATCCAGTCTTACGATCCTTGGCAGGATTTGAAGGACAATTACGGAAAAGGTTACTAGAATTACGACTGAAATTGATTTAATGATAATTATAATTACTTATATTACATAACATTATAGAACGATAATAAGTACTCAAAATAGTATTGTTACAAACGATTGGTATATTATTCGTAGGTGGATTCTTAAGGTTCACATCTCTGAGGGAAAAGAATCCCGACTTGAAGCTTCTTATTGCTATTGGAGGATGGGTTAGTTAAAAAATTCGAACGTTTATATTTGTAATCTTGACTAAAACAGCCTAATTTTGATAAATCATTTTTGAATAAATTCACTAATGACTAAAGTAAATAATTTGAATGAAATTCTAATTCTAGAACGAAGGTTCAGAGAAGTATTCACAGGTACAGTAATTTATGTTCTTACAATTGATGGACAAATTATTCTAAAATAATTTCGACAAGTCCAATGACATCTGAATTCTGAACGATTTCCTTAGATGGCTTCCAGCCCAATGACAAGAAAAATCTTTGTCGATAGCGTCGTTCCCTTCCTTCAGAGGTACAATTTCGATGGTAAGGAAAAAACATGAAAATTACGATTTTTCAACTATATTTCAAAATCAAATCTGTCCGAATTTTCGTCACGAATTTTTTTGACATTATTTTCGTTTCTTTAAATTACAAGGTTTGGACGTGGATTGGGAATACCCAACTGCTCGAGGTGGTGTCCCAGAAGATAAGGTATGAAAAAATGCTAAGTAATCTATGCCTAATAATCTATAAATTAATTACTCCTTATAACTTAAATTTTAAAACCAGGATGCCTTCACATCATTGATAAGTGAGCTTAGGACTGCCCTAAACCCCGGTGGTTACCTCCTTACCGCGGCCGTCTCTCCAAATGTCGAGACTGTCGCTAATGCCTACAATGTCCCAAGCATTGCAAAGTAAAGCCAATCTTATCGACATTGTCGAACAGTTTCAATTCAATATTCCACAAGTTTTGACATACGAATTTTCTAATTGCCTTTAGGGACCTGGACTTCATCAACGTCATGTGCTACGATTACCACGGTACGTTTGATATAAACTCCTTAAGGTTCCATAAACTCGTCGACACTGGCTTATAAATGTCGAAATTACATTGGAATTGTTTTAGGTGCTTGGGATGGTCATGCATTTACGGGACACAATACCCCATTGAACCGAAACCCCTTGGATGAAAAATTCGAGCCCTTCTTCAATGTCGTAAGTTATTTATTGCTCCTTTATTACAACTCAATTATGTGAGCACCTTGTCTGTCTGTACGTCTGTCCGTCCGATTACGCTCTAACTTCCGAACAGTTAAAATTTTTTACAAACAGCTTTCGGATTTGGATACCGATCGACTGTCTCGTGTCAGTAACGACTTGCATTTACATTTTTATTTGTAACGGCTGAAACGTGCTTAGATTATGCATTTATAGTTGGTGAAAAATTATGCTACAATACGATAATTAAGTCTATTTTAACTCACTTAGCACGATACCGTAACTTACTGGCTCAATGCTGGACTTCCGAAGGAAAAGCTGATTTTGGGAATGGCCCTTTACGGCCGAGGTTTCACTTTGGACAAGGAATCGGAGAATGGACTGTACGCCCCTGCCGCCTCCGGCATCCCTGAAGGACCTTATACCCGACAGGCCGGAATTTGGGGATACAACGAGGTAAATTAAAAATTCATGCCGAAATTGCAAATGAATTGTTTTCGAAACCCGGTAATTCAGACGAATAACTAATTTGTAAAATACATGTAGATCTGTGAAGTCTTCATGCGAGAGAGCGACCAATGGAAGATCGTCATCGACCCTTACATTGAGGCCCCTTACGCTTATAACAAGCGTCACTGGATCGGATACGATGATGTTGAGAGCTTGTACCTCAAGGTCGCTAAAACTAAATATTACTTCAAAATTAATTTGAGAGAAAGCTCATTAATTGAATTTAAAATTGACAAATTAGGCCAAATTCGCTCGGGAAATGGATCTCGGAGGTGCCATGGTCTGGTCAATTGAGACTGATGATTTCAGGTTGGATATATATTTTCTTAGTTTGTTTTTCCTATGGTTATATTAAAATTTGGATCATATAGCACTTGATTTCCGGGATTTTACGCAATCCATTTCAAAAAGTTGGGATCTATAGATTTGGCCAGTACCGTAAATGCTAAAATAAGTCCCCAGGCACAAGAACAATCCCCTCTCCGAACAATCCAATTTCTGTAGCAAACTACCCATAATTAAATGGTGAAACCCTTAAATGGTTTTACTCCGCCTTACCATCCGTTTGTTCTCTAACTTTGGAACAGTTGAGTATTTTCAATTTTTTCGAGGAACCATTTATGACCTTCAAGCGGAGACTAAGTTTACTTGAGGGCCGTGCAGGTCAAAGATCAAGAACCTACGTATTCAACGAATGTATACGGCTTTACTCTATGGCTGGGGCAATGTGAAATTCTTGAACAAACCGTCTCCAGACAACGGCATTGAACGTCTTGCTTTGCATGGCTTTACCCTTTCTCGCTCTAATTGATCTGTGGTCTATGCAAACATTATTTTACTAATAATTAAATGAATTTTAATTCCCAGAGGAACTTGTCACGGAGAAAAGTTCATCCTGATCAACACGATTAAGAAGACGCTTGCCGGAGGTGGGAAACCAACCCTTCCTTCAAGACCCGAGGTTGTGGAACCCAACACTGTCGATACCGATAACACCGATAAACCCGCTCCCGTCCAGAAACCCACAAAACCGAAAGAGACGACAACACCCCGACCGGTTGTCCAACCAACGGCCCCAATTACCGGGGGAAACGCTGGAGAATGTGTCGAAGAGGGGATCAACGCTGGAAAGAGCTGCTCTGAATACATCACCTGTGTCCCTGATGGCGATGGATGGAGGAAGTACCACCAGAGCTGCCCCTCAGGACTCGCTTATGACCCCAAGATCAAGGGCTGCAATTATGCTTCCGCTGTCCCCGGATGTTCCGACAAAGTCGGATTTACGGCTGTCCAGTACAAGACTGAGTCCAATTAAATTTTTAATTCCCTGCTTTTTCGAAATTATGAAAAAAATTGTTTTTTAGAGTTGTAATTTGACTGATTGATGTTTGACGCTAAATAAAAATCTAAACTTTAAATATGGTGACTGCATTATGCATCGCAAATGTGTTGAATTAATACGATAAAGCTTCTTGGAGTTTATATATCGTAAATTATTACATACATAGAGCCCTATATACCTTTTCAAACCATTCAAAGGGATGGGGATCTATTTCGAGGAGTAATTAATTAAAATTCATCGGATTCTTCAATCGGTTCATGACATTTGGTTTCACAATCCTCGATATCAACAGGTTTCACAATTGGGACTGACAGATTGAGGTGTGTCAGTTGTCAAATGATAAGCCAAAGTGATGATGTATTTATGATATCTTATACATTTTGTTGGCCTGTTCGGCACTTGGTAATTTGATAAAATTTTATCAATGAGGCAGATAGCCTTTTTACATGCAAATTAATGGACATGGTTATACAGGTAATTTAAACTGTGCCAATTAACAGTGACACAGTTCGGCCCGATCTTTAGCTTGGCAATGACTTACATACCAATTGTATGCGCTGCATTGGCAGCCTTAATTACAACGGGGTTTGCAGGTACTTTAATCTAATATAAAATGCTTATATTTTACTACAAACAATTTTTGATTGATTAATTTTGGATTGGTTTCTTTTGCATACAAAGCCGATCCCTGCTACAGCAATGTTGATCCGGAGACAGGGAATTTCGCCGTATGTATCCCGAAAACGGCTTGTGCCAACGAATCGATAATTGACAGCGGTTGTCCATCATATCCAACAACTTATGCTTGTTGTCTTGATGGTATTTGTTAAGTTAATTAATTTATATTAATTAATATACATTCATATTGCTATACAACGTTGGTTCCAAACTCTTGATTTTCTAAATGTTCCATCGTGTTTTAAATCAATTAGTAGTGTATTACCGTAAATCTTGCTATATAGTCCTCCACGGAATAAGTTCCCCCTTCTATGCTTTGTACCTCTCTTATTAATTCATCATAGATCGTCAATTTTAGGCTTTGAAAAAACAACTCCCTCGGGGGGGCTTATACTGAGTTTTACGATATTATAAATATCTGGACGACATGAGATGGGTTGGCTAAATTAACTATTTTGGAAATTGACAGAAAACTTCCCAGGAAAAGAACTTCGAGCGGCCTGGATCGCGACAGTCACAAATATCGACTGGCCAAAGTCACCGACATCGACTGTTGCCGTTCAACAGGAAGAACTTACGTTCCTCATCGATCAGTTGGCCACTGCCAGGATCAACACGATCTACTTCCAGGTATTCATGTCAAAAATCCATCATTAATAACCTCACTTTTGTATGTTCATCCCATATGAGAAATGACATGGATGAGTCAGTTCGTTGACAGGTTCTGATATTTAACCCAAGTGGCTAGAGATTTATTTTGGGATGGGGTTCTAATTCGATGGCTTTGATTGTTTTTAAACATATGTCATCTATATTTTAATTTCACTTCCGGAACAGGTACGACCAGCCGGAGATGCTCTGTACGCGTCAGAAATCGAGCCCTGGAGCCGTTTCCTTACGGGAGAACAGGGCAAGGCCCCTGTCCCCTTATGGGACCCTCTGGCATTCGTCATTTCCTACTGTCATCAACTCAACATCGAAGTCCACGCCTGGATTAACCCTTACAGAGCCAACCTCGAAGCAACTACGAATGGACTGGCTCCAAATCACATGGCGATCCTCTACCCCGAATTCGCTTACAGCTACAGTACTTACGTCTGGATGGACCCCGGAGCCCCCGTCGTCCAGAACCGAACCTATGATGTCGTCATTGACCTCGTGACCCGCTATGACCTTGATGGGCTGCACATGGATGACTACTTCTACCCTTACCCCGAAGCGGGACAATTGTTCCCGGATGAAGCGACCTATGCGGACTACCTCCAGGTTGCATTTTGCTAATGAATTACGATTGAGTGACACATGTGCCTAACGACAGATGTGTCGAGACAAATGTGCCATGTGCCTTATTACAACTTGTATGTGTCGTTGTACCAGGTATCGCTGTATCTTAATTAAAATTCCTTATATCCAGAGCGGGGGAACCATGGAACTTGGGGACTGGCGACGGGACAATGTGAACAAGCTGGTTGAGAGGTTGAACACCGGGGTTCACGAGGTTAAGCCCTGGGTCAAATACTCCATCTCGCCCTTCGGCCTCTTTCGACCGGGGCATCCCGAGGGCATGCCCGCCCCCATTGCCGGATTTGACCAATATTCCGAAATTTACTGCGATGCTAAACTCTGGCTCCAGGAGGGTTGGATTGATGTTCTCCAGCCTCAACTTTACTGGAGAATTGAGCCCCCTGCACAGGCCTACCCAGTCTTGTTGGACTGGTGGGTGGGGCAGAATGTTCAGGGCCGTCATGTCTACGCTGGAAACTATCTCACTCGAATCGAGCTCCAGGATTGGCCTCTGGAAGAGATCCTAAACCAGGTTATTAGGGAAGATTAAGGATTATATCCTTAATCAAGACACCCACTATTTATGCTGCTTATTGAAAACCAGCCAAAAAATGTACTCCCAAAAAATAACAATTAAAAAGAAGCGAATTAATTAATTAAACAGGTCCTGATTTCCCGAGAGCCGGAGAACCGGAAACGTGGTTCATGGGGCAACGTGATGTTCAGTGCCAAGACTTTAAGAGACGATTTCAAAGGTTCCCTAGCCTTCTTTAACACGTCCATCTACCCTCATCCAGCACTTCAGCCCGAATTCCCTTGGTTGGCTAACAAAACCTCAGCTCTGAATCTGAAAGAAACCGGTCCCCGAATTCGGGTTCTTGGCAAAACCGTAGAATTCAAAGAGGAAATTGAGCAGAGACTCTGGCATAAGTTGGCTATTTACAGGTCCGAAAATTGGGCTCAAAATACCGGTTGGGAACTACATCAAGTTGTCCGACTAGATCGAAGCCAAGGGATAGTGGACTTGATTTCTGGGAAATATGCCGTCTCCGGAATTAATCGGGTTGGACAAGAAGGAAATAAAGCATATTTCAGGATTTTAGAATAAAATTGGATTTTTTAAAAATTAACCTTTTAACCTCCGTATTAACTTTACTTGCTTGCGTTTGATGAAACATCTTTTGGAAGTTCAGTTAATTGTAATTAAACACTTGTTTTCCATATGAAACCAAACTTCTACAATATGCAATAAATCTTTAACCTAAATTATATTTAGTTAAAACGTTATTGAATACGTCCAAGCCATGAAGGCCATAAGCATGAAGTTTTGTCTGCACTTTAAACGTTTAAACCCTTCAAAAGGGCGTGGATACATTTGGGGAATATGGTTAGATTTAGATTTAGAGTTAAATTAACACCGCATAAATCCAGTTGTATATTACGATCTTGTGCAATTAAGTACATTCTAATTCCAAAACAACGAAGGTCAATGTGAAGAATTTAAATCGTGTCTTCTAAAACTGTGTCTAAATGGGGGGGGGGCTCTATTTGAGACAATAACGGTATGCGTATGCATGATCTAAATCACACATTTACACATATTATATAATACAGGGTGTTCGGGGCAAACAGCTTCATATTGACTATTTAGGCTGGGAAATATTTGAATATGGAATAAAGTGAATTCCACGAAAGACTTCAAGAAATACGAAGAAAAAACCACAACCGCAACAAAAATGTCAAAATAATCCGAAAAGCAGGTAACAAAACATGAAACAAAAACAAAGAACAGATACATTCTAGAATTAATGTCCAAATTTTTATTGCCTTGAAATTAAATTAACATTAATTAACAAATGAATCTGCAGAATGCCAAAAACTAAAGTAAACAAACGAGAAGTTCGGGGAAAAAAACCCGTCGTCATTGATGGGGCGGACTGCTTAATTTGCTGGCAATCCTTGGGAAAATCGAAGCTACTGTCGCCCAGAACGTCGACAAGATTCCAATCGATTTTCGACAAACTCTGTCCACTCCTCGGAGTCGACTTGTCGAATTCGGCATGGGATTTTTCGACAGAAGTCTTCCCCTTCTGTCCTCCCTGTTTCAAAGAGATTGAGGCCTTGGTTGGACTCCAGGAAAAACTGGTCGCCATTCAGAAGGAAATTGAAGACGGGATTCGGAAGGTCAAGAATCAGCTGAGGGAATCCGATCACAAGTTCGTGTCTACAGACCTACGGATTATCCAGTTCCGATCTCAGGTTTTGGGTGAGTGTACGTGTACGATCGTATAAATATAAATAATAAAACTGCCCAAGTCTGCTGGGCTGCTAATGCTGCTATATCTGTTTTATTAAATTAATATTTTATTTGTAAATTATAGGTGATCCAGAACCCAGCAGAAATGACCAGTGTTTTGATGATCTTCGCCTGGTTGAAGTACAGGTGGATTATGACCAAACAAATACGGGTCGGAGTTTCAGCGCTGACGAGGATGAGGAATATGAAGATTCGCTTGGGATGGTTGATAATGACAATGACGAAGATTATGAACCTGAACCGTCATATTCATCAATTCCAAGAAAGCAGCAAATTTCAATTAATGAACCCCCAAATGTGACGAAGGAATCTCGGAAACGTAAATCTTCACCCCAAGTTGAAGAACCAAAGGAGATTGAGTCAAAGAAATTGAAGATTCGTGAAACTCGAAATAGTACAAGAAAATCGAAGAATACAGATCAAAAACGTTCACGTTCAAAAGAATACTTCACTCCCTTAAAGATCACAGAGGATGGAAAGATATTTTACGAGAATATCGAAATCGCTAAAAATGACATCGGATACGTTTGTGGACTGTGTGGATGGATGTGTAGGGTTAAAGGTCATTCAAATGTCACGCTACGAAAGACTAAAATTCATATTAAAGCAGCCCACTTGGGTAAGTGTGAAGTGTCAATTAATTACATTACTAAAAGCTATGTTGTATGTTAATGTGTGACCATTACAGATTTTTTGTTATTTTTTAGATGCCTACAAATGCGAAATTTGCAGCCTCAAATTCAGTAGTAATGATTACCTTAATTCTCACTCCCGGACAGTCCACGAAACTGGGAAAATCCCGTGCCATATTTGCTTAAGACTTATTAGCAGCCGAACCGGGCACATGGACGGTCACCTGTGGACACATAAAAAAGCAGAAGAAAAAGCGGAAGCTCGAGCCTTGGGCTTGGAACCCGTAAAGGTCCTGCAACGTCTTAGAAAGGAAGCAAGAAACCCATATAGATGTCCGAAATGTAGCAGGTCCTTTACACTAGCAATTGAACTGACTAAGCACTTAAACTTCCATTCCACCCAAGAAGCCAATGGACACATCCAATGCCCAATATGCAACAAGTTATTACACTACAATAATTCTGTTCGGGAACACATGAAAACTCATCCCCAAAAAGTGACCATCATACCAAAGTACCCATGTCCCAGTTGCCATAAGAAATATTTCTTTCGAAGCGCCCTTGATGACCACATAGCAAGAGTTCACTCTCCAATCGAGAGTAAGCCGTTCGGATGTACTATTTGCAACCAGAAATTCATCCTAGAGAAGGAGTTCCAATACCATTTAAAGAATCATAAACCCATCGAATATTACACTGTTGAATGTAATTTATGCGATTTAAGACTCAAGAATTCGAAATCGTTACAAGCTCACCGACAAATATTTCATCGGGATAGACCGATAGTGAGACCTATTAAAGTAGACATTATTGAAGTCCAGAAGAAGCTTTCTATTGATAAGTCTGACTCAAACGAAGTAGAGGAATCCAATAGAAGGAAAGATTTTGTCTTGGAACCGGACGGAAGTTTAAGGATAAATAGAGATGAACGGATGGAACCATTTGAAACCAAAGCCGAGGATGGAAAGTTGTACTTCAAAGGGCATGAAGTTTCGAAATTAGAACAGGGTGCGTTCTCCTGCGTAACTTGTGGTTCAGAATTTATAAAGAATCCGAATCCGAAAGCTAAGTGTTCTCCTGAAAAAGCTGTCAAACATCACATCATTGTGGATCACCTGGGTACGTTCTCGTTCCTTTCTAAAATGTTTGTCTTGAGTAAATATCTTATGCATATGCATACCATGAGACTCATGTGTAACCAATTTATTTCTATTGTAGGTGGCTATGCCTGTATCTACTGTGACCGGAAGTTTAAAACTCAAGCCGACCTCACCAGCCACAAGCATGTTATTCATTTTCTATTTAAAACGGCATGTCAGGTTTGTGGAAAGGAGTTGGACCGAAGGGAGTACAAACGGCATTTGTGGACACATAAAAACCAGGAAGACATGGCGGCTGCAATTAACATTGGCGAAACTATTCCCTGGTTTTTAAAGCAGGTTAAAACTGCCTTGCATCGGAAAGTGGAAGAAAGTGTAACTTTTAAATGCGGAGATTGTCCAGAAGCATTTTCTTCAGTCATTGCACTCGACGATCATCGACTTCAATGTCATCTCGAATCAATCATGCAGTATCGCAAAAACAAGAGAGCAGGGGTGGTATCGTAATTTAATTGCAAAAACTATGGATCTCGCTCCCTTCAAGTACGGTGTCGAGTTCTTGGTTGAGCGATGACCACGACACAATAATCAACCAGAATTACAGACATGGCTCAGAGGCCCAAGGCTCTTAATTTTAATTAGAAACATCGGAACTGAGGGATTTGGATCGTAACATAAAATTTTGTAATGTGTATCACCATTTAGCTTTAGTGTTTTTATTGCTAATAATACCTTGACTTCAAATACTTCTCGTGAAATAAATCGGTTTGTATCCTGAACTGGGAAAGACACTTGGATAAAGGCAAATCAATCAGTCAATCAATCAACCCAATAATATTATTATGATCATCAATCAATAATCAATTATGCAAACCCTGCTACTAACTTATTTTGGCTTTATTCATCAATTGATCGATAAGAATATCAAGTCTTGTGATTGTAACTGTTTGTATTTTACATTAAAAGCAAATACTTCACATGAAGTGGGCGAACCCACTAGGTCTATATGTTAACAACCAATGCAAAGCCCCAAAAATTGATAAGATAAAGGATTACGTCCGTTGCTCTCTAACTTTCTACCATTATATTTTATATTAGTACCAAGTCTATCAAGTAGCATTTAGGCAGAAGGATTTTGAAATTAGTAACTACTAAAAACTGAAAAATTAAACAGTACTACTAACAACTACAGCACACCATATACAGAATCTTCAATTGGTTGAACTAAATATGCAGTTGACATTAATCGCAATACTGGCTTCTGTCTGTTTTCAACAACTAAATGGACATTTAGCTCCAATCGCTGCAAGGCTTCCTTTAAGGGTAACAAAATAATACTTTAATGGTTATCGAGACTGCTTAGTCTGCTACTTTAGTTTGGGAGAAAAGTTGTTTTGGATCGGATTGGGCCATGCAGTTAATTTAATAGCACCCAGTTTCGTGTAGGCGTTGATTTGCTTGTTTAATAAAGTTATTAATCATTTAAGAGTGCAAAACTAACTTGTCTGTCTTCATAACTTGAATAACAAAACGATGTTATTCGTGCAAAACAGAACCATATACCTCCCGAACTATAACACGGCAAGTTTAGGAAATCCTGTCCACTCCTCTCCCATACACACAGCTCACGGAGTTTAACACGGTAGGGATAGGGAGTTCCGTCCACTCCTCTCTCATACTCACAGCTCACGGAGTTTAACACGGTAGGTATAGAGAATCCCATACTCTCCTCTCTCATACACACAGCTCACGGAGTTTAACACGGAAGGTATAGAGAATGCCATACTCTGCTCTCTCATACACACAGCTCACGGAGTTTAACACGGTAAGGATAGGGAATTCCGTCCACTAGACTCCTCTCTCATACACACAGCCACGGAGTTTAACACGGTAGGTATAGGGAATCCCATACTCTCCTCTCTCTGCTCATACACACAGCTCACGGAGTTCAACACGGTAGGTATAGGAAATCCTGTCCTCTCCTCTCTCATACACACAGCTCACGGAGTTTAACACGGTAGGGATAGGGAGTTCCGTCCAGTCCTCTCTCATACTCACAGCTCACGGAGTTCAACACGGTAAGTATAGGGAATCCAGTGTCCAGTTTTAGAAGATATCTTGATAACGCATTTAGATTTATAACAATCTGGTTATAGATGAAATCCTAGTCTGTCTTCATAACTTGAATAACAAAATCTGGAAAAACAGAATGAATTCTTTTATACACAACATATGCCATAGTAGTAGCGTATATATACTAAAAACGTTTAATACTAAAAACACAATTGGAATTTTTCGAAATCTTAAAAATACGACGTGGATTAATAAAACAGGGAACACCAGCAAAACCCGGGTCACCATGGCCAAAACCGGAGTTCCATTCCGAGGATCCGGAGGTTGCAAGTATCACGTCAAGAGACTTTAAATTCGTTGCAACAGCAACAGTACAGAACTGTGACCTCTTGACCTCTGCAATTTCCAGATATAATGCAGACCTCTTATTTCGGGATGTTGAGGTTAGGCCTGGAATAAATACCCCAGGCCTTTCCGAGGTTGAGGTCATCATTCCTGATTCGGAGCTTGATAATCTTTGTCTCCAATATCCGGAGCTGAATACGGATGAGGATCGCAATTATGAACGATGTATGAAGAAGTCTAATGCTTTAATAAAATTACCCGAAACAAATGCATTCCTAAGGGTTATATTGGCTTTAACTTGTCAAAAAAATTAAAACGTAGGGTGGGGATCTATTCCGGGGGGTGGGTTTAATTTTGAATTTCTTAAAAATTCTTAAAATCAGTCGAAATCCCCACTTTTATCCCGTTTCGATATGACTCAGAACAGAAGGAAAGCTTTAGAGAGTGAACTCTCGGATGATTTTTAAGGACATTAACTAAAAAATTAACTGCCCAATGTCACATTCACGTTATCGAAAAAATGTATTTATAAAATAAAAAATCCTTCAAATTACCATTTTAGACAGCTCATAAAACGTGAGTATGTCAGATTTTGGAAATCTTTTAAAGCGTTATTTTTCAAGGAAAATAAAGATCTCGATCGATTGACAAACCAGTTTTGAATTTTCAATTTTCGAAATTTTCTGACTCGTTAAAAAACGTAAACACATCCAATTGTTTAAAAGTTTTTCCAGTCAATCTCAATTAAATCACAAATGATTTGAAGTGCCCCCTAATACTAATCGCAATATAAATGAAAACGTTCAGATTCGATTGGAATAACGACTCTAACGTCCACAGAAGCGAAGGCAGTAATCATGGCACCCACGGTTTGGGGTGCCCTTCGGGGCATGGAGACCTTTTCTCAGTTGATTTGGAAAGCTGAGACGGAGGACGTTTTTTACGTCAACATGACCAATATTTCCGACGCCCCGAGATACCCGCATCGGGGATTGATGATCGACTCGGCGAGGCACTACTTGGATTTACCCGTCATTGAGACCATTTTGGACGCCATGTCTTACAATAAATTGAACGTCTTTCACTGGCACTTGGTCGATGATCAGAGCTTCCCTTTCGTTAGCAAAGCATTTCCTACGCTTTCTCAGAAGGTATTTTTTAATTAGACAAAAATTAACAAATTTTATTTTGAGCATTTTATTGATCACGAACGGTACCTTCAAATTGCGAAACAAGTGACCCGGAGTAAGTCCCGATTGAAACGAGTACATATTTTCAGTTTTTGTTTCCGGGCGATTATTTATGATTCTTGAACAGAAGCAAACCGTGTATGTCAAACGTCAAGGGTGGGGTCAAATGTCATAATTTTTCCACATATATCGTGACAAAACGGTCAAATTCTTCATCAATGTAGATGATTTTACTCTATGATTGGGGAAATATGAGATTCTTGTATAAAACATTTTACATTGAAATTTAACAAGTCCTTACTTATCTCTGGTCTATTTCCACAGGGATCGTATCTACCAGAGTTGACCTATGAACCCGAAGAGGTTCAAGGGATAATCGAATACGCCCGAAATCGAGGGATCCGGGTGATTATGGAGTTTGACACACCTGGACATACACGCGGTTTCGGGAAGGCTTTCCCAGGTCTCAGATTATTTTAATTAATTGCTTATTAATTAACATTATTAAAAATTTACTAATTGTTTTCATACTCATATCACTAGAACTATTGACGCCCTGTTATGGGGACGGGGTCAATCCAGGGACACCGAATTACACAAGCCATGCTGACCACGAAATCCTGGACGTTACGAAGCAATTCACCTACGATTTCATGAGGGCCTTTTTCACGGAGATTAAAACCGTGTCTAAGGACGCCTATATTCATTTAGGAATGGATGAGGTTTAATTAACTTGGTCACTAATTAATTTCTTCAAATGCCACAAACAGACAACCCCTTAAATACTAGCCTACCCCCATAATTTGGGGGTTAACCTATTAATTTTAGTATTTACTGTAAAATCGTTATTGCCTTTACCTAAATCCTGAAATAGAAGCCCCTTATACTATAGTTTTGAACCATTCCGGAATATGAAACTTCACAGATATTTTCCTTCTGATAATGCATTTCCCCCGAAACATAACCCCACCCTAAATACAACCCCACCTTTTAATTGCTAAATCCAGTACCGGAATTTCATTAGGTATACTACCCTTGCTGGCAATCATCCCCAGAAATCAAGGCATTTATGGAGGCCAACAACATGACACAGTATTCGGAAGTGCAGGAATACTACACGGTCCGACATTTGGAAATGATCAAAGAAATTGGCTTCAAGTCCCTTATCTGGCATGATCCAATCGAAACCGGCGTTGAGGTGTGGTTTTTAATAACTAAATACAAAATTCTATTACTCAAGAGGAGAGGACCGCAAATACGGAATGAAAATTTCAAATTTTTTTTATGTCATTTTTACCTTTGTTTCAATGCGGTTCTAATGGTAAAGTCCAAAACCCGCATTGCTAAAGAGAAAGTGGAGAAAATTAAGGAGGAAACGAGCGCGCGGACGTATTTTCCATGTGTGAAGGAAAAAGGGGAGAGGAGAAGCGATGCAAGGGGAAAAGGAGCTGGGAACTTTTTCGGTCTTGCACTTTTTCCACTTTTTTTCTACTTTTTTCCACTTTACCTATTCTGCTTGTGGATCGACTTGATAATTCATAATATGTACAAGTTACAGTGAACTCTTAAAATAGGTTTCCTGCAAATTATCTAGATATCATCCTGTTTCAAATAAAAGCTATAAGGGGCCGTCCATTAATTACGTAAAGCAAGAGGGGGGAGGGGGGTCTAAACATTTTGTTACGCTCCATAAGAGTTGTTGTACGTTACGTTGCGTCTGAATAATTGTGTTTTTTGAGTTACGTAATTAAGGGACGGCCCCTAAAATAACCTTCATAATATTGTATTTTAATGAAGGGTCGAAATATTGGCTTATTAAAATTTTGGATTTTCATGGATTCATCATGGTTTAGTAATGATAATTAAGTGATTTTGAATTTAGAATGAAGAACGAAATTTCTTTATCGCTATTCTCCTCATTTTTTTAAGACGGAAAGAGAAAGAATGGCGCACTCCAATTGGGGGTGCGAAATAGAAAACCGGAAAAGTTCCCAACTCCTTTTCAACTTGCATCGCTTCTCCTCTCCCCTTTCCTTCACACATGGAAAATACGCCCGCGCGCTCATTTCCTCCTTAATTTTCTCCACTTTCTCTTTAGCAATGCGGGTTTTGGACTTTACCATTAGAACCGCATTGAAACAAAGGTAAAAATGACATAAAAAAAATTTGAAATTTTCATTCCGTATTTGCGGTCCTCTCCTCTTCAGTAATTCAATAGGTTTATATGAACCTAAAAAATAAGATTATTTGAGGATAAGCAAGCACTCAGATATAAAAGGGTAATAGTTTTGCGATGTGGTTTAGGTTTAAAATGAGTTTTATGGAGATCAAGTAATTTTTTTGGTTTCTCACCAAATGAAGCTAGTTTATTTTAATTTTGGTCAAGCTAAACCAAATCCATAATTAACCTCTTTCATGCAGGTTGATAAGGACGTGCTAATTCAAGTTTGGAAAGGGGGCGACCCTGGAATGGAACCTGGTACCTGGATTCCCTATTTGGAGGTCTGTCCCAGAAATCGCATAATTACATTAACATCTTATAACAGAACTTATTGTTCCGTAAATCGAATCAAGCGTTAAGTTTTTTTATATTTATTTAGCTTCATTTTCAGCGATGTTGAGAATGTTTAGATTTGAAATGATCGTTTCATACTGACAAGGAAAGTTCTTCTTGGAGTTTGAATTTTTTGAAACTTTTAAAGTTAAATCTACAAGTCTTATGAGCAATAAAAATTTAAAAAAATTAGCTGCACAAATTGATGTTGAACATGTTTAAAATGTGACGAATACAAAAACTTAATTTCAAATACTTATGTTATAAAACAAAAAGTAGTTGTCAGATTTTCAAACGAGTTGTTTTTAAAATAAAATATAAAGATTTAAATTTCCAAACAATATTGAGAAAAAATCATAAGTTCAGAGTTCAGAGAGCTGTTTTTCTGCATTACAAAATGAAAATTTATATCCCAAATAACACGGAGCATTATTTTTTTTAATAATTGTAAACCTTGTACTATTTCCAATGTTTCAGAGAGTCCTTGAAAAGGGTTATAAAACCATCCTCTCATCCCCCTGGTATATAAACTACATCTCCTACGGCGAGTCCTGGAGACGGTACTACGAATCCGACCCCGTCGAAAGCCTCCCTAACAGTATGTCGATAAATATTTTAGAAATAAAAAGTTATCGATGAATCTGATCGACATGTAAAATGCATTTGAACCCTAAAAATTCACAGTAACGGAGGAGCAGAAGAAGTTGATTATGGGAGGTGAAGCGAATGTATGGGGAGAATATGCGGACTCTACGAATTTGGTGCAGCGGATCTTTCCGTTTGTGGGTGCGGTTGCAGAGCGACTTTGGTCACCACAATTCCCAATTAATAGTAACTTGACGGATGATGCGATGCACAGACTCGACCAACATCGTTGCCGAATGCTTTGGTAATTAAAATTAAAATGAACATTTATTAGAAATTAATAGGTTTTTACCAATAAACTTAAAATAAAAAAATCGGAATGAGGGTGTGGACTTTCCCGAAATAAGTCTCCCACCTGTCCCACCCCGTAAGAACTATAGTCAAATCAAATGATTTGAATACCCCTAAATAAAAGCCCCCTCCGCCTGCCCATATCTTTCAATAATCCCCTGGGGACTTTCATAGAGATTTAGCATAGCTTTCGTTAAGTTCGATTCGATGTACGGAAGACGAAGACAACAATTTACATTAAATGAAACAAATTACGCAAAACTTGTAATTCAATTAACTGTACTGTAGGCGAGGAATTCCGGCCCAGCCCATTTTTAATGGTTACTGCTTTGCTCAAGAAAAGTCGAAACGGACCAAATCTGAATTGTAATTTACTGATTTGAACAATATGACATTATTTACCAGGAGCGTTAACTAAGTTGATGTTAGTTTAATAATTCAACACTAACAATATAATAAAATGTATGAAATAAATGTGAAACGTCTAGCGTTAAAAGTTCAACCTTTAATTTGGGGTGGGGTTTTATTCAGGGCCCCGGGTATATTTGTTAGTCATAAAAAAGACTATCGCGTCCTTATTTTCATCCATCTACAGGGTGTCCTGCAATTATGTGTCCACGCACTGGCAGCATAAAATCCCTCTTAGCACAACGAAACCGAAAAGGTAACAATATCCCTCAACTCAATATGGCATCTTCGTTACTAAGGTCGATTTCTGTTCCTAAGCTAATGGACACTTATGGTGGGACACCCTGTACACAGGATTGCTCGACAACGGCCGCTGCAAGGGGTTGCGCGAGATGGAAGGTTTTTCCGAAAAAAATCCATTGTAGTTGTAGGGCAAAAATTTTGCCCTACAAGCTACAATGGATTTTTTTCAGATTTTTCAAAATTGTCGATTTTGCCCTTAAGGGTATGAATTAAGTTAATTGAAGTATGGATGGACTGTACAATGAATTATCAATGTTAATGTTGTAGTAAATAAAGATAAGCCGGGGAGGCCGGTGACACGACTTAATTTACTCAAAATTCTCGGATTATTGTTGTCCATTCGCATTCGTTTGAATTACTCGGATAGCTTATATGCATAAGATATTTGGGTTTTCGTAAATTCTTAATAGATTCCAGATGCAGTTTAATTCCGTGGGGAATAATGTGAGGATCGTTAACCCCCCAAATGGATGGGGTGGGTGTGGGTATGTAATTCGAGGTGGGGCTGTATTCTGGTATATGTTCTATGCTGGTTCATATCATACCATCGATGCATACGGGGCATACTGACTGCGGAATTGAGCTGAAGAAGGGCTGTTTCTTGGGAATTGTGTACTATTTCAAAACAACTAAAGACAAAAGAACTAACCTAACCTGTGACCAGTGTGACCTGAAGCGGAAGTCGGTTTGGTTAGGTTAAGCTAACCTGTGACCTGAGTGAGACTGAGGCTCGGCTAAGACTTCAAACGGTAAGTGATCTACTTTTGTTTTAGCTCCTTAAGTTTACAGTACAGACAGATTAGACTTGATTCATGATGTGATTTAGAGAACATAACATGTAACAATTCAATATTTCAGATTCAGATCAGATATAGACACTGCGAGTGTCCCTCTTGTGGTGAGGTGTATTTGGTAGAACGAAAGAATCCCATTCTACAGACGATCTCATCGTCTAGATCAGATAGGTAGGTATACTTTGTATTTTTGTTTTTGTATCTTGTATTTGGTATTGTGTAATCGTATCGATTTGTGATTTGTATTGATTTGATTCATATGTTTTCATTGTACATTGATTGCAGCATAGCTTCTTAAAATTTGAGGCGCAAATTCATCAAATACAAAATAGAATGCCAAAAGCGAAGGTAAAGAAAGGAGTAGTTAAGCGAACAAATCCCGTCGCATCATTACGGAAGAACGTCCAGAAGAAATTTCCAGACTGCTTAATTTGCTGGGAACCATTAACAGAATCGAAGGTGCCAGGAAGGGTGACAAGATTTCAATCCGTTTTCGACAAGCTCTGTTCTCTCCTCAGCGTCGACTTGTCAAATTCGACATGGGATTTTTCGACAGAGGCCTTCCCCTTTTGTCTACCCTGTTTCAAAGAGATTGAGGCCTTAGTTCGACTCCAGGAAAAGTTGCTGGCGATACAGTCGGAAATTGAAGACGGAATTGAGAAGGTCAGGAATCAACTGAGTGAGTCCGATCACCGGTTTGTGTCGACAGACTTACGGATTATCCAGTTCCGATCTCAGGCTTTGGGTGAGTGTACTGTACGATCATATAAATTATAAATGTAACACAAGTTCAAACTCAAAAGTCTGTGCTATTTATTTGATTGTATTAGATTAATATTTGATTTTGTAAATTTGAATTACAGGAGATCCAGGAGCGATCAGAAATGATGAGTGCGTGGATGATTTTGGCCTTGACGTAGAGGTGGATTATGATGACCAAACAAATACGGGAAACTTAAGTGCTGAAGAAGATGAGGAATGTGAAGATGATCTGGGGATGGTTGACGATGACAATGACGAAGATTATGAACCATCACATTCTACAAGTCCAATCAAGCAGCACATTTCGAAAAGAGAAATACCAAATTTGACGACATCGACGACAAAATCTCGGAAACGTAAATCTTCACCGCAAGTTGAAGAATCAAAGGAGATTGTGTCAAAGAAATTGAGACCGTGTAAAAGTCGAGGCAAGATAAGAAAAGCGAAAAATAAAGATAATGTTCAGCTTTCACGTTCAGAAAAGGAGTACCTCAGTCCATGTACGACAACAAAGGATGGGACGATGTTTTACGAGAATATTGAAATCGCTAAGAATGACATCGGATACGTTTGTGGATTGTGTGGATGGATGTGTAAGGTTCAAGGACATTCGAATGTCACTCTACGAAAGACCAAAATTCATATTAACGGGGCCCACTTAGGTAAGTAAGTACCATGTTATATGATTTTCATAAATGATTTATTACTAATGTCCGTGTTTATCCAAGGTCCAGCCATTATAACAAGATTTGGTTTTTCAGATGCTTACAATTGCAAAATTTGCAACGCGCACTTCCTCAGCAAGGATACCATTAGGTCCCACACCAGGGCAGTCCATGAAGCTGAAAAAATTCCGTGCGACATTTGTTTGAAACCTATTAGCGGTAGATCCCAACAAATGGACGCTCACAAGTGGACACATAAAAACGCCGAAGAAAAAGCAACAGCTCGGGCCCTAGATTTAGTACCAACCTTGGTGATCCAACGACGACTACTTCAAAAAGAAGAGAATAAGCGATACAAATGTCACAAATGTTACAAATCGTTTATAAAACCAAGTGAACTGGCTAAACACTTAGATTGGCACACAGTACAAGAAAAAAATGGACACGTAAAGTGCCCAATATGTAGCAAAGTATTGTACTACAAGAATTCTGTTCCGGAACATATGAAAACTCATGGCCAAAATGTGACCATGATACCGGAGCACTCATGTCCCAATTGCAATAAGAAATATTTCTTTCGAGTTGCCCTCGATGACCACATGCAACGAGTTCACTGTCCAATTGAGGAGAAACAATTTGAATGTACCATTTGCAACTGGAGATTCAAACTAGAGAAGGACTTTCAATTTCATTCTAAAAATCATAAACCCATTGAATATTACACTGTCCAATGTGATTTCTGCGATTTAAGACTAAAAGATTTGGCTGCGTTAGCCGTTCATAAGCGACAGCTTCATAAGGACAAACTGATAGAGTCACCTCGTAATAAACCTGTGAAAATTGATATTAATGAAATCCGGAAGAAACTTATTGACTCGGGGGTAAAACAACCGTGGAGATACTCATTGGATGGAAGTTTAAAGTTTGATTCAACAACAATGGAACCATTTGACGCTAAAATCGAAGATGGAAAGCTGTACTTCAAAGGGTTTGAAGTTTCGAAGCAAGGAGATATGTTCTCTTGTGTAACATGTGGATCAGAATTTAAATATGATCCGGAAACAAGGTGTCGTTCCGAAAAAGCTGTCAAACATCATATCATATTGGACCACCTTGGTAAGTTCTGTTTTATCTAAATCTAAATCATAGCCCTAAGTGCTCAACTTAAAATTGTTAGATTTCCTCCACTCCATCCGAGAATACTAACTTATCCTTATGCAGACAAGGATTTAGACGTTGTAATTTTCCCATATTCAGTGTTATTCGCGATTCGCAAGCTTGCAACTAATTGTCAGTTTCTTCTATTTTAGGCGGCTATGCCTGTACATACTGTGACCAGAAACTTCAAACTCATATTGCACTAAATAAACACAAATATCATAATCATTTCCATATTGACAAGATCTGTGAGGTTTGTGGGAAGGTGTTGAATACAACGAAGTATAAACCACATCTGTGGACACATAAAAGTCAGGAAGACATGGCCGCTGCCATCAACAAGGGGGAACGTATCCCGAACCATTTAAAACGTCTTAAAGTTTCCCTGTCTCGAAAAGTGGAAGAACGTATACGGTTTAAATGCGGAGACTGTCCTAAGGCCTTTTCTTCTATCAATGCTCTCGACGATCATCGACTTGAGTTTAAATGTCATAACAAACTAAACACGATTCACAGAACTAAGGCGATGGGGAAAACAGAAGAGGGATCAAGATTGAACCGCCGAAAACAGGATCTCAGTTCGATTTCGTCGACGATTTTGAATTCCGAACCTGAATATGACGAAGTCGGCGATAACACTGTTCTCCAGTCACAAATTCGGACTCGCGGACTAGAATCAACCGATGCCAACATCCCTATTAAAGCAAAAGATCCAACCGTAGGCCCGGTTTCAACCCTTTCAACTTCAACGCCTACTAAATCGAAAAATGAAGATGACGACGTTATTGTCGTTTACACAAATCTGACAGGAAAAAGTTCCTCTTCTAAAATGGTCAGGTCAGTCAAGTCCAAGGACCAAGAGGATATTCACTCAGATACCGATACTGTTTCAGACTTGGGTAGCTCTAATGTCAAAAGATTTACGAAGCGATCAGTAGAATTGGAATCGAATATTGAGGGTTCTAAAGTCGAATCTCAGGCTCGTCCAGATCTCGACTCAGCCTCGAATCCCGGAAACGGAACTATGTCGTAGTACCTTACAGCAACAGCCTCAGTCCGTGCTATCGATTGGTAATTAACTTTGTCAAAATCGCAAAAAGCATTAAAGATTTTGAATAAATTAAATCTAATGCAATCTAATTGAATTGAATATTGAACGGGATCTTGGGATCAATTCTTTAAAACTTTAAATATAATTTATATCAATCATATCATATTATCATAAGTCATTCATAATTTGGACATTTGTTAGGCCTTCCAACAGTTATAGAAAGTTAGCCCAACTTAACTTTTTTCCCAGCCCAATTATTTCCAATGAGATCCCGGATCCTCTTTTCGTTCTACCAACCAAATCTACCACAACTCAAGAGGGACACTCGCAGTTTCTACGTAAGGGGTAGTAAATAATCTTGTTATTATCATCAAAGCAATACAATGATACAATTGTACTAATTATCAAAGCAAGTCGACGGGGCACATTGCTTCTGTTCGCTCGAGTATTATTGTTTTGTGGGAATGGGAGTTTATGTCGAATACCACGTTCTATTCAATTCCATAATAATTTCGTTCCAGAAGAAAATCAGAATTTTAAATTTGGAATTACAGATTCAATTACAAAAAAAATCTGATAAAAATGCGAGCCTGAGGCTCAGTCCAAAACTTTGCATTTGGGATTTGCATTGGGTAATAGCAAAGGGCAAAGGGTAAAACAACAATAATTCAACATTAATTTGTGATTTGTATTAATTGTATTGTGATTTGTGATTCATAATTCATTAAATTCATATTCAATATTTCATACATCACATCATATTCACAAATCACAATTCATAATTCATTGTGCATCTTTGACTTGATCTTGATTTCTTTTTTCTTAATCAATCTTTGTCCGCAATGCATGCACGACGACACCACGTGCCACGACACGCAATGCAATTATGCAATCAATGTCAAATCAATGAAATGAACGTGCATTGTGCAATGTGAATGAATGAATGTGAATATGGAATACAGAATGTGTAGAGAATGCACAGCTAGTAAACTTGTAGACTGCACCGTGGGCTGGTGGCTGGCAAAGAACAACGCACACAGATTGATTGCATTTACAGGTGACAGGCAATGCACAATGAGCCGAAATTGACTTTGAATGTCGAAGGTAAAAATAAATACAAAATAAAATTTGGATTTAATTAGTTCGTAATTTTGCTTAATTTTATTTGAAATTAATTTTGAATTTATTTGTCTATTCAGTATCAAGTCCAATCCTCCAATCCTGAACAGTCCAAAGTCTATCTGTAGAATCTAGCCGTAGAAAGTAAAATGCCGAAATCGAAAGTCAAAAAACGAGAAGCTCGGAGTCGCAAACCCGTCGCATTTTCGAAAATTCCGAAACCCGTCGTCCCGGACTGCTTAATTTGCTGGGAACCGTTGACAGAATCGAAGGTGCCAGGAAGGGTGACAAGATTCCAATCCGTTTTCCACAAACTCTGTTCCATCCTCAACGTCGATTTGTCGAATTCGACATGGGATTTTTCGACCGAAGCCTTCCCCTTCTGTCCACCCTGTTTCAAAGAGATTGAGGCCTTGGTTCGGCTCCAGGAAAAGTTAATCGGGATTCAAAAGGAAATTGAAGACAGCATTCGGAAGGTCAAGAATCAGCTGAGCGATTCCGATCACAAGTTCGTGTCCACAGACCTACGGATTATTCAGTTCCGATGTCAAGCTTTGGGTGAGTTTGTCAAACTATATCACATACATGCAATATAATTTGACACAAGATAAAGTCTGTTTTGAATCTCAGGAGACCCAGCTATAACAACCGCGGTTCAAAATATTCGACAAGGCAATCACCATTCGTCCTCTGATTTCAGCTATGGGTTTCCTCATCCTATCAACAATACAAATTCAAACATTGGTTACCACAATCCGAACACCCAGACGCAGACCCAAGTCCAAGCCAGCAAACCGGAGTTTTTTGATGATTTTGGCCTTGTCGAAGTTCAAGTGGACTACGACCAAATCAACACTGATGGGAATTTCAGCACTGAAGAAGATGATGACTATGAGGATAGACTTGGGATGGTTGATGATGACAATGACGAAGATTATGAACCATCACATTCTACGAGTCCAAGAAAGCAGCATGTTTCAAAAAGAGGGCACCGAAATGTCACGAAGGGATCTTCAAAGCTTATTAAAAGATCAAAAAATATTGCGTCAAAGAAATCGTATCCTCGTCGAACTCAAAGTAAGGCTAGAAAAAGCAAGGAGACAGATCACGATCACGAAGATACGCGAAAGGCACATTCAAGAGAATACTTCGCTCCCTTGAAGACAACAAGGGATGGAAAGATATTTTTTGAGAATATCGAAATATCTAAAAGCGACATTGGATACGTTTGTGGATTGTGTGGATGGATGTGTAAGGTTCAAGGTCATTCGAATGTCACCCTACGAAAGACTAAAATTCATATTAAAGGAGCCCACTTAAGTAAGTATCAGTTGTTCTTGTTACATCTGATTATCATTACTATTTACTGGTGCCGGTGTCGATCAAACGTTCAGCCTTTATAACAATTTCTCGTTTTACAGATGCTTACAAATGTGAAATTTGCAATGAGCGATTTAGCAGTAATGATATCCTTAGTTCACACATCCGGACAATCCACCAAACTGGAAAAATATCGTGCGATATTTGCTTCAAACCTATTAGCAGCAGACCGGGACACATGGACGCTCACCGGTGGACACATAAAAACGCAGAAGAAAAAGCGCAAGGTCGAGCTTTAGGCTTGGAGCCCACACCTGTGCTTCAATATAAGAAAAAACAAACGAACAAGCGACACAAATGTCACAAATGTGACAAATCGTTTGTAAAACCAAGTGAACTGGCCAAACACTTGAGCTTCCACTTAACACAAGAAGGCAATGAACACATCAAGTGCCCGGAGTGCAACAAGTTATTATATTACGACAATTCTATTCGGGAACATATGAAAACCCATCCCGAAAAGGTAACCATGATACCGAAGCACTCATGTCCCAATTGCAAGAAGAAATATTTCTTTCGAACTGCCCTTGATGCCCACATTAATAGAGTTCACTCTTCGATTGAGGAGAAACCATTCGGATGTCCCATTTGCAACAAGAGATTTGACCTGGAGAAGCAGTTGCAATATCATACAAAGAATCACAAACCCATTGAATATTACACTGTTCAATGTAGTTTCTGTACTTTGCGACTCAAAAGTTTGCAAATGCTCAAAATTCATAGACAAATGTTTCATCGGGATAAGATAAGAACGATACAACCTATTAAAATAGATATTAACAAAATACGGACCCAGACGAAACTTCCTGTTGACGAAACCGACTCGAGTGCAAGACATCGAAAAAGGCAATCCGAATACTTGATAGATGGAAGTTTAAGGATAAATAGAGAGAGATTGGAACCATTTGACGATGAACCCAAAGACGGGAAGCTGTACTTCAAAGGCTATGAAGTTTCGAAATTGGAAGGAGGTGGTTTTTCTTGTGTAACATGTGGGTCCAAATTTGACCAGAACTCGAATAAGAAAACAAGGTGTCGTCCAGAAAAAGCAGTCAAACATCATATCATATTGGATCACCTTGGTATGTTCTCGTTTTGTAGTTGGAAAAAGTTTAAACTCATCTCCGTATAAATAGAGAGTTGTATTTTGAAGTTTGAAGATCTCCAACCGAGATCAGATCACGTGTAGATTTACATTGTAATCTAATTTCAGTATTCAATATCCTTTATCTTTTTCTCCTAATTGCATGACTTGGAATGGAATGAAACTCGTTGCCAATTGATAAATCCAATTATTTATATTGTAGGCGGATATGTCTGTATCTACTGTGACCGGAAGTTTCCAACTCAGTCTGTCCTTACTAATCACAAACATGCTATGCATTTCCTTGTGAAAACGGACTGTGAAGTGTGTGGGAAGGAGGTTGACCGAAAGGAGTATAAACCACATCTGTGGACACATAAAAATCAGGAAGACATGGTCACTGCCATTAACCTCGGAGAAAATATTCCCAACTACTTAAAATCACTGAAAACTGCGCTGCATCGAAAAGTGGAAGAAAATATAACTTTTAAATGCGGAAACTGTCAAGAAGCCTTTTCCTCCGTCAATGCTCTCGACGATCATCGACTTAAATTTCATTTCGAATCAATCCTGGAGTATCGCAGAAATAAGGCTACGGGGCAAACAGAAGTGCTATCCAGACAGAAACGCAGAAAACGGGATTCCAGTTCAAATTCGTCGACGATTTCCAGTTCTGAAGAGGACGAAGTCAACGATAACGGTCCTGCCCAGTCACCAAGACGAAGTATTAGAACTAGTACTTCAAAATTAACTATCCGTACTACAACAAAAGTAGACCCTGTACCAGAATCGACTTACTCAACACCCACTAAGCCGAAACAAAAAGATAACGACATTTTTACAAATCCATTAAAAATCATTAGACTCTCCAAAAAATTCAACCCCTTGACACAAGAACAAGCCGATGAGCCCATCAAGTGTCCAGAATGCAGCAAGTTGTTATATTACAATAGTTCGGTTCGAGAACATATGAGAACTCATCCCCAAAAAGTGACCATTATACCGGAACACCCATGTCCCAATTGCAATAAGAAATATTTCTTTAGAAGCGCCCTCGGTGTCCACATGGCTAGAATTCACTGTCCAATCGAGGAGAAGACGTTCGCATGTCCCATTTGTAACCAGAGATTTCACCTGCAGAATGAATTGAAACATCATTCAAAGAATCACAAACCCATGGAATATTACACTGTCCAATGTAGTTTCTGTACTTTGCGACTCAAAAGTTCGCAAATGCTCAAAATTCATAGACAAATGTTTCATCGGGATAAAATAAGAAAGAGACGACCTACTATTAAAATAGATGTTAACAAAATTCGCAAACTTCCTGATGAAGAAACCGACTCGAATGCAAGACAATCCAAATACTTGATAGATGGTAGTTTAAGGATAAATAGTGAGATATTAGAACCATTTGACGATGAGACGGATATTGGGAAGCTGTCCTTCAAAGGGTATGAAGTTTTTAAATTGAAAGGAGGTGGATTCTCTTGCGTAACATGTGGGTCCAAATTTGACCAGAACCCCACTAAGAAAACAAGATGTCCAGAAAAAGCTGTCAAGCATCATATCATATTGGATCACCTTGGTAGGTTTTGTTTTCTGACAAAAAATTTCAGAAATATAAGTTCACATGATGGTGGTAGTATTCAGAATTCTGAATACCTCCGTCCTCCATCCAAGTATTTTCTATAAATAATAGAAAATTTAAATAAATAGCTATTGTTTTGAAAATAATACTCATTGTGATTTACTTGTATTATTATTTTTTAGGCGGCTATGCTTGTAACTACTGTGACCGGAAGTTCAAAACGCAAAGTGACCTTACTAATCACAAACATGCTGTGCATTTCCGTGTTAAATCGGACTGTGAGGTTTGTGGGAAGTACTTAGACCGGAGGGAATACAAAGGGCATCTGTGGACACATAAAAATCAAGAAGACATGGTCACTGCCATCAACCTTGGAGAAAATATCCCCCACTACTTCAAATCACTTAAAACTGCGTTACCCCGAAAAGTGGAAGAAAATATAACTTTTAAATGCGGAGACTGTCAAGAAGCCTTTTCCTCTGTCAATGCTCTCGACGATCATCGACTTCAATGTCATCTCGAATCAATCCTAGAGTATCGCAAAAATAAGGCTACGGGGCAAACAGAGATGCTATCCAAACCGAAATGCCGAAAACAGGATTTCAATTTCAACACTAACAATGACCAAGACGACAACAACGATAGCGGTCATGTTCAGTCACCAAGAAGGAGGAGTATTCGGACTCGCCAATTAAAATTAACCACCCGTTACGGCCGTGACCGTACTAAAGTTCAACCCGAAGACCATGTATCAGTATCAACTGAATCTACACCCACTATGCCGAAGAGGAAAGAAAACGACGTAATTGCATATCCATCTGAAAGCATTGGACCTTCCAGAACAGTCGACAATTTGACACTCAACGTGTCGATTAAGTGTCAAGAATGCAACAAGGTGTTATATTCCAACAGTTCTGTTCGAGAACATATAAGAACTCATACTCATCCAAAGGTGACTATTATACCGGAACACCCGTGTCCCAATTGTAGCAAGAAATATTTCTTTCGTGGCGCACTTGATGTCCACATGGCCAGAGTTCACTGTCCAATCGAGGATAAGCCCTTCGGATGCCCCATTTGCAACCAGAGATTTGACCTGGAGAATGAATTGCAACATCATTCAATGAATCACAAACCCATTGAATATTACACTGTCCAATGTACTTTCTGCACTTTACGGCTAAAGAGTTTGCATATGCTCAAAATTCATCGACAAATGTTTCATTGGGATAAGATCAGAAAGAGACGGCCTACTATTAAAATAGCTATTAACGAAATACGGACCCAGACGAAATTTCCTGTTGACGAAACCGACTCGAGTGCAAGACATCGAAAAATGCAATCCAAATACTTGATAGATGGAAGTTTAAGGATAAATAGAGAGAGATTGGAACCATTTGACGATGAACCCAAAGACGGGAAGCTGTACTTCAAAGGGTATGAAGTTTTGAAATTGAAAGGAGGTGGATTCTCCTGCGTAACATGTGGGTCCAAATTCGGTCAGAACCCAACTAAGAAAACAAGGTGTCGTCCAGAAAAAGCAGTCAAACATCATATCATATTGGATCACTTTGGTAGGTTCTGCTTTCTGAATTTAAATTCAAAATGCCTATATTTTTCCAGAGTTTAACACGGTAGGTATAGGAAATCCCGTCCACTCCATCACTCCATTCGGCATTCTCATACACACAGCTCACGGAGTTTAACACGGCAGGAATAAGGAATCCCATACTCTCCTGCCTCACACACACACCTCACGGAGTTTACCATGGTAGGTATATGGAATTCCGTCCACTCATTACTCATACACACAGCTCACGGAGTTTAACTCGGTAGGTATAGGGAATTCCGTCCACTCCCCTCTTATACACACAGCTCACGGAGTTTAACACGGTTGGTATAGGGAATACCATACTCTCCTGCCTCACACACACACCTCACGGAGTTTACCATGGTGGGTATAGGGAATCCCGTCCTCTCCTCTCTCATACACATAGCTCACGGAGTTTAACCAGGTAGGGATAGGGAATTCCGTCCACTCCTCTTTCATACACACGCTCACGGAGTTTAACACGGTAGGTATAGGGAATCCCATACTCTCCTAACTCATACACACAGCTCACGGAGTTTAACAAGGTAAGGATTAGGAATACCGTCCACTCCTCTCTCATAGGTCTCATACACATAGCTCACGGAGTTTAACAAGGTAAGGATAGGGAATTCCGTCCGCTCTACTCTCGTACACACAGTCTCCCCGAATTTAACACGGTAGGTATAAGGAATACCATCCGCTCCCCCGGTTTTCGCGATTTATCTCAAAAACGCTTCCATGTCATCTTTATATGCCATAGTAATAGCGTATACTAATAATTTATTGTTATTTACTTCTAGGCGGCTATGCTTGTAACTACTGTGACCGGAAGTTCAAAACGCAGACTGAACTTACAAATCACAAACATGCTATTCATTTTCGAGTTAAGACTCTTTGCGAGGTTTGCGGGAAGGAGTTGGACCGAAGGGAGTACAAAGGGCATCTGTGGACGCATAAAAATCAGGAAGACATGGTCACTGCCATCAACCTCGGAGAAAATATTCCGAACTACTTAAAATCACTTAAAACTGCGTTACCTCGAAAAGTGGAAGAAAATATAACTTTTAAATGCGGAGACTGTCAAGAAGCCTTTTCCTCTGTCAATGCTCTCGACGATCATCGACTTCAATGTCATCTCGAATCAATTCTAGAGTATCGCAAAATTAAAGCTACAAGGAAAACCGAGGTCGTATCCAAAACGAAACGCCGAAAACGCGATCCCAGTTCGAGTTCGTCGGCGAATTCCAGTTCCGACACTGAAAATGACGTCGACGACAACGATAGCGGTCCTGTCCAGTCCCCAAGACGGAGTACTCGGATTAGCAAATCAAAATTAACAGTACGTTCTAAAACAACTCCGCCCGAAGATCCTGTATCAACATCAACACCTATTACACCGAAACGTAAAGCTAATGTCGGGTTGAAAAATCCGTATGTAAAAATTAAAATTATGTCCCCTAAAAAGGTGGCATCAATGATGTCTAAGGAACGAGAAGATACTGGCACAGATACCGATACGATGTCACACTCGGAGTTGGATAGCTCTGATTTTGAAATATTTGCAAACCGACCAGGCGTAGAAATGGAATCGAGCTGTGATGATTCCAAATTCGAATTTGAGATCGATCCGGATCCCGACTCGGCTTCAGATTCTTAATTACATTTCGAAACATGCCTGAAACTGACTGACTTGTTATTTATGTAATATTAGTTAAACAATTGTAGGGTAGTGTAGTACGTTTTTCTTTCAATGTTATTAACTATGTTGAAATTGCAACTTGCAATGTTGCAATAAGTAGTGTTGATTAAATAACGCTCCGTTTGGACTGGACCTTGAAGTTTTTCTGGATTTCATATTTTTCATTGCTTTAAATTAAACATTCTTCGTTCATATTCATATCCGTATAAAAATAACCACAGGGTCGACATTTATTCAGACCATGTTACCAGTCACGACCACGAGAACGGTCTATCGACAATGTTGTCGATGTAGTAGTAGTATACAATTGTGATGATTTTTCATGAGATTCCGTTCCGTAGAAAAATCGATGATTTGGGTAATTTTGGAGTGGGAAAAGGCTTAGCCACAAGCCACAACATACCAAGTATTAAAGAAAGATATATCATATTTTATATTCATGAAAATTAGATTAATTATTTTAATTGACTGAAATCAACATTGACTTTCATTCTTATTGAAAGGTTGACACTATTCATAACATTTAATTATTTGTACATAAAAATCGCTATATTTTTGTTTAGAAATATGGGAGGAGACGAGTCTATAAAAGTCCGAAGTCCCACACATACAATTCCTAATTGTAAACAGGGAGCCCTTCGAGCGGTTCGTTATAATGGTAAAATTAATATTAAAACTCTCTAATTACGATTCAGAATTAATTCCTACATTCATGTCTGCCTTGTCAACATGTTCAAATTTTGATTTTGAAATTGCAGTGGACGGGCAGTATATCCTAACCTGTGGAGCAGACCGAACAATAAAACTATGGAATGCCGAAAAGTCCCTTTATCTCAGCACTTATCAGGGGCATTCGGGGGATGTGCTGGATGTCCGGGCTTCCTGTGATAACTCGTATGTCTATATAAACTTAATGCCTTATTTAAAATCAAGTATAAGCGTTAGATAACTTCATTGAATTTTGAATATCTTTGTCTAGACAATTAGTTTCTGGGGGCATCGACAAGAACGTGTTCCTCTGGGACGTCGCGAATTCCCGTTTGGTCCGACGCTGGAGGGGTCACAATTCCTCCGTTACGGCTATCCAGTTCAACGAATCCTCTCAAGTCATCATCTCGGGGTCACAAGACAATTCCGTCAAATTGTGGGACATGAGATCATCCCGAGGGAATCAGAAAGAAGTCCAATCCCTCGACGAATCCACCGACACGATCACGTCGATAGGTGTAACGAATCATTCCATCCTAGTCGGATCAGCGGATGGGTACACCCGGCTCTATGACCTCCGTCAAGGGTCAATGTCCACAGACTGTATGAATGAGGCCGTGACGTCCGTAGCAATTAGCCGTGACATGGCGAGTCATTTGGTCTCTGTTGCGGATGAGACGATTAAACTGATCGATAAGGAGAGCGGTGACCTATTGGCTTGCTACAGGGGTCACACTGCCCCGAGGTTCAAGGATTATAAGATTGAAGTTGGCTTTGACTTTAGCGATAGGTTTGTTCTGGGGGCTGGTCCCAAGGGGGAAGTCTATATCTGGGATTTAGTTTCGGAGAAGATCCAAGGGGTTTGCAAAGTTAATGATAGTAACATTCACCCTGTCACCAGTTTAAGTCCACATCCCCAAAAGGGTCTCGTTTCCTGTTCCGTGGGTGGAGGTGTTTATTTCTTTGATTTGGAGGGGGATTGGAATGTCGAGGGTGTGGGGACTTCTGCTTCTTCATAAGTTTATTTTAAAATTTCATATTGATTATCCAATTATCCAATTATTATTGTAATTATTACGGTAATAAACATTCATAATTATTATGAATTAATAAGTAAAAAAAAAAAAAAAAAAAAAAAAATTATAGAAATATTTTGTACTTTTACTTAATAATCGAATAAACATGAACGATTAAAAAAATCAAAGTCGACTACGGAAAGGTTTGGATACGAGATTTTACATCTTGCAATTAGTTAGTCTACCTCAGGATAAGAATGTGCTAATGGCAACTTAACCAAACTAAGCCAAAGATGAACACAACATCTTTTTTCATATTTTCCTTTGTTTAAGTTGCCCTATAGACTTTAGGACAATTAGGAGAGATATCAAACGCTATTTGTTGTACTTCTGTAGATAATTACTGGTATGCTCCTGACATTGATATGCATGGTGTGTTTTAGACTTTTTTGAACCAGGGAGTGGATTTTGCCATCTTTTACTTCCAAAAGGTCATTACGGATTCAAGTAACCTTGTATTTATAGCTGAAGGGGAACCAATGCTGATGTAAGGTTCAAAAGGGCGAAGGTTATGTTATGTACATGTACGGTTAGTAAAGGCACAAAATTCCAGGCCCAGAGGAGTTGAATAAATGGCACCTGAAAGCAAAGTCTAACCTGGTCGAGACTGACCTTTTAAATTGGCTTCATGGATCGGGTCGGGAGATGTGTAACAACCCAAGCGGACTTGGTTCATAGGGGCAAATTCTCTACCGTTTTGGAACGGCTTTATTGGAACTTTGGATCGGTGAGTAATTCGGCTATTCTCTCTAGCTTGATAGGATATAGAGGATGCCATGCCATACCTCGATGGTCGAAATAGACATGAAATTGAGGCATCATTTTGACCTGTTTTTTGAAACTTTCCTCTTTGTCCTTAGAAGATGCTGAGCCTTCTAGTGGCATGCCATCGTCATGTTATGCTTCTACTTCAGGTCACATAGAATGTAGAGGAATACAAAACGGGACTCAAAATACCTGAGGAAAACAACAGCACTTGTCAATGAGTACATTGGAATTTATAATTTATAACTCATAATCATACCCGACGTCTGGAAGAATGTTTTAAAAGCGCACCTTGATCCTGGATCTTATATTCATTCACTTGTTTCTTTCGTACTCGCAAATCTTAGAAGTGTTCACCAAATACTTGAGCAAAATACCATGATTTACAGGATCGTAGGAATTTATATACCCGACGTCTGCAAGAATGTTTTAAAAAGGGACCTTGAACCTTCGTACTCCCATTTGCGTCTGTTGTGCTTAAAAGTCTTGGAAATGTTCAGGTACTTTAACCCTCATCCTGGTATAAAGATAAATGCACAAACTAACGCTTCTTCTACATTCTTCTACCTCTAGGACTGCCGACTGGAGCGTCGTATTATGGCGTCCCTTTGTCCCAGCCGTTATAAAAGGCTCGAGAATTCGGCAGTTTGGTTCAAACGCGTTTTGGCTGTTGGAATAGATGGTTCTTTTTTGTCACGGCTAGAACAGTACGACTCCAAGTAATGGCTAGCTCTTCATTTTGGAACTCTTCGAATACACTGTCTTCTGCGTCTGAAAATTCATCAATGGATCCCGGCTTGATTGAAGGCTTGAAGAAGTTGCGACTCGGTGTTGAATCCGTCCGGCGACTTTGGAATACTCCGGTAAGTCAGGATCAGGATACGGTGGTGAAGTACCATGAGGTAAGCGGGTTTTGATTTTTGATGAGTCTGGATAAGCCAAAATTAAAGTTTTATAAATCAAGAATGTGATTCAAATTCTAGTTTCTTACTCTTAAATGTCAAATTAAAAAGATCGGCTTGGTCGCTACATGAAAATTTCGAAAAATAGAGGTTACTTATGTAAATTTTAAATTTTAATTAACTTTTTGTTTGCAGTTGGGTCATCCCCTCCCGTTTTACAACCTCTGGAGTCCATTACCTGAAGAATGCTTGCCGTTAAAAAATTGGGAAAACTCATTCCCCGACTTCCCGACCCTTAGACCTTTAGAACCGGAAGTGGCAGATACAACGTTCTTCCCGGACACATACTCCTATTCCATTCCCAGCTCCATTGACTACTCAAAAATGGACCAGAGCAATCGGGAATTTCGAGAAACTATCAACCGTATTCTCCTCGATGCGAACATTGAAATCCTGAAACTGAAGTCCGACACCCCCATCCGTCTTGTCGGTTCCGTCGTTTCTGCTCCAGAAATTCCAGCCCTTCCAGCACTGAAAACTTGGGAACCCGTCACCGTGGACCTTTTGGAACTTACACCCGGATCGACTCCCAATCCCAATGCTATTCGTCGTCGACTTGAAACAGAACTTGACACAGAACTTCGAATAACTGCCGACTACTATCCGGATTGGGGGGTTTCTTTCGGTCGAGGGAAACAAAATCTCGATGAAGATGTCGACCCGTCCGTTTCGGCTCCGGCTTCTTACGATAGCATGCTGGTAGAGCCCGGGTCGTCCTCGTCACCAACCCCATCAACATCGGCCGCAGCTGGATCTGGATCTGGCTCAGGAACAAATGACACCGGTGAAATCAACGGCAGTCCCGACCCAGAAAAAAGCAGCAGCGAAGAAGTTGACATTGGACGGGGGCTTTCATTCGTACCTCTGAGAGCTAAGGACTTTGTCATCTTCCGGACCAATATGTTCCAGTTTATCTTTAGTAAATCGAGGTTTGTTATCCAGCCCTTGCCGTTAAATCCCGAGGATCAAAACAAGTGCTCGGCTTTACCGACACCTCTAAAAGCAATGGTCCAGGACCCTTGGGGCTTTGAGTATGAAATTGACCTCAAGACCCTGTCTCCTATCCGGAACACTTTCTTTGGTGAATTCTATCCCTACATTCCGGGATTCTATGCCGTCTCTGTTTTTGCTAATAATGTTAAGCAGGAGGCAATCACGCGAGAGCATGTGGCCGGAAGTCCTTTTGTTGTCTGTGCTTGTCGGAATTATAACTCGGAGAGTGCTATGTAAGTATCCCATATCTAATCCCCTTGTAGGTTTAGGTGAATTAATATTAATAATATGGTTAAATATCTCTTAAATTCCTTTAGAATCAATCTTCAAATCGGAATTTCTGCAGTACATGACTCTGGACGGAATCGAGGTCGATGCTGGGGTGTAGCTACGGACAAACTTACGGATAATGTAAGTGCTTAAATACCGTAAACTATGAACTAGATTCCTGTATCATATGGACACTTATTTTGACAAACCCTTCAAAAGGTTGGAGATATTCCTTGGGGTGGGGTTCTATTGCGGGGCATGCATTCACAAGGTCAATGTGAAAGTGTTTATTTCGGGATGGGGTTCTATTGTGGGTGCAAAAATCCAAAACTGTCCTTCAGATTAAAACGATTTTGAGGGCTCGTTTTTTCTTTCAATTTTTCTGTTCAATCTATTTTAAGATTTTCAGTAGGCTGGTTTATAGATGGGATTTTATTTAATATTTTGGGTTTTTAAATACTTATGATTACAGTTTTACATCACAAACCGAGAAAAGCATGACGTCACAGCCTTCAACTCTTATGGCCAATTTATGTTCAAGTTTGGGCAAGGGAATCATTTAGCAACAGGAACTGGAAGATCCAACGAAAGTCTGTTCAGACCCACCGGCCTTGCCTGCGATTCCGTGAACCGTAGACTTCTAGTTGCGGATAAGGACAATCATCGAGTCGTCATTTACTCTTTGGACGGTGGATACATCGGGTCCTTTGGTGAACTTGGTTACCAAAACGGACAGTTCATGTTTCCTTGGGACGTGGACTGTTCTCCTGATGGAAATAAGGTCGTGGTTGCGGATTCGAAGAACCACCGTGTTCAGTTATTTGATCGGTAAGAGACCCATTTAATATATAATTTAGTATAATTTAGCTTAATCGGTTGATTTGAAATAGAATGTCATTTGGATTTTTTTTTTTTTCAGTTTCTCGAACTTCCTCTGCAAGTTTTCCGTTTTCGAAACCAATCCGTATGACTTCAAGTCTATCCTTGACAATCCTCGTGGAGTGAGCTTCGACCATGAGGGTACTTTAAAATGAATTCATTCTTGATAGTTAATCTCGGTTTAATCAATCGATAGTACTGTTAATTATCAATTTTCAAAGTCTAATTTCCTTGATTTTTTCTGATTTTTAGGTATGAAAGTCTACGTGACAGACTTCAACCAGGACGCAGTGATCTGCATCAATGCCGAGTTGACGGAATCGAAGAAGTTCTTCGTCAATGGACGATTTGGTCGTTTACAAGGACTGACTGTTGACGACGTGGGAAATCTGATAGTTTGTGACACGCGTCGAAACCTCATTTTAGTCATCAACCCCGAAGGCCAAGTCGTGTCTACAATCGAAACTTTGGAAAATGAAGTCCTCATCCAGCCCCTTGATATAACGGTTATGAGAGGAGGATACATTGCCGTTATGGATTACAATGGAAGAGTTCGGGTCTTTTAGGTGTAGGTTTTTCTCAGATTGTTTTGAAGCCAATCCCTTGTTTGTTTTAATTTTAGTGTTTGTGAACTTGAGAAGAAGAATCGTTTTGGTTATGAATTGTAATGAATTTTGAAACAATCGCTGCGGTTATGAATTTTAACGAATTTAATGAATTTTAATGTTTTTTATATATTTTAGAATGGTAGGGTTAGAGATGTCAATTTGTAAGTAATTGTTTGCTCTATTGCTCTTATTGTGGAAGTATTTTTTAATTTAATTGCATACCAAATTGCTATATTGATTTTAATGGAATGGTTAGTCAATTTTAGAGTGTAGCTGTTTTATTGTGAATAACTTTAGATTTTTATACGACCGGAGTGAATGTGAGCTTAGAATTAAAATATTTATGAACTGTAATTTTAATTTTATTTGTGAAATTCAGAGGTTATTGTTACAATCTATTATGCCACTTTAAATGTCGTCCACATATTCACTTCAACACTGAGGGTTCGCATTTTCGGTTTTTGTTTCAAATAATTAAGTAAAATTAGTGGTTAAGAAAGAATCGTCGATATGAATTAATATAGTTAAAAGAGTTAATAAACGAAGGTTATTCGGAAGTAAACAATAACTAAGAATTTATTGAACTAATTGGAAGTTTAAATACGAACAGGAAAATTCGTCGTCGGAATTTCGAACCTCGACATTTCGTCGACAGAATCTCCAAATCTCGACACTTTTGAACTCATTTCTTCCTAGCCTTGCTACTATCGGCAAAATCGCTAATCGACAAGCGGGTTGGGCTAGTACTTTTCTTTCGAGCTTTTCGATGAGTTTGCTTCGACGAGTTCTCAGACTTTGATTTCGGATCCGACTTCCTCCTCGAAGTCTCATCGTTCGATTTCTTCTTATTATTCCGATGTTTACTATGATGCTTGGACTTCCTGCTCGGAACATGAACGATTTCCTGAGTTTCTACTGTGCTTGGGACTATAGACGATTCTCGATTTCTGCTAATCTCGCTTAATGTGGCCCCATTAATAGTATTAACACTCTTAAGACTGTTAACAAAACTTGCATCCGAAACTGCGGTACCAGGGTTAAGGGCCGGTTTCGACGAAGCATCAGCACGGTCGACGATATTAACCAGCGTATCCCGTCTCATGAGCTGGATCTCACTGTCCGTGGACGGCTGCCGGGCCCGTTTCTCTAGGATCTCCAGTTCGGTCCGGAAGTCAAGGGAGCCCATCCGGATGTAACCCTTATTCGTCTCGGGGTTAATGACGGGCTGGTAGGGTTCTATGGAGTTGGCCGGGGGAGCGTGTGACTGAGACTGCCTGGCCCTCTCGGGGTATTTGGAGTAGGACCCTCGGGGGGTTCTGGTCCCACCGGAACTTATGCTCGAATTGGAGTTGGAACGCTTGAGGTAGAGGTGGTAACTTTTACGGGGAATTTGACCCTTGTGACCGACCATGGCGTAGCTTCGTCTTCTCGAGGCGAAGGCTTCTTGGGACAGCGTTTTCTTGGTTTTTTAGAACATTTTATTTTATTTGGATGGACCGAGTGGAAAATTCGATTTTTTTTATCAATCCCACCCGAATTATGCCTATATTTTGGTAACTCAGCCAAGACCAAAATATCGGAATAGGGGTTAACTAACTGAGATGTTTAATCTTTTCGGTTCCAATAATCGATAGAATTATCTATAGGTAGGGTTTTGTTATTTAGGCCCCCTCTGATTTTTATTTAGTTCCATTCACCGGAATAAATCCCCCGTCCTCCCAAAGTACTTCAATTTTACTAATTTTAATAATAGTACTTTCGGAGTGTTTAAAATAAAAAATAGCTCCCCATGGTTTAAATCATGATTAGTTATGGCTCTCGTCATATAGGGATTTATGGGATTGGAACATACTTTATTCGGCCCCATCAGTCTGGATTCGAAGATGTAAAGGCGAAAGACGAGGTACATCTCGTGAATCTTGTAGAGGAGGACCCCAAAAGTTACCACGAGGCAAACCGCCTGTCGGGAAATGTTTTGTAGATTGGAGTTGATGGGGCAGAGGGCTATGGAATTGAACGCGTAGCCCCCAATTAAGGTGGGGATCAGGAACACGATTTCCAGGCCGATCACTGCCTTAAACAGCTTCCGTTTGTCCTGAAAAGGTCAAAGGTCATTCCAAGCAGAGGCAGTTTATAAAACGCCCTCCGAAATAAGTCCCCATCCCTTTATGTCAGGTTTTGAGAAAATGATTCCCGAAATAAGTCCCCATCCGTTTCCTCAGCTGAAGCTAGTGTGTCATTCGTACCCTTTGGGTTTTGGAAGTCTTTGCAGAATATGTCTAACAATTGGGGACTTATTTAGGGATTCGGAACGCTCGTTTATCTTCGAAACGTCAGTAGGGATTCCTATCAAGGTCCGTTTAATGTCCAAAGACTTTGGAATGGGTGGGTAAGTATCCTAGTAGAAAAATAACTCCCTAAATAAGTCCCCATCCCGCATCTTTAGAAGGTGAAAACATAGTGGAGATCTTTTTGAAACATATCACTCGATTTCTCTTGTTCAAACGCTTTATCAAATAGAACTTCATGAGTCCACACGTGGGGACTTATTTAGGGAGACGTGATTTCTGAAATCTAAACGCTGATGTGGTTGATTTATTTGTATGGGTTTCCTATACCTTCTTCTGGATTAATGTGACGAGTAGCAGAATGGCAGTACCGAAGAAGCCAACCGTCCCTCCCGTGTATAGAGCCATGGATTGAACTGTAACAAGTTTTGTTAACCTCCATTAACGTTTGTCTTTAAATTTAAAATTGTTCACAAATTTTTATAATATTTTTCCGTCATTTTTGTTTTAATAAAAAAAATTACAAGCCCAGGGGGATTTATATTATGTTTTACGGCCTAAAAACGTCTTTAAAGTTAAGTTTTCCGTCGAAATAACGAACCTAATTTCTTCTGAATGGCGACGGGATCCAAATCGTATAATTCCAACTCACCAAAGCCAGAGTTACCACATTCGTCGGTAATCCTTTGTTTGATTAGTCGACGAAGTTCGAGGCATAATTCACTCGTGTCATCAATTGGGTTGCTAACATCATTGGAATTGCCATAAATCCCTACAACCAGTCCATATAAAGCCAATGCTACGAAAGATGATACCTGAAATTAAGCCATTTGGGGAATGGGATTTTGTACTGTTGGAATATGTGGCTTAAAACCGTTTTAAAATGCTTGAATTGGCTTTGAAGCTCATATTATTGTATCATGATTTAGAATTCTCTCTACTTATTTGACTTACAATGTCGATAAAAATATAGAGCCAACCACCGTTCTTCCAGAGAAATCCACAACAGTAGTCTTGGACAATAACCATCATAAACAGAACGTAGCATTTAAACAAGAGTTTAGAAAGCAGGTGCAAGTGAAATTAATTTTGGAACAGTCATTATGTTGTAATGTTTTTTGCTAAAAATCGTGGTTCAATTGTTCAATAGCAAGGAACTTGACTAGCAAGGTAGGTGAATTGAATTGATATAGAGAGGTAACGACAAGGTACGTGAATTGAGATCGTAGAGAGGTAGCGTCACTGAGCAACATTTCGAAAATTTCTTCACTTTTTCAAAAGTTAAAAATTGAAAGTCATGGCAACTTTTGCTTCTGCTACTTCATCGTTTGATAGGTGATCTAACTTGTAAAAATACAGTTATAAAAGCGACTATCTTCCGAAACGAGGAAATCTCATCGATGAAGTATTGCCGATATGCTTATCATGTACGAATAGTATGAATAAACTTTATAAATAGTATCCTATTCTTGTATTAAATAAAATGCTCTGGTTTTCTATAAAATCTACCTATTTGGTGTTCTTATATATAGACTAGACTAGAACTTAACAATTTGACAACTACAATAAGCGTTACGACTTACGAGCCATAACTCATTAGTTTTACATTCATTTTGTAACAATACCCTCCTGTAAGCTGAAAAATCGGACGACGGGCTGGCTCGTTCGCCTAGTCATTCATATTTAATATAGGAAATCAAAGGCAGATAAGTACTTTGACAATTCCAACTGCAGATTTTATGTGAATGATTTTAAAATTTTTGTTTATAATTGCCATGGATGAGATTGGAAATTTTTTCCTTGGCGGCAGTGCCGCCAACGATAATTTTTTAATTAATTTTCGAAATGTTGCCCAGTGACGCTACCTCTCTACGATCTCAATTCACGTACCTTGAGGTAACGACACATGGAGACTTTTCATAAAAAAGTTCATTTTTGAAGAAATTTAACTCTCCATGGGGATTTTCAACAGAAATGCTCCTTTCATTCTGACAATGATGGAAATTCCTATTGAAATAAAACCCCATCTAAGTTACTATTAGGTTTTAAGTACATAGCAACAGAAGCAAGCTTTGGTTTCATTCATGAAAATCGAAATTTTTATGAATGAATCGAAAATTTTACTACGATTTTTACGTTCTGGGAGACGCGTCTCCGAGCGAAAAAAAATTATTTATTTTTCGAAACCCCTCCATGTGTCGCTACCTCTCTATAGCAATAAGAATTCTTTCAGCTACCTTGCTTGACTAGGTTCAAAGACACGTTACGATCAAAATGCAATTTAATTCAATAATATAATATTAATTTTACCATGGTTTGCTATAAAAACGGTACTTATTAGCCGTTGTTACGGAAATTTGACATTTTGAGGTCAGTTTCAATAGTCAAGCCAGGACGTACAAATATGGGAGATTTATTATGTCGTTGATATTGTCGAGTTGATGCTTAAAAATGCTCATGTTACCTGTTACCCAACGACTTGACAAACGATGCAACATCCACCGTTTATTACAAACCAGAAACATGGTTTTAGAATCAGAAATCATACTTTCAATGGATGATGGAAACATTTCATTTATTTTGTCAAAATTAGCAATTAAATTGGTAAATCGATTACATTGTCATTTCATTTATAGCAATTATGCCAATAGTTTTTTTAAGAACCACCACCGGTCATAGTTTGAGGACGGTGCTTTCACTCCCTCTCTAGTCCTCGGACCACCACCGCCAGGACTTTCCCCGAAAAACACTTCTACCCTCACCCTCACCTTTCCATCCATCTCTCTCTTACCCGAATTCGGGTACAACTCCGAAAAATCATTATTATGATATATAGCCCGTATATCGGGGATTATGTCCTATAGGATGATGACATCATATCACGCAATCCTCCTAGAAAGCAGAGGCAGTAGGTAGTAGGCAGTAAGGGAATCAATACGAGAGCAGAGGTAGTGAAATTGAAATCTTCTCCTTCCCAATCATGATCTTGTACATTTCCTCTAGATTTAAATTCAGTGACACGAGTTTAATTAGGTATTTTAATTAGCTTTTTAATTAAAACGATCATGTTAGTTCCGAGTGTTAATGGGTCAATGTGTGAGTAAAAGGTGTTCTTCCAGTTCGTCTCCATCTCCATCCTCCGAAGGCACACTTGACGAGGCACCACTGCCCAAGCCAATTTTGCAGGTTCAGTTCATCGACAGCAGGAAAGGACCAGGAGTATCTTCTTCGACAAAGACGTTCCTATTCGTGAGGAAGAGGCTGACTTTTAAGGAGTCTGGTGCTAAGGCAAGCTAAAATTTAAATGAAATTAAAACTAACAAGGGAACATTCCCAACTGTACCACACCGATATTTTTTTAACTAGTCTCATTCGAAAGCTTATGTCAAATGATGAAACTTTAACATTGGAACTATAGGCCGCTAAAATATATTATAGTTCCAATGTTAAAGTTTCATCATTTGACATAAGCTTTCGAATGAGACTAGTTTAAAAAATATCCGGGTAGTACAGTTGGGAATGTTCCCTTGTAAGTTAATACAATGATTAATTAAGTAGTTGGGATTAAAGGCTAGGTGCTTTGGTTAGGTTAGGTTAAAATTGTTGCGTACAAGGGAAAAATCGAGGTGTTAGAGTCAGAATTTATTAACCTCTTGAATACGGAACTAACAGGGCATATCAATTCCATTTAGTTTCATTAGGCTAAATAGTAGTTTTACGGTTGATTTGTCCAATTTTGCATAATTAAAGGCATTTTAATTTATAAATCAGCAAAGTCCATTTAAGTCAACGGGCTAATTGAATGACTGGATTTTTACCCAGGATAGGATGTAGGTGGGGATTTATTTTGAGGACTGAGATATTATCTCCATAATTGCAGAAATTCGCAAAACTGGGGATTTATTTTGATTTTTAAACTCAGAATATATATAAGTAATTCGATGGATTCCAAAGAGTATGGAAATATGAAAAATGAGTCCAATTGGATAGATTCGAATAAATTGTCGATCTCGATAGTCGATATAATATTCAATATTCAAGGATCTAATTCTAATCGAAGTAAATTATACTTTATACGACCGTCTTGTATATAAGGAATTAAAATTAAGGGTGGGGACTTATTGAGGAGAGGTTGTTATTGCGGTTGTATATTGATTGGGAGTAAAAATCAATTTGCATGGACTTGCATAGAGAGAAAAAGGGCTGAGCAGTTTGATCCAATTCCAACCAAGAAAATGAAAGTGAGGCGGAAAGAGTCGACTTTTTTCTTCCAACAAAACTTTAACTCACTTTAAATGTTTAAATTTAAAAGAGTATTTAATAGTGAATAGTGGCCTTGAAAAAGTTTAAAACATGATTTCTTGACGGCTATTGACACCTAATTAACTTTAATTACAATCCGATAGTAGTTTTATTTTAAGGATCACGTTTTTAGTTTCTTCAAAAATAAAAATACATTAAAATTAAAAAATTAAAAAATGTGAAATTAATTGAAAATCTACAAGCTGTGAGCTGAGTTTGGAAAAAGATAGGTTCAGGTTTCAGGTTTAGGAATGCCTTTTGTTGAAATCGTTAAGTCATTTTCATTCAGGAAGAAGGTAATTATAAATTATAATTTGTAATTATAATCAAACAATTAATTTATTTTCGATTGATCATATTATTATTGCATATCATAATCAAATTATTCAAACCAAAACAGGGCGAGGCTTTTGCTTACGGGCCTGGAATTTCGTATTTATGATTCAGGTTAGGAATTAGGAATTAGTTCAATCAATGATCAAGGTCAAGCCTTATGTGTTATGCCTTAATACATAGTAAGGCTGCCTTATAGACTCAATCAATAATAGATAATCAATTCACAAGTAATTGACTATATACCCGTTGACCATTTTGATGCGATTGGATTGACCTTGCTTTGGGTTTGACCTTTGACCTTCAACCTTTGACCGTAACTATAGATTAAAAACCATTCCCCCTTGATTCATTGGTTGGGGTCTAGAATTCAGAATCCAGTCAGATGTCAGATCGAGCTTATTTATTTACATTTGTCATTATAAACATACCCCGAAACCCCCCACCTCCAGCTACCGCGTAGACCCTCCTCGGGATTTTGAAAAATTGAGACCCTCGGCGAGATTTTGGCGTGAAACGGCCAAAATCTCGCCGAGGGTCTCAATTTTTCCAAAATTCTTCCACTTCGAAAAAAAAGCCAAAAGGAGTGCATGAGAAAGAAAAGAAATTATAGATGAATGCAGTTTGTAGATGAGATTTACTATATGCATTGCATAGAATAATTTGGTTCGTAATTTGTGAGCCAAATGCCAAATTCATCTACAAACTGCATTCATTTTATTTGTTCTCTTTCCTTCAAACCTCATGCATCTTTTTCGCCTTTTTTTATTATTTTTTTTTTGACAGGGAGGGTGTGGCTGGGGTTAGTCTTTTTGACCTTTTTATAGAAGGTGTCTACCTCTGTGCAGGTTTTTTGGTTGGTACGGTCAACGGTGGGTTCAGTCAGTGCATAGCCTGTATAATAGCCGGTTCCGTGTTGGGTTAATGGCCGCAATTGTGGGAGGACCACAGTTGTACGGTATGCAGGCTGACTATTGACTATATATTTTTCTCAAAAATCGGGACATATTTTTCTCAAAAAATAGGGACATTTTTTTGGTTGATAATATATATTATCATGATTATCTAGTATCTATATCTAGAAACAGATTTTAAACACATTAGAATATTTTTTGACAATTAAAAATATTTTACATTTTAAATAATTTATAACACAAATTAAAATAGTTTATTCGCATTTAACACATTTAAATATTTGTTGCGTTTCGAAATATTTTAACATTTAAATATTTTATTTGCATTTGAAAATATTTCTACTACATTTAAAAAATGTTTTATTTGCATTTAAAAATATTTCTACTTCATTTAAAAAATTTTTATTTGCATTTAAAAATATTTCTACTTCATTTAAAAAATGTTTTATTTGCATTTAAAAATATTTCTACTTCATTTAAAAAGTGTTTTATTTGCATTTAAAAAATGTTTTATTTTCATTTATATAATCATAATATATAATAATTGTTTATATTTTTAAACAATACTAATATTTATAAGTACTTCGTTGCTTTAAAATATTTGTTTGTCTAAAATATTTATGCTTGTTTTTTAAATATTTTTGTTGTACCAAGGAATGTAGTAGAGAGTGAACTCTCAGAATCGCCTGATATTTTTACTAGGTAAACTAGAAGTCACACTGACTATGAAAATCGAAAAATTAGCTGCCCAATTTTATATTCACTATGTTTAAAAAAAAATTTGAAGTGGCGAGCGCCCATATAAGATACATGTGGAAGCGCCGGGAGCGGGGAAGAGACTTTCTCTTTCTCGGACTTTCCTCTATCTTTCCCATTTTCCCTTCTTCCGCGCGCACCACTATGCACAGATAAACTACAAGAACATTTCCCATTTTCTCTGTCCACATTTAAATCCAATAGTTCAAATATTGAAACATTAAATCATTAATTGAAACAATCGTGATAATTAACAAGGAATTTGATCTCTAGTTGAAAACTTAATTAGTTTAAAGGGTAACTAATTTTAAAACTTTCAATTGAATTAATTTGATCTGCATAAATATACATTTGTAAGATAATGATTTTTCAAATCTATGGCGATTAGTATTGTAAACAATTATTTTAAGAATACTTTTAAAATGCCCGTTATACAAATTGCAGCAGTCAGTAATTGAGAGTTTCATCAATGATCCAAAATCTTATGTTGTGGAGTGTGGAGCATATAGAATTCGATTTTTTGCTATATTTTATTATTGTACTGTAAAATCTTTGTGCTTCGACGATGAATGATATTTTAGAACACAGTCGTGTAAAAATTAATGTCAAGATAGTTAAACTTTTTTTTTTACATTATTTGAGCCCAAACAAAAATTATCTAATTTTATATTGGAATTGTATGGGAACTATTGGATTTAAATGTGGAGTTGCGAGGGAACATGATAAATGTTATCGTCGCTAATCTTTGTATAGTGTAGTGGTGCGTACTGCACTGCGTGGGGGAAAAGGGAAAATGAGCACAGTAGATGAAAGTCGGAGAAAGTCTCTTCCCCGCTCCCTTCACTTCCCCCATGTATCTTATATGGGCGCTCGCCCTAACTTCAAACATTTTTTAAACATAGTGAATATAAAATTGGGCAGCTAATTTTTCGATTTTCATAGTTAGTCAGTGTGACTTCTAGTTTACCTAGTAAAAATATCAGGCGATTCTGAGAGTTCACTCTCTACATTCCCTTGTTAGTCCAACAAGAGAAGTTCATCAGAGTGAACTCAAGGAAATGCTTGAAACTTTTATGGTAGTATCTACAACTAATATAGACAATAAAAATCTAAAAATTAGCGGGACTAATGGACGTTGACTATGTTTAAAAAATCGACGAACATAAAAAATCATGAAAATTGAGTTTTTGAAATGCTCATAAAACGACAAGTTTTGGTCCGATTTTCAAAATTTTTCGAGTTTTTAAATGTCAAAGAGTTATAGTTTATGGAAATTTCAAGACTGGAATTTTCAAATAAATATTGATAAAAAATCATTTTTTTTCAAGCACTTCCAGAGAACTCAAAAAGTTTTAAAATTCCAAAAAGTATTAATTTTTTTTTTAAATTCAAATGTTTTACTTTTCTTGAACAACAACTCTTTGACATTCAAAAATTCGAAAAATTTTGAAAATCGGACTGTAACGTTGTTTTATGAGCATTTCAAAAACTCAATTTTCATGATTTTTTATGTTCGTCGATTTTTTAAACATAGTCAACGTCCATTCGTCCCGCTAATTTTTAGATTTTTATTGTCTATATTAGTTGTAGCAAGGCCCTAAATCTATAGCGACGAATAACTTCACGAGGTTGGGTCACTTGCCTTTACCGTTTTCTCCTCAATTTTTTGGGGACTGGAGGTATCGAAATGCCTTAAAAAGGTCTATGCATCCATGGTTATTTCGCAAAATTGCATGAAAATCTTTGGGTGAAGTATGAAAAAGTAGGCTTGACGTAAGAAATGTTAACTGCTCCGATTTAAACCCGGGTCATGAAATAAAATTAATTAATTTTTTTAGTAAAATTTAAAATGTAAAATGGGGGACTGAACTTGACGGTTTCTATATTTTAGACAAGACCGACGCAACTATTTCCAATCTCAAATCTATGTATGTAAAAGTATAGAGTTTGTAAAGCAATGATGATGTTGTGTCCTTACTTTGTTAACTGAGGCTGACTTTTAAGAAAACAGAGACAGCTAAAAACTAACACAAACAAATAGTACGGGTTTAGCTAATTTAAAAATTCGAATTTTCCAAAAATTAGATCCGTGGGGGTCAAAATGCCGTTTTTATACGGTCGATTTCATCTAGCATATTTATATTTTCTAATATTTTCCACACCGAGCTTGCCCTATGCCATCATTTTTCATACATTCATTAGGCATTAGGATTTTAAAGGGATTGTACACATAACCATGGATGCATAGACCTTTTTAAGGCATTTCGGTACCTCCAGTCCCCAAAAAATTGAGGAGAAAACGGTAAAGGCAAGTGACCCAACCTCGTGAAGTATTTCGTCGCTATAGAGTTGTAGATACGACCATAAAAATTTCAAGCATTTCCTTGAGTTCACTCTGATGAATTTCCCTGAAGTTTCAACTTAGCTATATTTTAGTGACTTTTAAAAAATGTGGTCCAATTTTTTAGGCTTTCAAAATATTTTTAAAGCATTGAAAAATGTTTGAAATATTTTTTTCCCTTTTTAGCCCGAGTCAGGGCTTATGGAATCATGCTGTCCGTCCGTCCGTCCGTGACACGCTAGCGGCCAAACGGCTGGACCGATCGACTTGAAATTTGGGACACTTGTGTATTTTGCAAATGCGAAGGCTAAGTTCGAAGGTGGGAAAAATCGGTCGATCGGTTGACCCGTGGGGGTCATGCAAAGATGTGTTGCCAAGGGAATAGGAATAGGAAAAATTGAAGCATCCTGACTCGGGCTTTTATACACTGCACACTGTAGGTTTTATTTGCATTATGGTTTGAAAATAAATTAAAACTTAGACTGCAGTGGATAAGCGCCCTAGTGAACGATTGAATTGAAATACAATAAAAAATAATGATAAATGATAATGTCACAAATCAAAAACATTTTCAAAATCGATTTAGCTATTTCATAGAATTGAAAACGTTTTGTTTCCATTACTTCGGCAACCATTTTTGTCTCATTTCCAATTTTTTTTCCTTGTAAAGAACAAGAGTTGTATCGTATCATACTAATTTTTTTTGAAATCGCTCCGTGCAAAGCGGAATTACCGACCGGCCCAAAATACTATGAAATTCGGTACGTTCCTTTGTAATCCGATTAATAATTGGGACATTCGGGACAATTTTTCTGAAATCGGGACATTCCCGGTTCCAATCGTACCACCAAAAAATCCGCGTAAATTTTTATTTTTTTACTACAATAAAATACGTTTAGCTTAGAGGTTTAGTGAATAATCTATAAAATGAGAAATGCACCTTCCAAGCCAGAAGTTTTGTCAAGAATTTTATTAACTAATACGAAGTGGGAGGGGCTTAAAAATCAATAAAAGTGGGCGTGGCCTCAAAAAAAATTTCGCCTCCGGCGGGGGGCGCCTGCCGGCGAGGCCCCTCCGGGTCCCACGCGACACCCTCCTGTCCTACCCTTCCCTAGACCCTCCTGGGGATTTTGGGGTTTCGGGGTATGATTATAAATAATTTTATATTTTATAAGTCATAATATGTCATAATATGTACCGCGATGACGATGACAGTTATGGCTAAGCTTATAATCAGTTTTATAAAAATATTCAATAGTTGGAAGCTGAGAAAAGTGACCTTTTAGCGCTTGGTGGATTATCATTTTTATCATATACTTTAATAATCTAAGAATTCCAGCCATTTGCTACTTGAATATGAGATCGTTATACTATATATATATATCGAATATATTTACAAGAAAACTTACTAACCTTTAGGATGAAATATTAAATGTCAAGCATACATTCTTATCCTTAACCTTATGATTTGTTGATGTTACAGAAGAGCTTGGAAGGCCGGGGATGCCAGAACACGAGCCCTTGTACAATCAAAACCGTCACCTACAGTAGTACAGTTAGCCCTCATGGTGGACGAGTCCGCCCCACGCAACCTGACCATCCCACCAAAGTCACACGACGAGGAGTCCTACTCGACGAGGTCGCTGACCCCAATCAGTTCCTAAATCTATCTCAACAACGGAGGTCAACCTCAGAACCAGCTGACAAACGAGTAAGAACACAATCTGCCGACAATTCGCTACCTTCAGGATTTTCGCCACCACCGGTTCAGTTGCCATCATCTCCCCTTCGGAGACTTAATGACCTAAAATTGGAACAGAAGATGTTGAGGGATCGATTCTTCTCAGCGGATAAGGCTCAACCCGCTGCCGAACTTCCAGTAAAAAAAAATGGATATTCTAGTCCCAGCCCGGTTAAAATTATTCCAGAAACGCTGTCAACTCCCAAAAAGGGACCTGAGGGGTCGTCAAAGTCGTCATATTCTCCAGTGAACAAGAACTTACAGTTAGATCCGGCTCAGAGGCAACATGGATCTCCTCCGCAACAATCATTCATTCCCAGGCCATCGGGCCCTGTCAGTAGTACCAGTTCTACGAACATTAACATCACGAATAATGGCCTACCGGTGGTATCAGCGAAGTTACCCTCAGGGATACCTCGATTCAACTCCCCGACTGGTTCTAGCCAACGGATCCCCAAAGGTCAACGGGGTCAATTACCAATGCCAATAGCTTCATCCAAGTCTAGTCATCAAAAGGAGACTGAAGAAGTGAACCGGTTCCGGGTTGACTCTTCCTACGTAGTCAATAAATCGGCTAGTGGCGGGGGCTTTACTGGGATGAGTAGACTGAAACAAGAACGAATGATTGGGATGCCGAATAGCCCAGTTTCCGCCTTTACCAATCAAGCCAAAGGTCAGAAAGTCATTCCTACGCGGTCCCTCTATTCTCCGTATAATAACAATGGTAATCGACTAACTGGACTGAATGGGAACTTGGTCAAACGACCGGAGGCAACGAAGCCCTTCTATACGATGGTTTACAACACCCGAGCGCTGGTGGATAAGAAGGGTACACCTTCAACGGCATCTCCCAAAGTCGGTCGTAAGGCCGTTGGGGTCACTAAAATTCTGGACAATCCAGCCAAAGACGATAAGAAAGGCCAAAACCTGATTCTTCGGAGTGTCACATGGACCAAAGAAGATGAGGAGACAGAATGTACAAGTACCAGTACCGCGTTACCAAATGAGCTTGTAAGCGTCGATTCAGCGTCGGCAACAGGATTTGATTCAAAATCAACGTCTCATAATCCCAAGATTCAATCTCAAAACTCAGTGATACCGGTGTCGATGTCGACGGGATCGGCCTCGCCAAAAGTAACAGCCTCTGTGTCGTATACCAAATATTCAGTGCCTACTTCTAACGATAAGCTTAAGAAACCCTTGGTCGAAGTGTCGACAACAGATGCATCTTCCAAATGTCATTCTTCCCTCTCGTATACGGTTTGCAAGAACCCGGTTCATCAGGAAACGACGTCTTCTTCCTCGACAGTTAGTCACGATTCCTTATCGTCAGTGGAACAAGTCAGTTCAAAGATTAGTAAAATTAGCTCAAAAGTCAATGCAGAGTCGCCTAAGCTAGACCCTAGTTCAATCAAAGCTCATCAGTTAAGCTACACGAATGTCAGTGCCATTGTTCCCAATGCTGTACCTCCACCAAATGAGCATCAGCATCGCTTATCCACTGATAAGCTATTCCACAGCAGCACGACTAGCTCCGTGCTCTCATCCAATGATAATAATGAGATGTCCTCCGACTCCGACTACCTGATTGATGACGAGATTGAAGACCAGCCAGATCTCATCACGACAACCACAACCTTGAAGACAGGTTTGTTTGTGGTCACTTGCAAAAAATATCATTTAGATTTGTAGATTTTTTTTGCATGTTCTCAGTCTGACGTTTACGTTTTTAATATTAGCACATCTCATTTACAAATGTTTATGGTGTATGAAACTTTTTTTAAAGGTTTTAGTCTTTACAGTCAAGTCTCTTGAATAATGATTATCAGCATTTACAAATACTGACAAGTCAAGTCACTTTTGAAGCAGTTGTTTTTAAGAAATTTGGCCGAGTTCATAATGTGGGGTGGGGGGAAGTGAGTAGTTATTTCGGGGGGGGGGGGTCTTGAATCAGAATTTTTATTTCATGAGAAGCTATTAAAATTCCTTATAACGAGACTTGACTGTATTTTAAGCAAGCCATTAATTTGAGGGTTTATTGAGTGCCATAATACCAGCCAGTTTGGGCATGACTATATATGGATTGAGGTCAAGGTACAAGTGTACAGTATGGCTCGGCCGCATTTAAAGTATATGTGGATTCAAGTTTAATTTTTCATTCATGATATGATTCTAAATATCATAGCCAGAATACATAGATAGGCTTTAATAGACTTTAACTTTGAGATAGCGTACGCAAAATGAATGAGTATTTTTAGTTTTTGTTTCTTCAAGAATGAGTCATAGTTAGTTTACGGTCAACATTGCCACACAATCGTCAATTGTAGTTGTAAATGTTGATTATTTTATTATCTGTAAATGAATCGTTGTAAACAAATATTGGAGTAGTTTTATTTGCTAACTTTTGTCAGACAGAAATAGCCTGGGGATTAATTTAATTAATTTTATGGTAAATCCATTTCCAGACAACAACTCGTCTCTCCTGCACCTCGCATCCAACATAGGAAGTTCCCTCGAGAGCTTACAGATTGAGTCGGATTATTCAGATGACGATCTGCATCATAAGGAAAACAGGTGAATTTTATTATCCAACAATTCTGTCTATCTTGTATTCTTGTGTCCTTCAAATGTCCAACTTAATATTTAATCATTTATGGAGTACAGAGATTCTCTACTTTACAAAATAGTCCGTATTTTTTTGGATTTTTATTGATTTTGGTTACTCGATAGGCTCGATTTAAGTGGACTGTCAAGTAATGAAGGTGGTCAACTAGAGGGACATGAAGGGATAGCCAACACGACCGTTGAAAGCTGCGAAGAGGAGGGGTTAGATAAGATCGAAGTGATAAGCCTCCATTCGGATGAAACTGCGAGCAACACAAGCGAGAAAGTGGATGACGTAAAAAGTGAAGTCTGTCTCGTGGCAAAGAATGCAATTCCTCTAAATGCTGGTATGCTAATCGTATAAATGATGTATTGCTTTAATTACAGGATTTATATGTTAACTGAATGTTTGCTCTGTTCGATGTATGTAAATATGAATGTAAACTACGCGATAACATATGTGGAGCATTTGTTTTGGTATCTCTAAAAGTCTGCCCGTCAAGTATTTGATTAATTGATTATTGATTTCATTTTTTCATGGTAGGTTCGAAAAGTGATACTAAAGTCAAGAAACGGTTGTCAGCCTCATTGAGGGGAGCCCGTGGAACCCCAACCAGTAAAATGGTCCTTGACAGAACGACGATGAATTACGACTTGAGGAGCAGTCATCGGACAGTTGCACCGACCAAGAAAGCTATTGAGTTGCCTCCATCCAAGCCTACTCCACGATATCAAGGGGTTAAAAATGGGGCGTTGAAGCAAGATGATGCGGTCCGAAGATCGAATGAGGATCTTCTTTTTGAACTGCATGACATGAAACAAACCCTGTTTCAACTGAAGACCGTTTTGGAGGAACAGAATCGGAGAGAGAAGGAGAAGGACGAGATTATCAATAAGCTACTTCAACAGAATGATCAGCTAAAGAAGTCGCAGGTTGAATTCGAGGCAAAGGGGGTGAGCTTATGGAGACTTATGAATATGATATATGAACCATAAACCTCTAAACTTCGAAAAATAAGTTTTGGTTCTAATTTCTAATGCTCTTTTGTCAATTGCAGACACCCATGCCTCATCATCATCGGCTCACAGATGCGGATGACCCGACGCTGTTAAAAACAGCGAGCCATAAAGAACTCCACCAAAGTCATCATAGTATTGCCAAATCAGTTATTAAGAAGTCGTAACGTATTGTTTCCATTATTAACGACAGCAAAGTTTCTAGTCCGGTTTAAAATCAAAAAGCGTTTGCGTGCATGTTTCTATTTAGTTACCAATAGTTTGTAAGTAGGCTTCTGGATAAAGCATGAATGATTTTACCCGCATGAACTCTCTGTACTTGCGGTATATTAATTCGCACTGGTTTAAGTGCCAAATTTTATCAAACAAAGGAAAGAAGGAAACAACCTTATCGGCACGTCAGTTCACATATATTTAAATGAAATTGTAATCTTGGAAGTTAAATTAAAATTCGTACAAGATTTGTATTTTTTATGACTTGCCTACTATAATGTCTGAACAAGGGTCTACACTGTCTACAGCTTTAAAGAAATAAATTACGAATGATAATTGAAAGCAACACCGAGCTTTTAATTTTAATTTTAAGAATTACTATGTACCAAGTTATAACATACAAAATCGGCTGAGGCTAATTAATGAAGTTATTTTTTTCCACGAGTCTTTGTTAGTTTCGGGATCATCTGACATTTGCATTTAGCTAGGAATGGCATACATTTTATATTGTATTTAGAGACCTGAATATTGTCAAAGGTCAAGGGTCGAGATTTCAAGAAATTCCGACATTTCATCCAAAAGTACGGTACAGAATATGACCTTTGAACCTTACCGTTCAACTTCGTTTCAGGTCCTTCTATTTCCGTTCTAATATCCGAAATGACCAACTTGGCTTCTATGGCTTTAGCCAACTGGACTGAGAATGATTTCCTTAACTCTATTTCTTCATTTTGGCATTCCAGACACTAAAATTTTTTTGGGGTTTTCAAAATTATTTTGTTAAAATAATAATTGACGTTTGTAGAAATTAATTTAATTAAAGTAGCCGTCAGATACCTTGATTCTGGACCGTAGCTCTGGTTTTTGTTGCAAAATCTCCAATTTTTCAATCAATTCTTTGGCAAATATTTCCGGCTCGTTGGGCTACAAACAAGGATTGGTTTGGAATTAATGATAGAATTATTTAGAGAGATCCTTTTAAAAAGATCAATAGAATGTAATAGAGTGAGTTGTAATTTAATTCTAGGGTACAAATACAAACCCTATTGTAATAAACCGTCAAGATCGCTCATCGAAAAAGGGTGAAACCCCACGACACAAGACGTTGAATAACATTTAACGTCGCTATCAGACACGTTCGATAAGAATCTCACATTTCCCCAACCATAGAGTGAATTTATATACATCGTTGAAGAGCACTTGACAGTAGCTTTACAACCATGTATTACATATGTGAAGTTGTAATTTCAAAAAATGGTGACCTTTGACCGCACCCCCATGACCCTTGACCTATATGACCCTCGAACGAACTCATCAACCTCCGCAGGAATGTCATAAATGGGTTTCCGAAAAAATAATTTCAAAATATTTAACCGTTCGGTTCGAGAGTTAGAGCACGGACGGACGGACGGACGGTCAGGGTAAAGCCATTAAAGGGTTTCACCCTTTAATAAAGCATTTAAAGCTTAATAAAGTAATTGTAATACGATATAAAATGGCATTATATTCTATTTTTTTTTTAAATATTTAATTAAAACAGACAGCAAAGTTACCAAATTACCGGTTTGGAAGAACAAGTAAGGGTAGTCGAGCCCTCCAAGAACGGAAGTTTGGGTAGTCCATCCTCATTTATTATTAGTGACTCGTTTCTTGAGTCAAATTAAAAACCTTTGAAATCGGGCATTCATTCTAAAAATAACTTATTAGTACAGAGATCGGAACTTTAGTTAGGGATAAAAACACATTAAAGATTAAAGATAAGCGAATGGTTAAGAATCGTTTTTTGTCCCACACTAAAGTCAAAGCCTCTATACCTCCAAATTATTAACGCCTTACCTTTTGACTGACTTACTACTAGTATTGCACCTGAAATTACTATAAGCCTCATTCACAAGTTCCTTGTCATCTTTGAAATCCTTGAGAAATTGGGGATAGATTACTGAGACCAGGTAGCTTCGTACCTCCTCCTCAACTCCGTTAAAAATTTTCAGTTCTTTGAAATTTCCAGACAATTTTTCAAAATCAGTACTGATTTTCTGAACGATTTCCAGGAAAGTTGTATTGCTTAGGGCTGCTGAGAGATTTCCACTGACGATGTATTGCCGATAGAGACATGTGACTAGTTCCTTGTTCCTTTGACTTTTCTGTTCCGTTACTGAAAAAAATCAGGGTTGTTTTTCATCAAAATTTTCTTGAATAAAATCGTAATTTTCTAATCGTTAGTTTAATTGTTTAAATTTAAAAAATTAATTGTTTCACCGACCTAAAGCTTTCATTCCCTTCAAGGCCCAGATGAATTCCAGGTACGAGAGTTGACCTCTCTTCTTTAAATAGGACTCCAACTTGAGACATTCCGGCCCTTCCATGTTACAAAAAGTAAGGTAAATAGTTACCGAAATAAGTCCCCACATTAAAATTTTAAAATGTACGATGCAAATCCTTAAAAAATCGTATTGTTGAGTCTACAATAGGATTAGGAAGAATGAGGTGGGGAATTATTACGGGGCGGTGGCGGTAGTTAAGTAACGTTTGATTTCTTGATATTTAGATAATTTAATGATTCATTAAAGGAAATTATGTGCCTTATATATTTAACTAATTAAAATTAATTAAATCCGTTGCTACAAAATTCAGTTAAATGAAGTGTTCACAACTTATTTAAATATTTAAGTTGAACATTTTAGGAATATGATACGTTAGCTTAATAATAAAATTAAGAACGATATCTTAGAGTGGGGCAGTATTTAAGGGGGGACTTATTTCAATAGTTTCAGTTATTATGTAATTTTTATTATTAACTAAAGGTTTAATGATTTAGTAGAAACCGGACTTACCATCAGGATGATCGAGAAGGGACGTAAATCCCTTGTCTAGCCTCCACTTATTCTGGTCCTCTGTTCCCATAAATGATTTAATGCCGGGATGCTATATGGAATAATTTATAATTTATAATCAAGTCGGGTTAGTTTTTTAATTGTCGAAATAACTAGTTGATTGTTGAAGAAACGGGATGTATATGTATTTTTGTACTTTCAGTTTAATAGGATCTAAAATGTCATTACACATTATTTAAGCTCTCTGATACAAATACGAATCTTCATCGTCATGTAAGAATTAGTGGAAAAAATACAAAATAGAAATAAAAATTTGCCGAAAAGTGAACAATTGAATTGAACAAGTTTTTATTTTAAACCCCACAAAGGTTTCTTGTATTTGGGGGCATCTTTACCTAGTTTATTATTATATATTATTATATTATATATTTTTATATCATTAGAACGTAAAAGCAACACCCTGACATTCTTATAGGGCCTAAAAATAGGAGAAAAAACATTAAATATGAATACGTTTGAAAGGTACAGAAATATTCTCCGTGGTTCATTGCAAACTTTAAAGCTAAAGGGATTGATAAATAAATATGAAATTAATCGTCCAAGATTTTGTCCAACTCTATTTAAAGACTGATTTTCACGGTTTTTTAGGCTAAAAAACTTCCTCGTTTTTAGTTTTTATTATCTGCCTCTATGATTTTAAAACGAAGGTTTTGCTGAATATTTCCAACGATCCAACATCTCCTGTCAGTTCAATTACTCTATTTTTTAAGAATTAAATATTTGACGAGCTGTAGAGGGCTAAAGATCCATAGATAATAGATCCTTACAAAACCCAGTTATCTTTTCATCTCCCGAAGCACCCTGGAAAAATGATCTATTCAACGGATTCAACCTCACTTCAAATCTCTTTCAATAGAACCTTTTTGCTTTGTTTTTAGTAAAATATTGAGTGAAGTTTTAAAATTTATTTTTTATCTTGAAATTTTCGGTACACCCTGTAGATTAAATTACCAGAGCTGTTTGTATTAATTTCAGTATGCATTTTGGATCGCTGATTCAGTTGTAAAATTTTCAGATTTAGAATTTTGAGGGGTACATTAGGAGCTCTCGTAACCTTAAGGCCTACATCTGGCTCTAGTGTTTTCACAACAAGAAATAGGATTTTCTGTTTTTATTTATTTCAATATATGTTATTTCAATTATAAACAAACTAAATTGTTTGAATTTGTATATTTTTGTCCAGTTTGCTCCCAACTGTCTTAATTTCTGATTTGTTTAAGATATGTAATTCTTATAAATCTCGTATTATCAAAAACTGTACTCAGTTCGGGGAACAGATCTTTAAACCGAGGAAATTTAAAGGGATTCAGTTAGGGTTCTGTATTAATCATTAAATTACGCACAAAATTCTGTATCACCCATCGTTCCTCTATAGAAATGAAAGGATTTATTTGTTAAAAACCCCAAAAATAAAATTTTAACCGATTTCGGTGTTTATCTAGAGAACATTTCTATACTCCGCATTTTTTATTGTAGATTTGTTATCTAGATAAAAGGTATACATTATACAATGTCTTAAAATTGAAAAAATAAGTAAGTCAGAATAACTATAAAGCTCTGTAAATAACTAAGGATTAAGTTATGTTCTGTCAGCATTTCAAGTAATAAATTATCTATTCACAATTACACTTTTAATCGCGAATAGAGAGGAGTTTATACAAAAAAGTAAATGTAATGTAGGAGAATTACCAAATATTGAGCCTAAATCGTTGAATTCAGTTTGATTCCAATCTGATTAAATTTTAATTCCAAGTTATTTTATTTGAACTGTTTCCATTGTTGTAATTGAAATCTCCCTATTTTTACAAATAATGCCAATGACAATATACTTTTAATTATCTGATATGGAAATCAGAGAACTATAAATCGAGAACGTTGATTCCAGCCGATCTCTGGAGATTGCAGGCTCATGAGGTTTTGATTCTGACATTTGGAGTCAGGATTCCTAAGCTTTACTATGCATATTTTTTGATGATGGTGATAAAATTTCATTTCCTCCATCATCCATTAGAATATTGTGGCTTGGGTTTATTTGAATTGGTCTACCGTAAAAATTTAAATAAGAGCCCCCTCCGGTCCATTCCCTATTGCTCAATCAGAATCAGAATATAAGGAAGAGCATGGCAGATGAACGGATGTGTTTAAGGGTTGTCTACAAGTGGGGTCCCTGATTTTGTCCGAAAATTCTGTCCTATCTACTGTATGCCATTTATCAATGAATTTATCTTGCAATTAGTGACAAATATTGCTTTTTTCGATTTGAATATCTAAATTAACATGAAATATTAGTTAATTAATTATTGTCCATCTTCTCCGTAATTTTAAAATTATAACAAACTCCAATATAGTTGCTAGTTAAACCTATAGATCATTTAAAAAATTATTATAGGACCACATCAAATTACGAATTAGCTTCAAGCTGAGGAAATTATGCTGAAAAAAATGTGGAAATCGGCATGACGTTAGTTTTCTTATTTTTTTAGTTTTTAAGATGAGTAAAAGTTTACTTTTAAACATAACGGCATTTATTGTCAAAACAATCAAGAGAACCTATTTTTTAGGTTTTAATTTATTTTAAACAAATCAGTAGAACTTGTTTTATGAACAAGCCAGGGATTGGTCGTAAATTTTTCCGGTTACAAAGGACCCTGTTACCCTATAGGGTTTTTTTTGAGAGAGATGAGGGAATCGATAAAGGACTCTTGTGCTTCAGAAATGAAGCCTGAAGAGTCATGATTACTAGGGAAGCACTTGGTGCAAGTGGCTCAGAGAAGCAGCTTCAAATTTCAATCTCTGCAAACAAACATCAACAAATAGGAGGGGAGGGTGGAGCCTGTAGCCTCTCCCTTAAAACTCATAAATCCCACAAGTGAGAGATGACAGACTCCATACTTCCGCAGAGGGTGACATATTTGACAGGTTGACAGTTGACAAAATGACAGTCCTATTTCTGATGACAATCCAAGTCCTACTATTGGTTCTTCTCTTCTAATTTTAAACGGATTTAGGGTATGGATCTTATAGCCGATGGGGTATAAATGTATAAAGGTTGGGGTTTACCTTTTACTTTTTACCCCAAGGGGTTTATCTTTATCCTTTGATGGTTTTGAAGAATGAAGGATTTATGATGAATGGAATGGTTTCGAGGGTGAAATATGAAGATGAAATTTTTTAGGCTATTATTCGGGGTTTTGAATGGGACTTTGGAGGTTTTTATGAAGGAACTTTTGTTTTTTTAATCAGTTTGGATTTTATATTTTATTTTATTTTCAATCGCTTGTTGTTGGGTTAGGGTTTGTTTATACAGAGCTGCAGCTTGTAACAAGGAGTTCATAGCTAAATTAGAGATTAATATGTAATACGAGTAAATTAAGTGTAGATTTTAAATCAATGTAAGTGAATTTGACACTGTTTTAAGAACTTAAATTGAGAAGTGAGGGATCGGGATTGGAAAAATAAGTTTTTATTCAAGTGATGTTTAAACTATAAGTGTTTATTAAATAACAATCAGACTAGACATAAAAATATTCAGGAAGGATCGATCTACATAATATCTTAATTTTTGACAGCTCAAAATTTAATCAACAGTCTCTCTATCCGAAATGTTTAATAATTTTTTTTACGAAAATTGTTTAAGAGTGGAAATTAGCAACAAGTTAACAATTTAAGACAATTTGTACATTTCAGAGAGACTTTATTCTCATATTTAGACAATAACTTCCTGGAAAAGGTAAAAATAATATCACAATTTATTTCTAAAACTATATTTGTTTTAAACCATAAAAATTTTAATTTTCCAATCTCAAATTTAAATCTTTTCGGTAAAGGTTCCATATTTATTATCAGAAATGAACTATTAATTAGAAATAATTTGATCAGCTCTCTGAATCTTTAGAAAAGCACGGTTCCCCTGCTGGAAATTATTCCTTGATCTAGAGCGACGAATTCCAAGCCGTTTCCGGAAGTTGCAGTAACGTAAGAACTGGACCCAATAGGGTCTCTGTCTCAAATCCCAGTCACTTCCTCCACTTTCCCGAATATTGCTCTTCGGATCTTGAGCCACGGGTTTGTATTTAATCACATTGTAAGGAGACGATGTTCCAGCTTCATTTTGAATCCCAGGATTAAAGTAACCTGCAATATTTTCAGATTCCGAGTCCAAAAGATTTTCGGTCGAAGAATTAGGCTGAACTTTGGCAGAACTTTGAGGACGAAGCAGAGAGACCTTAAGGAGGTTCCTCAAAACCGGAAGCCATTCCCGTCTCTTGAAAAATGACACCCTCCCGTTTTTCGACAGATTCCTCGGTTTCTTCGGCTTCAATTTCGACTGAATTCCTTGTCGAAAAATATCATCACTAGAACACCCGGGAGAGACTCGACCACTTCGACTGCTTTGTCGAAACCGAAACCCTTTGGGAGACCCTTCGGGTGTCGAAATCAAGTTGGCACAGCTTCCTCCTCCAAACTCATCGACATTGAAAGAGGTTGGGGCCTCCAGAGCTGATCGACATCGGCTCCGAGGCAGTTTCTTCAGCTTCTTCAGTTGAGATTTCGAAGTAGAAGGCTTGTCGAAATTGTCCCACTGTTCTTTATTCCTCCTCACGGCCCAGAATTTAGAATTGTTGATAAGACCCGTGGGGGTTTTGAGACGCTTCGGGGGCTCGAGTTTGGGCAGACTGGGTTCACTTGTTCTTCGATTGGTACAGTAGTTTGATGGTACTTGAAGTAAAGTACCACCACCACTGTCTGAAAAATGTGGATTTGGTGACTGGAAATAGAGGCCTTGAGATGAATGTGGTCGATTGCCCTGTTTGTTGGGGTCAAAAGGCTTGAGCAAAGGTAGGACTGGTAAGGTCAGGTCTGGGCTTATCGTCGGGGTCGTAAAATTTGATTTTGAAGATATATTTGAGTCTGTTTCAAGCGTTTTTCGGATTTCGGGGACGGAGTCCAAGTCGGTTTGGGAGATTGACCCGGGGTCATCCTCGTAAAAATTAGAGCTGTAGTCACTCAAGGGCTCGGGTGAATTATTGGGGGAGCGGGACGGTTCTATGATTTCCGGTGGGGGTAATTTCTGGACATTTGGTTCCCAACCCGCCGATTTCGTGACCCGGGTATCGTGGACGTTTTTACGGAACTTTGATACTGCCGTTGCTGTGTAGGTTATTGAAGCTAGCCAGTCGTAACTTTTTTTGGTTAGGAAAGTTTCGGGGGGTTCGGGTTTTGTTGTTGTGGGTTCTGCGACAGGGTTCATTGGGATGGATTTGGGAGATTTTTGGAATATTTTGCTATCGGGGAGACCTGAAATTCAGAAAAAACTTAATTAATATTTATTTAACAACCAATTCGTAGTCTTATTATTTACAGGGTGATGGTTGAATGAGCTTCTTAAAATAACAGTTAAACATCCATAGCAAAAGTATCAACCGATAATTTGGGAGCTAGTAATTGAATTTCCGACAATTCCGACTGGGCGTTTATTTAGAGGGCATTTGTAGAGTATACACTGTATCACTGAAACATGGAAATAATAAAGTCCCTATAGTTGTTGACTCGCCGGGTAAAAATCATTTCCTCCTCTATAGCGAGTCCAATGTTAAAGCAATGGACTATATAACAAGCCAACTAAAACACATAATATTAAAAGATTATTAAAATATAAGATAGGAATAAGATTGAAGAAATGTACCATTTTTTTGTCATACGTTTCTTGCTGGGTCGACATATAAAAAAACTGACAATGGCACATTTTGTCGAAAAATGAGGAATAAAATTAGAAATAAAAAAAATAAAAATCGTTTTTTGTGCAGGTGGATGTGGGCACACTTGTGCATGGAAGGTTTTTCCTCGCATCGCACATCGCACATCGCACAAAAAATTCTCAATCACCCGCATCGCACATCGCACATCGCACAAAAAAAAACTCAATCACCCGCATCGCACATCGCACATCGCACAAAAAATTCTCAATCACTCGCATCGCACATCGCAAATCGCACAAAAAAAACCTCAATCACCCGCATCGCACATCGCACATCGCACAAAAATACCTCAATCACTCGCATCGCACATCGCACATCGCATAAAAAAAACCTCAATCATTCGCATCGCACATCGCACATCGCACAAAAAAACCTCAATCATTCGCATCGCACATCGCACAAAAAAAACCTCAATCATTCGCATCGCACATCGCACAAAAAGGTCTGGAAATAATAGTACTAGTTAATAGTGTGGAAATAAAGGTCAATGCAAAGTGGTCTGAAAAAACGGTCTGGAAATAATAGTACTAGTTAATAGTGTGGAAATAATGGTCAATGCAAAGTGGTCTGGAAAAAATGGTAAGGAAACAATAGTACTAATACATGGTCTGGAAATGTATTCATGATATACGGTTAATAATGTGTTTTGGGGGGGTTTAATTTATGGGGGTCGGGGGGTGAGGTCGATTTGACCCAACATCAAACTTGGTCTCCGTTTAAATCCCTAAAACATGTGTATAAAATTTGGTGACCCTAGATTAAATCATTCTCCAGTTATCGACGTGATAGACGGACGGACGGACATACGGACTGGGTATTCGTATAAACTGTTTACAACACTTAATAAGTCATTCGAAAGATTTGATAGCTATTCCAATGATCTATCACACATTTATGTTTGTTATTTGACCTATTTCACCCATCTCCCCCTCTCAAAAAGTTAGCCGTTCTCTTCTCGAGTTATCGTATTTAAAGACGAACGGCGGGACAGACAGACACCGAGCCAGTCATATGTATATACGATACATAGTAACTGTGTGAGCTCAGTGAGCTGTTTGGTAGAGCATGATAGAGACGGTATTCGGATAGAATGGTCGGGACAAAATGGTCAGGGACAAAATGGTCCGGACAAAATGATCGACAGACAAAATGGTCGAGGATGAAATGGTCAGGGAAGTAATGGTCGGGATAGAATGGTCGGGTGAAATGGTCGCGGATATAATGGTCGGGATATAATGGTAGCTAAAAATGGTCGCGGACATAATGGTCTGGTGAGCAAAAAACATAATTAATTTTTTTAACAGCTTTATTTAACAGCAGATTAACATACAACGGCAGCTCAATATAACTTTCAGTCATTCAGTAACCGTTTCAATCTCTTGTATTTCTGCCATTTTATTAAACGCTGAATCAGAAACAAAATCAACAAATCCAAATCCGCGACAACAACGAATAATAAAACTAGGAAGTAATACAGATTTTTTTAAAGGAACGAACAACGGAAGGAAAAATAAAACACAAGTAGGCCCGTATTATCTGAAGAGTAGACCAAGCTGGAGTATGGCTTTTAAAATGTTACAAATTATAAGTAGGTACTGTAGTCTTTTGTGAAGGATTTGAGTAGGTGGATTTAATTAAAATATTAGTCCTAGTCGTATTCAGCTATGTATTTAGACTATACAGCAGTACAATTCTATTCTAAATAATAATATTAGTTTAGTACACCGTAAAGTATATAGTACTGCATGCAGCGAGATAAAAACGGTCAACGGGTAAGCAATTGATAGGAAAAGACAAAATTTATATAGATGCATAGATTAATGGTTGTATTCAGCGGCCATCAGTACAGTGAAATGTGATTAAAAAAATCAGACCATTTTATCCGCGACAATTTCTTGCTACCATTATGTCCAGACCATTATATCCGCGACCATCCACTGATACCATTACGTCCCGACCATTTTGTCTCCGACCATTTTATCCCTAGGACCATTTCCTCCACGACCATTTTATCCGCGACCATTCCGTCCCGACCATTTTATCCGGACCATTTTGTCACCGAATCTATGTCACGATGAGATCTACCTCAACACAAGAGGGACACTCGCAGTGTCTAGCACATAGCATAATATTACCGGTCCTCCTCCCCCTCCCACCCCTAGTACTCTAACACCCCCCAGTCCTCCCTGCCACCTCTTTTCCAATAAACTCATATATATATATTATATAAATATTAAGATTAGTCTGAAAAAATATACATTATTTAATGAGCTGTACTGAAATATACAATGGCTGATTTAATTCGTATCGTAGTCGTAATGGTATGCAGATATTAAATCCCAATCCATCGCATCACACATCCCCTATAAAAAATATTAAGCCCATCGCACAATCGCACATCGCACAATCGCACATCGCACATCGCACAATCGCACATCGCATAAAAAAAACCTCAATCACTCGCATCGCACATCGCACATCGCACAAAAAAAAACTCATTCATTCGCATCGCACATCGCACATCGCACAAAAAAACCTCAATCACTCGCATCGCACATCGCACATCGCACAAAAAAAAACTCAATCATTCGCATCGCACATCGCACATCGCACAAAAAATTCTCAATCACTCGCATCGCACATCGCACATCGCACAAAAAAAACCTCAATCACTCGCATCGCACATCGCACATCGCATGTGCGATGTGCGATGCGATGCGATGCGAGTCGCACAAATTTCATCAACAAAAATGGCCGATTTGTGCGGCGCACATCCAATGCACAAGTGTGGATGTGGGTAGAGAAAATGAGGAGTGGTTGTATGGAAATGGAGGGCTCTTTTTTAACCTCTCCAAGGCCCCTGCGGCAGGGTTTCTTGGAAGAGAGACGGACGCGGACACTTTTCTCCTTCCTTCTCGCATCGAAGAGGTTAATAACCCCGTACCCCCACACCTCATTCCATACAACTTCCCCCCTCATTTTCTCCGCCCTCCCCCACAATTTTAATACGGGATTTGCATTTTTGAAAATCTAATTTTATTCCTCATTTTTTGACACCACTCACTCAGGATTAAATCCGAGTTAAGCTAAACGAAATGCCTTGGAGAGTTGGGAAAAACCCTGCTACCTCCAGTCATCTGCCAGTGCAGCTAATGGGAGGCTATTGATAACGTTTTCTTCTAACTCTGAAAAGCATTCTCCACTTTCATGTTCCATTATTGTGAGATGGGCAAAAGATTCTAAAAAACCTTAGGAACTGCTGTGCATATGAGCTTTTGGAATTTCGTGACATGTGACCTAGTCAAGCATTTCCTTCACACTTGTGCATGGGATGTGC